>NW_004624764.1:19621199-19693314 GCF_000247695.1 Heterocephalus glaber | reverse complement strand
GGAGGAGGAGGAGGAGGAGGAGGAGGAGGAGGAGGAGGAAGGTGATATTGACAGTTAACATTTGCCAGTGACTAAGTGTTTTTCATAGGCTGGCTCATTTTATCCTTACAGTAACTGTTTAGAGTGGGTTCTATTATTACCCCCATCTTACAGAACAAGGTAGGAATCTATGTGTAGTTGGTGGTACCTTCTAATTCTTTCCTTGAGCTAAATAAAGTTAGGCCTAGCAGGTACAATATTATGACTTGTTCACTGCACAAGGGCATTGTATTAGTCAGTTTCCCATTGCTGGAACAAAATACCTAATACCTGCAACTTGGAGGAGAGGTTTATTTTTGTTCACAGCTGCAGAGGGTTCAGTCCATGGTTGGCCGGCTCCAACACAGAAACAGCATGGTGGAAGGGCATGGCCAGGAAATCTACTCAACACATGGCAGCCAAGAACCAGAGAGAGAGAAAAGGGGACAAGAATACACCCTTCCAGGTCATATCCCCAGTGACTCACCTCCAACCAACCAGGCCTCACCTCCTAACAGCACATTCAGCTATGAAGTGTATGGTGGATTAATCCACTGACAGGAATAGCACCCCTACAATCCACAAACTCCATCCTGAATACATAAGACTTTTTGAGGACAATTAGATCTAGACTATAACAGGCATCAGCCAAAAGGATGTTTAGACTGCAATCCCACCCAGGACTTGCTCACCAGGCCTTATGTCGGGGTGTGGGGCAGCATCTGCCCCCAGATTAATTGGCATGAAGGAGTACATAGACTAAAGGGAGAGTCCTCTCATGGAGGTAGCCTTGGCACCTCCTCTAGCAGCCCCCACTCCATCTTCTCAACCTTGGCAAACTGCCTACCTGGTTAGAGGGTTAGAGAGTAGGATGAGAGGCAGTGAGATTTAGCATGGAGACCAGCCAAAAAATGCTTCCCACCCACTTGGACTAAGAAGTGGTTTTCTCAGAATCCCTAGAGAGTCAGGAACCCCTTAGGAATTCAGATACTCCCTGACTCTTTCTCTAAAGCATCCCAAGGACTCCTGAAAGAATCAGTCACAGAGGAGATGGGATTTTTGAGAGATAATGTAGGGAACCCAGGCCAAAGAATTGAGCCAGCCTGCTGCAGCAGGAGTCTTGTTGGTGGCCGCTGGTAGGTCTCTGCTCCCAAGGACTTCCAGCAAAGGTCTTCCCTGGAGCTAAGAGAATAGCTTCACCAGGGGAGAGAACAGAGACACCTCCATAGCTAAGGCTGAGACTTGTCATGGGCAAGTGGACACTGGCTTCCCAGGACACATGTTTTCTGTCAGCTAATGGCTGTCACCCATCAGCTGAAGGCTTCAGGCATTCTGAAGTGTGAGAGTGGCAAGGCGGGGCTGGGGAAGGTTGGCCAACAGAAGGGGGCAGAGGAGCTCCAAGCTGGAACAGGGTAAGGGGCAGAGGAAGGAGGCCCTGATAAGTCAAAATAGGACAACAGTGGTCCAGATACAGCATGGGGATACAGCTCTGAACCTGAATTTGAGATCTAGGAAAGCAGATGAAGTCAGGGAGATCTGATATCAAGGGACAGAAAGGAAAATAAAGCCAGGCAAAGGTGCTGATTGGCTGGGGAAGATTGAACTAGACCTCATCAAACTGTATTCATGTCTCATTCCCTGAGCCACAGTTTCCTCATCTAGCAAATAGGGATAATGTTACCTACCTTGCAAACTCGTGAGATTTGGTGCCTGGTCCATAGTGAAAACTCAATAGTTTCACTATGAGAATTCAGCGGGACCACCACAGCCCTTAGTGTGGGAATTCCTAAGTGGGTCTGGCCAGGTAGGGCCAGCAGGAACATGCACTTCCGCATTGACCTGGATTGTGGAACCCTGCTGTGGGCCTGGATCATACCATGCTAGAGCCCATCATCCCTTGTTCTGTGAATCCCAACCTGGATGAAGCCAACCTGGATGAAGCCAACCTGGATGAAGCCAACCTGGTTCTTCCCACGCTGGCTTTTCTGCCTCTCCTCCCAGTAATCTTCACAGGATCTTTACAGGGAATGTTTGTGACTCAGGAGTCAGGCAGAGCCACTCCCTACTCCAAGCCCTTCTCAGGCTTTCCATCATTAGAACAAGGAGAGCCCCTAACCAGGTAAATCTGACACAGGATAGATGTCCCTGGCCCCACAAGCCACTTCCTAAGGATCACCTGTCCTTAGGGAGAGGCATCATGGGGCTCAGGACCTCTGGCCCAGAATTTGTGCTCTGGGGTCAACCCCCTCCCCAGTTCAGATTCCCTCTCAGTGCCTGCTGGGTAAGCTGATTCGAGTCACTCGTCCTACTGAACTTTGCTTCTTGCATCCATAAAATGAGATTATTAGTACCTACCCTGAGGGGTCGACATTAAGGTTAAACAAGGCAACACCAGCTTCTTTCTGTTGTGCTAGTGCTCTGCTGGGCTCTGTGCACAGCCCTGTGCAGGCATTAGCTCATTTGCTAATTTCCCAGGCCTGGCACAGCCACATACTAATGGAGCTGTTATCAGTTATCACTCACCTGGCAGATCCTAATGTGGGAACAGAGGAGATCCTTGGAAACAATGGTATCAGGAGTGTGTAGATCTAATCTCTAGCCAGGAGTTGAAGGAGAAGCTGGGATGACACTTGATGAAGGGCTCTCCACAGCCACATCCTCCAGCTTGACCTGATGCCAGGACTCTCTGGAGGGCTAGAAAGGCAGGCTGCTAGGCCCCGCCCAGGTTTCTGGTTCAGTAGGTCTGGGAGGAAGCCTAGGAATTCGTATTTCTAACAAGTTCTGAGATACGGATGCTGCTGAACAAAGAACCATACTCTGAGAACCCTGGTCTGGTTACTGGTGCAGCAGAGAGAAGCTGGGCTTTAGAATCCACAATCTCAAGTTCAAATCCCTGTTCCACCACTTACCAGCTCTGTGACCACTGGACAACTAAACCAACTGAACCCCCACCTTGAACCAGGGGCTGCCAGTAGGTTGCAATTGCAGGGCCCCAAATTGGCTCTCAAAAAGTGTGAGTTCCCTCACCCCAGTTCCCTTAGACCTTTCATCTAAGTCACTCCAAATATTTTTTTTTTTTTGGTGCCGGGGATCGAACTCAGGTCCTTGTGCTTGCGTAGCAGGTGGCGAAACCACTGAGCTAAATCCCCGGCCCCTCCAAATATTTTTTTTTAAAAAAAGAAGAGTGGAGGATCCAGCCCCAATTCTCCAGCCCACACCTGCTCCCACCACTCACTCAGCCTTTGTCTTCTGCTCTTCCATCGGTCCCCACAGGAGGAGCCCTTTGTCATGTTCCGGAAGTCTGACCGGACCTTATACGGGAATGACCGATTCGAGGGCTACTGCATCGACCTGCTCAAGGAGCTGGCACACATCCTGGGCTTCTCGTACGAGATCCGCCTGGTGGAGGATGGCAAATATGGGGCGCAGGACGACAAGGGCCAGTGGAACGGCATGGTCAAGGAGCTCATTGATCACGTAAGCAGGGAGGGGAGCAGCAGGGGAGGAGGACAAGGGCCCCAGGGCTTGGTAAGGGGCTGTTTGCACATCAGGGCAGGGATCCCAGAAGGCAGGGCCCTGGGAGGAAGATAGAGAGAAGCTGCCCTGGGTTCAAGTCCCAATTCTTCCCTTATCAGCTGCGGTGACAGCCAACTCATCTGACCTCTGTGATCAGCGGCCTGTTCTGTGAAATGGGTATGTTAATCATCCTGAAGCTCATGGAGGCAAGGAGCTGATCTGTTCCAGACCCCTTCAATTCCACCTCTCACTTCTTAGAACAGCCCACTGAAGGAGGGGCCGTCAGTGACACCCATTTCACAGATGCAGAGGCAAAAGCAGACAGAGGTGAAGGGCCCCAGCCAGTAAGCGATGGAGCTGGATTCAAAGTAGTAGCCTTTGGAGCCTCTGTCTAGGTGGCCCCAGGCAGTCACCTCTCCAGAGGGCTTGTCCTGACCCAGGAGCTGGGGCAGAGGTGGCTTCCTGCAGTCCGTCTTTGTAGCCCCAGAATCCCAACAGTAGTTAGGACTTGTTATTACTGCTGGACTCCCTGGGCTAGCCAGGCACACCAGGCCTTCTGTGAGGCGCCTCCCCTGTCTGGGGTAGCTGCCTTATGGACACCTTGGAGGCCAGAGCTCGGTGCGTGGAAGCCCAGCCACAGCCTGTCTCAGTGGCCGCATCCCAGGCTGCTGGCAATAGAGCTCTAGGGAGACTGTTAGGAGACAGGCTAGTGATAAAGAGCATAGGCTTGGGCTAGGGTTAGTTCCCACTCTGCCGTTTCATTACTGTGTGCTCCTGGACAGCTTCTTCCCCTCCCCGTGCCTCAGTTTCCTCATCTGTAAAAGGGGAATGATACGACTAGGACTTACCTCCCAAGATCGTTATCCAGGCTAAATGAGTGTACGTGTACTAGGCAGTAAACACAGGCTCAGGATGTGCTATTACTGTTTACATTTTTACCCTCCCAGTTATTTCTCAGAGGCGGGTGGGGGTTTCAGGAAGTCCCTTTGTCTCCCAAGCTCCAGTTTCCTGAGAGTGAGAATAATGATACCTGCACCTTGCTCTTCCCAGCCTGTTGTGAGGCTCAGAGGAGACAACTGGTGGGAAAGCAGCTCCCAGGCTTGGAATCCAGTATAAATGGAAGGGAGTGGTGTTGTCACCACTATTAGTAATAACTGTAATTATTATGGAAATTAGTCAGTAGGCTCCAGCAGCACCTCCGTCTTAGCCGTCTTACCCGCTCCCCTGCGTCTTAGGAGTGGGGGCCTGGAGACTGAGCCCTGGGTGGGCTCTGAGCCTGGCATTTGCAGAGGACAGCAGGGCTGGGGAGGAGGGGTCTTGTGGACGTCAGAGGTCATTGTGCCCCACCCCATCTCCAGTGGCCTTCAAACATTGAAGAGCCATTTTTTTTTAAAGAAATGTGATGAGAAAACTCCAGCAGGAGCCAGAGCTTCCCGAGCTGACCCTCAGCTGGGGAGAGGAGGGAGCCTTAGACATGGCCTCTGTGTAGCAGGGCAGTGTTTGGGGAGGCCCAGTATCCATCAAGGCCATGAGCCCTGATGGGACATGCAGGGGACCTTGTTAAACCCAATTCCCTACAATTGATGAGCCTATTAATCCTAGCTTGGTGCCATTTTTAATAACATCATAACCATTTATTAGTATCATCAGATAATTAGTCTTCTCACTAGCTCGTAGAAAGCGTGGTAAAGACTTGGCAATATTATTACTTTCTTATTAGGGGTCTGAACATAGGCGTAAAAATGATGAATACCCACCTTTGTAAATGTCTGACCCCTGAGGCCCATTTAGAGGCCCTGGGTGGAGTCTCCGATGAGTAGGACTTAAAATGTCCTTCCTTGACACCTTGCTGGCCTCTGTCCTATGCCACATGGCCTCCCACAGAGCCAGGTTGTGGAAGAAGATAGAGCACCTGGAAAGGCATCTCCTTCCTGCTGGCACACTCTCCTTTCCGAGTGACCTTGAACTATGGGGCCAACAGACATGATCAGACAGAGCAGCAATGCTGTATCCATCTTCCCTCCTCGCTTCCACATCAGTGCTCTCCATCCCCTCCTCTTGCTGGATCTCCAGTCCCCTCCCTCAGACACCTTCTACTCACTTCCGTGCCTTAAGTCTTTCCCTTGTGGCATCTGACAGAAATGGGTTCAAAGCCCAGGCCTGGCACACAGCTGACAGTAAGAAAGCTTTCTAGACTCTCTGGCCTCTATTTCCACATCTACAAAATGGGGATAATAGAGGCATGTTCTGCCCAAAGTTCATGGGAAGATTTAATGAGATAAAGCCTCAAATGTGTATCAGAGCACCCGGTACTCAATAAGTACTCATACACAGGAGCTGTCCTGCTCAGTACTGTTCCCTAGGGGCAGTCCCCAGTCTAAAGTGTGCCTGTGTTTCTCCTGGCTGTGAGAGGGATGGCCCATTGGGGATAGACATCCTGCTAGACCAGATGTGGTCTAGGACAGTTGTAGCAAACCTATGGCATGTGTGCCACAGCAGGCACACCAAGCCCTGTCTGTCAGAAGGTAAGCCAAGTTGCCCCAGCAGCTGAGCATCGGATATTCAGGTTTAATTGCAGTGTTGGCACTTTGTGATAAATAAGTGGGTTTGGGGTTGCAATTTGGGCATTCAGTCTCCAAAACATTCACCATCACTGATCTAGGACCTAGAGGTCCAAATCTAGATTTTATCTTGCTAAATCCAAACAGGCAGTCTTGGAGAATTGACTCATATTGATCAAATTTGCAGGAAATTGTGGCTCACACCAAAGTACCATCCCATACTTTACTTGGGGTACTGGCTTTTTTTTTGGACACTGGAATCCCCCTCCTGCATCCAGAACTTCTGTGTCCTGGCCCTGGATATCCGAGAGCCTCCTTGGGGAATATGGAGACAGAGCCCCAGGTGTACAGCCCAAAGCCAAAAGGTAGGCTGTGCTAGAGAAAGAGGCAAGAGATGATCCTTGAAGTCTTGGGTGCCAAATTGAATTGTTTGATTTTAATCCTGAGAGATACAGGGCACAACTGGAAGAGTGGAGCCAAGCAAAGACATCAGCTTGGCCGTGGAGGAAAACCCCTCTGCTGCTAGGCCAAACAGGAGTGGTCAGGAGATTGGAGGCTTGGCTGGGACCTGGGACGGGGATAGGAGGCCGGCTCAGAGCATCATGGTGGAAAGGAGAAAGAAGTGAAGACACAGCAAAGGGACACGAAGGCAAGGCTGACACTGACAGGGCTGGTGATTGGTGGATGGGAGAGGTAGAGGAAAGGTGTAGTCAGGACAAGGCATGAAATTCCAGCCTAGATGGCTGGAGAGGTAAGAGTACCACCCCCAGATTAGGAGCCCTGTAAAAGAAGCCAGGGATTTGGGCAAGGTAATAAGATCAGCTTGGGGAATATTGGGATCCAGGTCCCGCTAGGTGCTAGCCAAGTGCTGGTCTCTCAGAGGAGACAGTAGGGTGGTGGCTGAGACATGGAAATCATCAGCCCAGCCTACAGGGAGTCTAGGAGATGGGGACAGGGACTCTGCCCAGGGAGAGAGGAGATGAAGACGCAGGATAGGTTGGGGACAGCACGAAGAAGAAGAATCTGTAAGACACTTGGCCTGGCAAGGCTGGAGAGGGAGGAGAAGGAGAATCAGGAGAGCAGGGGTGACAGAGGTCAGAGACAGATGGGACAGTGGGGAGAACTCGAGGTAATGAGTGCAGGGAAACAGAGAGAAATGAAGGATGAGCAACACCCACAAATTCCTCAAGGGTGGAGAGTCAGGCCTAGCATGGGCACCTGAGTGCCCTGACCTGGCTCTCTGCAGACCTGTTTTCAGAGACCCAGGGGAACTATCCTGGCTGCTACCCTCAGCCCTTGTATCTGAGGAGTCAGGGAAGAAAGAAGAAGCAGGAGACGCCTGAAGTGATGCATAATACTCTCCAGGCCACAGCAAGACATCAGTTCTTTGATCTCTCAGTTATTAAATCTCACTGTACTTTGTATGGCCTGGTAAAAACTTTTCCCTAGTTCATAGATGGGCCTGGACCACAATGGGGATGAGGAATGGCTGTGGGTAGCCTTGGCCTAATCATTCCTTCCCCTGTGATGAAGCCTCACTCCCCAAGTATCCCCTCTGCTTCCCCAGAAGATCCAAGAACTGGTAGTTTGCTGTGGCCTGGAGGGTAGGGTGACACAAACCCAAAGTGTCTACTTCCTTCCTCCACCTGAGTCTTCTTCCAGACAGTGAGTACCTGACAGACTGAACTTGGCACCTGGCATGGGCCTGACCACACACAGAGCAGGCATTGGTGAATAACGGGCACTTGAGTGAGCACAGATATGCTCACCTTGCCTTGACTGTAGGATCATAACTAGCTGGCTTCACCTCCAAAGTGTGTGAGGGGAAGGTCTGATGTCAAGGCCATGAGCTCATCACCCGCTGTCTTTCAACAAAGAACCAATTCCTAATTCTGGGGATACTGATGGGCTACAAAGGTGGGCTCTTGTCAGGGCCACAAGTTGCCCAGAGCAAGGACTGAGGAGTTTTGGGAAAGCTCGAGATGCTACCAGGAAGTGTCTGCAGAAGACTTGGTAAGCAGGTGAGGGATGCTCCAGACCTCAGCCAGCAGAGACCAGCAAGGGGAAAGGCCAGGAAAGTGCCTGTCAGGAGCCAGGATCTGGACAAACAAGTGCCTGATGGGCCAAGACTCGGGATCAGGTAGGAAACCAAGGTCAGAGGGAGCAGCTGGAATAGGCAGGCTCCCTGGCTAAGGACCATCTTTTGTCTCATTCATTCAGCAAAACTGTTGAGTGCCATCTCTGCCTGGGCCCCGGGAGAGCAGAGGCCTGGGCCATTAGTCAGACAGCATAATGCCAGGGAAGTGAGGAACAAGGAAAGAGGAGAGGGAAGGAGTGAAGCCAATTTGAGGGTCATAACTAATGCTGCAAATCATGACTCTGCACCCAGGAAGGGCCTCATGAGGTATGCCCCGGGATCATCTCCGGAGTAAGTGAAGGCCTGAGGACAGATTTAACCACTGTTGACTTCCACATATCCTGGCCTGGATTTGGTGGATGTGGGAGACAATCAGAACTGTGCAGCAGTGTCCCAGTTGGCCAGGAGGTGAGGTGTTATCAGATCATACCGGCACAAGGTTGGCAAGAGCCAGAGGGTCGTTGAACTTGTGTATGAGAGGGGCCTGACCCCAGCACCAACTGTCAGCGTGCTGGACCCGGAATCATGATAACGATATGGGGGTGACTAAGGCAGACATGGCCTTTTCCCTTCAGGAACAAACAAGAAAGTTTCATGAGAACTTGGTCAGTGCCACAAAGGGGAGGATAGAAGCTTTTAGAGAGTAAAACAGAGGGGCAATGACTCAGGCTCCCTGAGGAAGTGACTCATAAGTGGTGAGTTGAAGAATGAGGCAAAACTATCCAGGGTATGTGTAGGGTGCCTCCCTGGGTGGATGCTGAAGTTGTTGAAGTCTCCCTCTGCCCCAATCTGGGCCTGGCTGAGGCTTGGTGCATGGAGGCTTGCAGTGTTGGCAGTACCATACTCAGGCAGTCGCCATCCTGTGGACACACAGGAAGTGGAGTAGGGAATTCCTCTAGGAATGGCAGAGGGGGTGTGGCACATCGTCATAGTGCACCGTGAAGCAGAGACTACTGCAGAGCCTTCCTAAGGACAAGGGCAGCTCTGTCCCTGTAGGGACTCAGGCTTGGGACAGGCACACCTGTGCTTTCTCACTGTCTGGTGTCTGTGGAGTCAGGATCCCTGTGCATGCATCACAGATATAGGAGCCACTGGTTGAAACTTGGGAATATTTTAGCACCTATTCCACATCTATTCAGATGATGCAGACTGTTCAGGGTGCTGTGTTCTGAGGTTATCAATGGCCAGTGGGTCACTGTCAAGATACTATCTGTGACTCAGTGTACTCCTGAGACCTGCAATGTGTCACTCCTGAGGGAAGGCTTGCTGGGCCACCTCTCTAAAACCCCCAATATTTATACTGATCAGTTTATTCAATAAATCTATTAAACCAGGCCCCATGCCAGGTACTGTGGATACAGCAGTGAACAAAGTGAGCAGGATCCCTTCCCTAAGCTTCAGGATCTTGCACTGTAGTGGAGGAAGCAGGCTTGACAAGAAGAGCTGGTGCTGAAGACACAATCACCATTGCCCCACTCCATCTCGTCTTCCTTCTGACCAGGAGCTAGACCTTGGTTTGGCCTCATGCTTTGGTCCCTGGCCCTGTTGGCAAGGCCACAGACAATTCTACCCATGACTGCTGCACCAGCCCTGCACCAGCAGGGCAAGCTGGGCCTGGAGAAAACAGACTACCAAAGTAGACAGCCAGGTTTGCCCAGGGCCATGACTAGGGAGCCTGTGGAACTGAGGATGTCACCAGGACACCCTGAGGTGAGCCATGAGGCAGTGAGGGCTGTCCATCATCCTGGGGATCCACTCACAGGCCAGAAAAAAAAGAGGGTAGAAAAGTCCAGGTTGGCCGATCAGAGATCAAGACACTGACACCAGTGTCAAAACCCTGGAGCGTGGCTAGAGAGAGACAGTCAGGTCACCTGGCAGGGGCAGTGTGGCTTCAGAGAATGGAGGTGTGCTAAGCAGGGAAACTGAGGCCAGAGCTCCATCCATTAGGCTAAAGTAAAGGAAGAACAGGACCTTTGGGGAAATTCAGATGGTCATTTTTTTAACAAAATCTTATGGAGAATCCCCTTTATCTCAAACTAACCCCAGGAGGTATGTGAGTGAGGGAAACTGATTCTCTGCCCTCCTGGTATTTGAATACTACCAGAGGAGCTAATGCTAAACAATAACTTGCAGATAAAAATTCAGTTGTGATCAGTCCACCAAGGAGCAGTGCAGAGAGCTGTGAGAACAAATAACTGGGACCTCACCTGGTCTATGGTTGAGGGGACTCACCATCCCTAGCCCTCTTGGATTCTGCTAGGACAGACCCTGTCCTGGGCTGATACCACGACCAAAGACCTGAGGGACTGGAGAAAAGGACTGGAAGTGATGGGAGATGGAGGCTGCGGTGCACCATCCCAGGGCCTCAGTAGCTGTGAGGCAGGGAAGACCTGCCTATGCTTCTGCAAAGACCTAGGCACAGGATGGAGCCTGCTGGGACTTGGGAATAGGACCTGGGAACGCCACACACATCATTGCTCACTGTCAGCTGGAGAAGCTGCTGTCAGCTCAAAAAGATGGCAAGTGAATCCCAGGTGTTAGAAGTTGGCCTGTCAGCTGACACTTACAAATTTCCTCACACCTGTTTTCTGTCCATTTGGATGTGTGGGTGGTTCGGGATGATGGTTTGTTGGCTTACTATCCAGGACCCTTCAAGGAGCAGGATGTTTCCCTACCCTTGGAGAGAAGAGTTGGGCTGGAGAAATACCATTTGGGGAAAAGAGCAGAAGATGGATTCTATGGATGCCCTGTACCTGAGATCTGAGCAGGGAGCCAGCAGGCAGAGCCTTGGGGCCGAGTCTTGCATGGGTGACAGAAATAGGGCTTGTTTTTGTGGGCACTGGGAAGGCAGCAGAGGGGTCTGGAAGGAGGTGAACACACCAACAGGGCTCCCAAGCTTCACTAAGCCATGCAAGCCTCAGCGGTGTGCCTCGTGAAGGTACGGAGTCAAGTTCAACGCTCGGAGATGTAATACTAGGCATAGGACAGGACTGAGTGGGCTCGGCTGTAAGTCCTGCCAGCAGAATAGCACACGTGCCAGGGTGAGACCAATTGTAGGAGTCAGAAGGACCTCCATGCACCCCACGCAGGGTATAATTGGCAGGTTATTAGTTTCCTAGAGCTGCCGTAACAAATGACAGCAAACCTAATGAATTAAAACAACAGGAATTTATTTTTGTCCTGAAGTCCAGAAAGCAGAAACAAGGTATTGTCAGGGTTGGTTCCTTTTGGAGGCTCCAAAGGAGAGTCTGTTCCTGGCCTCTCTCCCCAATTCTGGTGTTGCCTGAGATCCTTAGTGTTCTGTGGCTTATAGCTGCATTATTCCAATCTCTGCCTCCATCAACACAGGGACTTCTCTGTATCTATATGTCTGTGTGTCCTCTCTTCTTATAAGGACACTAGGATTGGACTAACGTCCTTGGACTGGGGGTCCCCCAATTAATGACTTCATTTTACCTTAATTATATCTACAAAGGCCTTATTCCAAATATGATCATACCCACAGGCTCCAGTAGTTAGGATCTGAACCTAATTTGGGGCATTGTGCACAAGTCAATCCACTATATATGGCTTGTATGATAGAGTGGTAAAATGTTAGGCATTGCAGTCACAATGAATTGAGTCCACATACTGTCTTAGCTGCTTGGCAGCTTGAACAAATCCCCTAGCCTGATTGAACCACCGTATCCTCATCTGGAGTATAGTCATAACACTTACTGCCTCATGAGGCTACTGGGAGACTGTATGAGGCAATACACGTAGCACATTTAGTGATTCTTGGTGTGTAAGAAGTACCCATTAAGGATAGCAGTACTTACTATTTTAACTATAACATCACAGTCTGAGAGTCAGATGCCCTAGGGGATCCCAAGCAAGAAGCAGAGAATAGGGATAAGTAATCTGGTAGAAGCCATTCTTGGGACTCCAAATAAGCAGCTGCCAACAGGACACACAGGGAACAAGCTGGGGTTCAGGGAGCAGGTTTTAGACCCTGGGGAGGACCATTGTCCTAAGAGAAGGCAGATTAGTGACAAGTTGCCAAACTGAGACCACTGTTCCAACTCCATTCTTAGGACCTTGTAGGATGTGGCCCAAGTACCAGGGATATAAGACTAGGGTCCAGCTAGCAGCCCAAATGGTTGGATCCTAAGGGCTGAAACATGGAGCTGGAGAAGTCATTCTTGCCTTCAGTCCTGGGAGCTGGATCTGTTGCAGAACAGATGAGGCCAAATTTCTTCATCCAAGGGTTGAGGAGAGCAAGAGGGCCTGGAGCCAGGTCCAGCAGGTCCTTGGTAAATGGGAAGCTGCTTATAGGGGTGAAATGATGTCCTAGGAGGACATCCTTGCTGGTCCAGAGGTTTAGAAATGTACAGAAAGGTCTTCTTCAAGGCAGGAAAATCCAATCGATCCTCTTAAAGGCCAGTGAAGGAGTTAGACAGGTCAGAGGTTTGGTTTTGTTCAAGGACATGATTTCTGTAAATATCAGAGTGAAGATCAAGGAGCTTCTCCAAGTCTCAGTTTCCTTCTATAAAAAATGTGAGGTTGGAATAGATGTTCTCAAAGGTCTCTCGTACAGCTCTGACAGACTATGATTTTATGAATCATCCTGGAAGAAAACCTGTATGAGGGGGAAGAGCCTGCCAAGACTGGGCCTTTCATTCTGAGTAATGAACTGAAACAGCAAAGGCCTGACATCTGTTCCAATCTTTCAGGGGAAGTTGGACAAAATAATACCTTTTTCTGGGAAATCGTTACCAACAGTGAAATATAGTATTTCCTGCCTACACCCAAAATGAAATCAAGAATGCCAGCCTTCCTGAAGCCCTGGGGAGGACACACACCAGAATTCCAGGTGAAGTTCATGTGGGCCACTTAATCTCACTGCTGTAGGCACAAACACCAGGGATACTGCTATCTCTAACACCGTGAGAGCCCAGGACCATGAAGATTGACAAGGGGATTCCAAAGACCCTTAGAGGATCTGGGGAAAGAAAGGGACCCTGTGGCCTGTGATTGGGCTCCTCACCAGCTGCTCTAACATTTTGGTTGCCTACAAAAACCTTCATTTCATCTGACTTGCTATCAAAAGCTCAAGGAAGAGTCTCCACCACTGACTTTGAGATTCTTCCCAAGAATCCACTTCAAGCCTCAGAGGCCATCCCTAGAAACCCATTCCAAGTGTATTTTGAGGAATAATAATGACTTTGGAGCCAGAATAGAACTTCCCAACACAATATATTTTGAAGGTACAGAGCTAGGGAAAGCCAGGTTCTAGAAACAAACATTATCATGTCAACCTTATTGAAGATGCTGGGACTTCAAGACTGAAAGAGACCTTTCAGGGTGTCTCATGTTGGCTCCTTCACTACCCAGGAATCCTGTCTGTACTCCCAACAATGTCTCAGTCAACCAGAAGCTCCATGAGAACAGGGCCTAGGTTTCTTACTCACTGCTTGGGCCAAGGCCTAAGCACAGCAGGTCGTGAGCACGTGCATATTAGTCTTTCTGCACTGTCCCGGAGAGTTCTCTCCCCTCCATTCCCTTCCTTTGTCCATGCCATGAACTGGGAGGACATTGCGAACTGGGGGTGGTAGAAGCTGCCCTTCCTCTGCCTTCAAATCCAAGCAAGTTCCAACCCACATTCAGACATTTACAAAAAGAAGGTCTCAGTATAATGATCTTTTGTCATATGCTCCTCCTCCATACCTTCTCTCGGTTCTGAAGTTTACTAAATTCTTGGACTCCAAGTGTCCATGATGGGGTGTGGGGGATGCCATTAGAAGGAGAAACACTGGGGTGAGCAACATCAGAATCATGCATTTCCCAGCTTCTCCCATTTTGGGGCACCCAGAGAGCTGTCTAGAAACTGAGGCTGACACTTTCCTCCTTGAAGTCTGATTTCTATTGGACTTCTAATTCCTAGTCTAAGGTAAGTGGAGTCAGAGATGTTATTAATAGCTACGATTCACTAAAAAATTTGATTAATGTCAATCTCCCTACCAGACTATAAACTTCATGAGGGATTACATGTTTGTTTGGATCAACTTTATATCGTTAGTGCCTGGTAGATCTCATAAAACAATAGACGGGTGGATGTGTGGGTGGGTAGAATGATAGGGCCAGGCCAAGCTAGCAGGTGGCTGCCTAGAGGCATGCCTTGTGGAGGAGTTTCAGAGACAAAGCCACCTTAGTAAAGGGTCTTTAATGCTGGCCTTTTGGGCTTCTTCTCTCTTCTGCCTTGCCCCATCTGAGGAAAGGAATATAACTGGTTTATACTTTGAGGTATGAAGAGCCACAAGAGCCCAAGGAGGAGCCTTTCCTAGGTGACCGCTATTAGAGGCTGAGATGGGTTTGTGAATGAACAAAAGAAACAGTGGATTAGCAATAGCCTTAATTGCACACAAGAACTCACAGGCAAATAAGCAGATGAGACCTAGGGCAGGTGCGGCACACACTCTCCCCTTCCTCTGAGTCAGGGTGAGCCTCGTGGGAGCTTAGAATTGGAGGCTCTCAGAGTGGGAAGTATCCTAGAGGATACAGCAGGTACAAAGATACAGAGAGGGGCCAGGGGGTTAGCTCAGTGGTTCCGCTGCCTGCATAGCAAGTGCAAGGACCTGAATTCGATCCCCAGTACCAAAAAAAAAAAAAAAAGATACAGAGAAGGTGGCAAGAATTAGACAACAGGAAAAGGGCAGCACCCTAAGCAAGACATAGGGAGGGCCCAGCTTGTAGGTAAGGAGAAGACTATGGGAAACGAGAGCCAGTTTAATGGGGCCTCATGAGAGGACAGTACTGGATGAGGCTGGAAAGATGGGATAGGGTGAGAGAGTTTAGATTTTTAATCGGGGAAGTTCAGAACAAAGAAATTGAACTTTAATTGACTCCCTCATTAAAATTGTGGTGGAGTAAAATGTATTAACATATGAGGTTTCCTGGCACAGTCCACCCTTGCCTTCCCCCTCCATGCTACCCCCTGCTAACAAGGCTCTGAACTTGCTTGTTTGCTTCTTTGCCCACCCTCACTCTCCAAGGAAGGTATTATCTTTATCCAGCTAGCTTTTGGATGGGTTTTAGGATGTATCAATCATTCAGAATGGGGAAAAGCAGTTGAGAGGTGGATGGGAGAGGAAAGTAGATTTCAGTAAGAGTTGTGGATACTGTGTCTTCTTCATGGTGTTTGAAAGACACAGGTAAAGAATATGAGCGATTTTTAAATGATTCTTCCTGAACTGTATTCATTTGACAAAGCACTGTCTTGAGAAGGGATCACATGGGCTATAATAGAGTTCCACTCTCTGCGAGTTTGCATCACTGTCCTCCTCCTCAAGGTCAGAAGCTCTTGAAGAACAAAGATTGAGTCAAATTCACCTTTGTCTTTCCTGCACCCTGGGCATAACCCAGCCCAGAAGGAGAGTTAGTAAATGTTGGAACTAAATAGTGGTTAAGTGACTTTAGGTTCAGGACACTAACGCCACCACACTCCCTCATCTGCCCTTCTCCATGAAGATCTGTCACTTGCTCATCTAAGGGTGTGCTCATTTCTCTCTCTCTCTTTCTCTCCCTCTCTCTCCCTCTCTCTCTCATCGCAGAAGGCAGATCTGGCTGTGGCTCCACTAACCATCACCCATGTCCGAGAGAAGGCCATCGACTTCTCCAAGCCCTTCATGACACTCGGTGTGAGCATCCTGTATCGCAAGTCCAATGGCACCAACCCCAGTGTCTTCTCCTTCCTCAACCCGCTGTCCCCGGACATCTGGATGTATGTGCTCCTTGCCTACCTGGGTGTCAGCTGTGTCCTCTTTGTCATTGCCAGGTAAGGCAGTGCCTTGGCCAGAGCCCCAGCCCCAGATTGAAGGTTTAGGAAAGTTCCCACATCCTCAGCCCTTGGCACTAGAGGCTTAAAGCTCAGGCCACTACCGTGCCTACTGCTCCCTCCCTGTGGCTCAGATTCCTCTGTATCCCTCAGGGAACATTCCATGGCCTGGCCCTGCCCCAGTCTGTGTTCATGACTCTGACATGCAACATTTGCTGCTCAGGCTCTGGGAACAGCCTCAGAGAAGTTACCTCATTGCTTGGAGCTGCACTACCTGGACCAGGTACCTGGTGCAGCAGACCCAGATGTATTACATGGCCCAGAGGTAGCTGAAAACTTGGAAAACAGGCTGTTTATGTACAGTCCACAACTGCAGAAGAATCATATACCATAAAGGCACATGTGTGCCCACATGCAGAAACACAGTACACACACACACACACACACACACACACACACACACACACACTATGTTTGGAATAGATACAGTTCCACAACGTGCTTGTATATTGGGTCATTTACATGAAATAGATGCAGTGCGCCCTTGCTGATAATCAGCAGATGATCACTAATGGACAGATTGAGCCCAATGTTTAGTGAGCAAACACCATAGTCTGAACTCTACACCTGTTACCTTAATTCTCCCCTTGAAGAGGAGACACCTGAGGCCCAGAAAAGTCATGCAAGCAGTAAGTGAGGCATCTGGCACTTGAACTTGGGTCACCAAGTGTTTTGTCTGCTACCCTGTGGCCTTTGTTGCAACCCTGCCCTATGTGGTGGTGTGGCCCACTGCCTCCCACCCCACCCCACTGGGCAGTGTATCCCCTTCCTCCCAGCTCCAGCTCAGGCCCCCACCCTGCTTCCTTTTTTTCTCTAAATCTAGCAAGGCATGAAGAAGTCAGGACAAGTCATGAAGAAAGACTTCTCCACAGAGGCAGTCTGAGATCCAAGGACTTGGTGTTCAGCCTTTTTTCCTCCTGATTCTTCTTTGAAAGCCTTCCCCCTACTCTGCTCCATTCACTCTCTCTCCACAGGGAAAGACCAAAGGGAAGGATATGAGGGATGAAATTGCCTGGCCCTCTGGCCCAGTGCTGCAGGACCCGCCCCACTGGTCAGTCCAGTCAGCAGCTGAGCCACCGCAGAGAGGCCTTCATTGCACCTCTGGTCTCTAATGGTCTAACAAGCCTTTGAAAGCCACGAGCCACTCTCTGGTGTTCTCTCCATAATGCCAGCGGCTCCAGCAGCCTCTCAGCAGCCGCTCCCTGTGAGACACAGCTTTCCCAGCTTCACTTGAGCCTATTTGATGTGCGTCCCTTCCCCCTCAGATTCCCAGCCTGCCATCATCAGTTGTGGGGAGCCCAGCCTGCTCTCCGGCCTTTCCTTCCTGGCTAGGAAGGTAGGAGCCCGACTTCTGGGAAGAGAGAAGATTTCTAGAGGGAAATGATTCAGGATACCCTCCAAGAAAGGAGGATGGTGAAGGACTTATCCATGGAGCTAAGGGCATCATAGTATAGTTGTCACTTTGTGGAGCATCCACACCACACAACTCTAACCCTTTCTACAGCCTTGTGAGATGGGTATAATTATCCCCACTTTACAGAAGCAGAAAACAAGGCTCAGAGAGCTTAAGCCATTGCCCAGAATCAGAAAGCTTTTCCTTGCCACGATTTGGCCAGAACTGTCCAGCTTTAAATCAAACACAGGTGATGCCAGTGCAGACAGGTGGCCCAAGGGAGAGAAGCAGTTCAGGTAATGGCAGCAAGAGTGGTGAGGACTGAAGCAAACTGGAGAGCACACAGCCAGCTGAGCATCTACTGCTCAGCACCAATAGACTGGCTATGTCGGACAGAGACGCAGAGCCTGTATCACTGTGCTCATTTCTAGAGCAAGACTCAGATTTTGATGTGGCATCTCATTGTTTTTCTGTGTAGCCAAAAATTTTACAATATTGTCAGGGTCAAGCACAAGACATCTGCAGTGTGGACACAGCCCCCACCCCCATCCCATGACCTGTGCCCTTTGGAGCACTACATGCTGCTGCTAGAGATCTGGACACAGCTGCCCACACCCCCAAAAGATGGGATCTGCAAGTGTGGGCAGGCCCCCAGGCCTATACCCAGGCAGCTCCAGCATGGCACAAGGCCATTCATATTGCAAACCAACCCAGTCTAGGATCTAGGCATTGGATGTTCTCTTCATGCTTGGTAAGGTAGAAGGACACAGGAAGGGAGTGGAGGATGCTTTCTCACTACTGAGATGACAGTGGGTGCTTGTGGCAGGGATGTAGTCCTAAGTGTCTAACACTGGAGGTAATACTGAGAGTGAGCTGCCCATCCACCCCCTGGGAGCCACTTTCTGGGAAAATCCTGCAGAAATGAGTAACCCAGGGAAGAGAAGGCCACAACCAATATCCTGTCTGTACCTCCATAGTTGGGACTGGAGTGTAGCTTTCTCCCCTGAATGGAGCCAGGGTATCTCAGGTTAACAGTTTCTAGCTCCCATTTGCTTATGAGTGGAGCACCCTAATACAACCACAGCCATAAGTCTAAGATCTACCATTAACTGCACATGGCACCTGCCACCCTTGTCCAGCAGCCATCCATTCCCTCCTCCTCAACCCTGTGGAGTCTGGACCCTCTGTCCTCTGCCTACAACATCACAATCTCTCTCTCTCTCTCTCTCTCTCTCTCTCTCTCTCTCTCTCTCTCTCTCTCTCTCTCTGTAAAATAGACACCTGTTGCTGTCAACCTGTAGGGGATGCTGAAGACCCCAATGACAGCACTGGATACCCAAGGGACCCCTTCCAGAGTCAGATATTTTTATTCCATTTCAGAAAATTTGTCCTGTTGAAGTGTCACCATTGAGCCACACTCTGGAATCTAAAAAGCCTTTATAGCAAAGCCCTAGAGGACAAGGCCACCTGTTGCCATTGGTGTCCCTAGAATTTATCCAAGGAAGTTGCCTTTCGCTGAGTGTCCAATGGTGGGAAGCAGGGACAGCGCTAGTGCCCACCGACAGAAGAATGGTTAACGTCGCCTATGAAGTGGTTACAGAGCACAGGGTATATCCAGAAGAACTGATCTGGAAAAGGGTTGGTGACTTCTCAAATGAAAGACCAAGTTTTCTGGCAGTACAGTGATATGATGTGTTTTTCTGTTAAAAATGACATGGTGTGAGTGTATCTAGTACAGTAAGCAAGCAGAATCCTTGAGCTCTGCTCAGAAGTCACCTTCCACCTGTCTCCCAGGCCTCCTTCCAGTGCTCAGAGATGTTTTGTCCCCAGTGAAAACTGTCATGGCTGTGACTTTTAAGCTCACTGCCAGATCACAGAAAGTTCTAAGTATCTCTCTTAGTCACAATCACTGTTTCCGTCCAGAAATTAGAATTTTGATCCAGTATATTTCCCAAGATTTGTCTTCATTCACGAGTCAGCATTCTCCCCATCCTGCCTGTGGGCGCCCTTCGGCAGTGCCTTCTCCAGCAGCCCACTCCCCACTCAGCCCCTGTTCCTCCAGCAGCCTATCCCTACAGCCTCTGCCTGTTGGAGTTTACTGCCTTTCTAGGGTGAACTCAAGGTGGACCTGGGCTGGATATCTTTTCTGCATGGGTCCAGTGGTGAAACCCTGTGCACGCAATGTCCTCAGACTTTGGTGACCCTGGACTGTGGAAGTGGCTATCCTGCTTCCACCTGAAAAGCATGCATCGCCTGGTACCTGCCCTTCAGACTCCCCCAGTGCATCTGCCCAATACCAGTGTCCTGAGAAGCCTCCCTCCCTCTGCTCTGGATGCCCAGCTCTCCACCGGCTTTCTCCAAAATCCCTTCTCACAACAGCCTCTCATCTCAGCTCTGCTGATCCTCCATCTCTTCCTTGTGGATTTTAGAGCCTCTCACCATGGTCAGTTCCTTTGAAAATCCTTAACCTGGTTAGAAATTCCTTGGGAATTTCCTGTCTGAGAGGTCTTTCTATTTCATAAGAACAAAATTCTTCTCACATGAGCACTGGCGATCAATCTATAATGTACTAACTCTTTAGAGGGGAGATAGAAAGGGGGATCACATTTAAGGGCATCACACAGAAACCAAAACAGAATTCGCTACACTTGTCTCTCAGCCCAGCATCCTCCCACTCTCTCCCCTCTCTGCCCCCAGCCAGGAATTTCTCCAGCGTCTCCATCTCTCCGGCATCTTTAAACCCACATATTGCCAACTGGAACTCAGACAGTCAACCAAAGTTCCCTCCAGTAATCAGGAGTCATCTTCTTTAGAGGCAGTGGAGGGCTTTAAATAACATTTTTCTTCTGTCATGTATGTATTTGTATATTCAAAGAGAAAAATCTGAAAAAGTTGTATACCATATTGTTCTCTCCCAGTGGGTAGGATGCTGGTGTACTTTTATTCTCTCACTGTGTTCTATACTGTTTGAATATTTCATGGAATGGCTTTTACATTTTTTACATTTTTAAAAATTATACAAAACGTTCGAAAGCATTTTCTCATTTTTAAAATTTCATATAATCCATATAAAGCAACATCCCTCCCTGAAGGTCCTTCTGCCTTTCTGACTTTCCTCTCCAGAGAAAACATTGATATTCTTTATATATGGAACCTTCCAGACCCTTTAGGATGCATTCACATCTAAATACACAAAGAGCTCTATATGTCTTCAGGAGTCTATTTATATAAATGTGATCGTATTGTTCTGATTTGTATCACTGTCTTTTGTGCAAACATTATGTGCTGAAGATCTTTCCCCATCTACACATCTAGAAGTTGCCTGCTCTCTTTAACAGCGACGTGATATTTCAAAGGACAGTTGCAGCATGGTTTATTTAATCGTCCCTCTATTGAAAGACATTTAGGTTGTTTCCAGTTTTTTGCCATCACAAACAATGCTTTGATACACACCCTCAGTCTGCTTCCTGTGTTCTCCTGTACAGGTGCTTTTTCTCAGATGGATAGTGAGTTCCAGAACTGGTAGGTGGAAGGCCACATGCACTTTTAATTTTAAGAGGTATTGCTGAGTTACTTTTACAATCAGAAAAGGGCACTAACCCTAAAAACAAGGAGAATGGCTTGCCTGCCTCGGATGCTGGAGTGGCCTGTACCCCACACCTGTGCTTGGTCTCTGTTGGTGCAGCGACCTTCTTTCCATATCCCTGTGCTCGGCCTCACTGCCTCTTTCTCTTCCCTTGGCAGGTTCAGCCCCTATGAGTGGTATGACGCTCATCCCTGCAATCCCGGCTCCGAGGTGGTAGAAAACAACTTCACTCTGCTCAACAGCTTCTGGTTTGGAATGGGCTCCCTGATGCAGCAAGGTAAGTCCACTCTCCTGTCTCCTCTCCCAGGAAGGGTGTCTTCCCTCCCCAGCAAGTCCAGCAGCCTGTGTGCCCTTCGGCAGAGCCAGCCCATCCTCCAGGGGCAGCCTCCGACCCTGCTGAGCTGCCAGAAGGTCGAAGACACCCTGATAGGTGCCTGGACCCTGAGCCCCACCCCGCTACTGCTCTGGCGGGAACCAGCTCAGGATCTAAGGACAAAGCTTGTCAGCCACTGAGCTGTGGCATGTAGGATGCAACCCCAGCACCTCCTACTGCAGCTGAAGTGGATGCAGAGCACCCTGCTTGCTGGGCCAAACTCCTATGGCCTCTGCCACAGAATCAGGGCTGTGGACGGGGAATACTGGAGGCAGGGAAGCTGGGTGGGAGGTCATTGAAGGAATGAGATGATGAGAACTCAGGGAGGGTAGTGGCCATGACTGGGAAGGGCAGAGGTAACTAAAAATTTAGGGAGTAGGATAGTCAAAAGTTGGTAATCACCTGGGTATTGGGACCTGGAAGTCTGAGGGGTCAGTTGAGAAGGAGACTTCCACCTGAGTGCATCAGAGAGGAGACCCACAGAATGTTGTGATTCTCTTGCATCCTCGGAAGGACTGTGTGCTGCTGCTCACCCTGTGCAGGCAACCAGCCTTTTGGGGAGTATCCACAGCTACTAATATGCCCAGGAAGCAGAGCATCTGCTCTAACTGCAGGTGTAAAATACAGAGACATGGAGGGGTTGGAGAGCAGGCACGGGGCGGCTCAGCTAGGAAAGACTCCCAGGGAGAACCACTCACCCCAGCCCACTGGCCAAGGGCCATGTGCCCACTGCTTTTGCCTGTGAAGTTCCATATCCAGAGCCTCTTATCTGGGGCTGGAGGGCAACCAAGTCTCTGCTTGTGTTAAGAGTCCCACTCACTAGGGGCAGGAATAAGGAGTTTCAAGGGACAAAGAAAACTTTCTGTCCTTCACTCTTCTGTGTATAACTCCAAGCCCCAGAGCAATGTCCTGGTCCTCCAGAGACATCCATCAGCAAATGCCTAATTAATTAACAATATTATCCTGAATGTCCACTACACTCCATGCTCTGTGCTGAGTACTTGAATGGAGAAGGGGAAAGAGTAGCTTTCTCCTACACCCCAGAGACCTTTCAGCCACTCAGAACCCAGGCGGGGGGGGGGGCAGGTGCCTAGCAGAGCTTCCCAAGAAAACAACTATAAGAAGCTCCCCTCCTTTGGGGGACAGCTGGAGCCCTGGCTGGAGCAACTTGGGGAGGCTGAGAGTGGCTGGCTGGCAAGAGGAGCTGGGCAGCATCCTGGGTTCCAGCAGCTGGGAAGTACCAGGCAGCTTTCCAGGGAAACTCCTCCACTTGTCCCCACTGTCAGTGAGTGTCCTGAAGCCTCACCTCCTTCTTAGCCCATTATCTTTGTTCAGTGACAGTCGAGAAGGACCTAGAAACCCTGTATTGCAGTAGTAACTTCCTCTCTTTTGCTGCCTGCTGCTATTCAAAGCCCTGGCCCCCTGTGTGTCCCCCACATGGTTTTGATTAGGAGGGAGAAAATAGTGATGTATTTGAAAATTCTCCCTTGAGTGATTTCTTTGAGAAAAAAAAATCATCCATATCAAAGCAGACGCTTTTCCAATTGCAGGTCCAAATATTCTGGATAGTTCAGAAGTCACTAGCTATTTAAATCTCTTGAAAGTCACCTAGTTAATTACTTCGGTTAGAAGGTTTCAACTGAATTATCCTCCACACCCAAGGTCGAGGAAGAAGAGTGATATATTTCAGCAAAGAGCTTCCAAAAATGTTGATTTTTCTCCTGCTGCCAAGAGCCACATAGCAATCTTATATTTGTATACCACTTGTATTTCCAACGCAATTTCTTCTGAAATTTTATCACTGCAGCATCGCGGTATTTCTGTGAGGCTGAGACAGAAGAAGAACATTTCTCCATGCTCTGCAGAGTCCCAGAGAGGGGAAGTGTCTGGCAAACACTCACACGGAATGTGGGGGACAGGATCTGCTTAAGATCCAGGGGTTCCATCCCCAATGTGCTTTTAACCTGGACCACAGGAGTGGCCCATGAATAGGCAGTGAGGGCTGACACGCCCTGTGAACTGTTGTGCATGTGTGTGTTGTTTCAGAGCAGTGGCTCTTAAATTTCAGATCAGAGCCACCTGGAGGGCTGATCAAACTCACAGATTGGCGATCCTGCCCCCACCTGCAGTTACTGATGCAGTAGGCCCTGGGGTGAGACCTGAGAATTAGCATTCCTAACAAATTCCCAGGTGGAGGTGGTGCCAGTGGGTGGACCACCCTTCTGAGAGCCATTTTTACGGAAGTGTCGGTGGAGTCCCCAACCCAAATGCCATGAGCAGCCCTCATCTGCACATTGTAAGACACCGCTGTCTCCTTTCTCCCAGGGTCTGAACTGATGCCCAAAGCACTGTCCACACGCATCATCGGTGGCATCTGGTGGTTCTTCACACTCATCATCATCTCCTCCTACACAGCCAACTTGGCTGCCTTTCTCACAGTGGAGCGCATGGAATCACCCATCGACTCTGCTGATGACCTGGCCAAGCAGACCAAAATCGAGTATGGGGCTGTCAAGGATGGGGCCACCATGACCTTCTTCAAGGTGAGACACTCTCCTTTCCATTGCAGCACCACAAGCTGACCCACCACTGACCCTTCGCTGAGCAGAAGAGGAAAGGAGTGGTGGAATCTCTGTCCTTCCCCGTAGGTCAGAGCCAATGAGCCAGAAACCCCTGAGGCTCAGCCCCTCACAGTTTCAACCAGTTGACTTAGGGGAGCTGTGGTGATATGAGCTGTACAAGTAGGTCTCAGCACAAATTCTAGAAGTTTCTATTCCTGGGACAAGCTGTATAAATGAATTATCAAGGGAAGACAGATAGAAAAAGGAAGCAGGTGAAGGGGAAGGAGGAGGGGCCCAGACACACAGGCAGGTCCTGGAACCGTGGACTGGACCTTGTTTGGGGATCTCAGTGCCATCCACCAGCTGGCCTGGGGTTGAGGGAAGCTGTCCACCTGAGAGGGCAGTGGGGCACATGCCTGAAGGAAGGGAGGAGGCTCAGAATGCAAAGGACTTGTTATAAACACTGCTCACTTAGCATGTTACGCCCTCAGAATGCTGGCATCTTCAGATAAAGTCCCTGTCACCTGCCCAAGTGACTGTTCCAGTGAGTGTCCAGCCATGACTTTGTCGCTTCTGCTTTGAAAGTGTTGGCTCAGTTCGCCAATGTTTTTTCACTTTCTGCCAGCATAGACAGACCTGTCCTCTGAGAGCCAGTAGGTGTCAATGTGCATCCGGAAGTAATAACAGTAGCTGCCAGCACTGAGGCTCGCAGTGGGACTGGAGCTACAGCCAGTGCTTGGGTTCATGTCACCTTCACAAGTCCTGTGAGATTAGTGCTGTAATTACTTCTATTTTACACATGTGGAAACTGAGGCTCAGAGCAGTTTCTCATCCAAAGACTCACAGCTGGCAAAGCCGAATGCTGCCCTAAGTCTGCCTTCCATCAAAGCCTGAGAAGTAAGCCAGTGGTGCTGCGACTTGAGTGTGCCCTGAAGGACTTGGTACCACATGGAGCATTGGTTCCACCCTCAGAATGTCTGACCCAAGAGGTCTGGGTGGTGGCCAAGAATAAGCATTGCTAACAAGTTACTGAGTACTGTTGGCACAGCCAGTCCAGGCTCCACACTTTGCGAACCACTACTCTCACAACCTCTCAGAAATGATCAGGACTTGGGAACTCCGCAGCTGCAGATCCATTCTTTCATTAATCACCTGTCTTCGTCAGTCTGGGTGCCAGGTATTCCCTTTATCTGGGTCCCAATTCTTCATCTCTCACCCCCTGCCTCCTAGGCTAAACCAATGGATTGAGCCTCCAGGGGGGCCAGAGTAAAGAGAGGAAGAGTGGAGTGAGAAAGCCTTCCACACTTGGCCACAGGATCCCCTAGTGCTCTCCCTACCCACCCTCCTTGAGGTTGGAAGTGGCTTGGTGAAGAGAAGGGAGGGGACAGGGGCCCCTCTAGATGTTGCTATTCCCACCAGGGAGCTGCAAGCACCACCTGCCTAAGGAGTCACAGGGTGTATTTAGGGCCAGAGGGAGATAAAAGCATCATCAAAGACACATTATGCACTCTGTGGGACTCTGTCAGTGTGTGTGAGTGTGAACAAGTATGATTGGATAGGTGCAGGTAGCAATAGATAATGCTCATAAAGGTACATTTGTGTATGCAGGGGTACACGTGTGCCCATGCCTGAGAACCTGCCTGTGTGGGTACACACATGTCTGTGCTTGGACGTGAATATTCGCTTCATATGTATGTGTGCTTGTATATGTGTGTGTGTTAATGAGCTTCTGTGTAATGCATCTTTGTGATCTGGATACATGAGTGTTTGCAAGTGTGTGGCAGAACGTCTGTATGTATGTACCTGTGCACAGAGACTGTGTGTGCTCAATGTTCCCATGGCTGTGCCTAGAGAAGTGGGGGAAGGGGAACCATTTAATGACATGTGTGTGTGTGTGTGTGTGAGTGAGATGGCCCATGCCTGCATGTGTGTCTCCGTGAGTGTGTGTGCATGCACATGTGTGTGTACCTGCTCGTTGCCTGTCCCCAGGCTGTGGCCCAGCCCTTTGACTAAGCCAAAGCCTCTCTCATGCATTACGCATGAGCCTGTCTCTAAGCAGGGCTCCCGATCAAAGGGAAGCAGCATAAATAAGCCCAACACAGGCTCATTGCTGCTGATTGGATGCCCTCGCCTCCCTCCATGCTAAGATGCTCAGATTGGCTTCCCAGAGCCTGGTCCCTGCTCCCCACTGAGCCTCTGTCCTCAGCATCAAGCAGCACCTTCCGCAGCCTTCTCTGCCCCCACCCACCTTCCCTGCAAATGGCACAGCAAGGAGACAAGGGAAGGGAGACAGATGCTGCCACCCAGCTGGGTTTCTGGGGCTCAAGGGCCTATGCTCACAAGGGCCCTCTGGCCAGAAGCAGCAACTGCACATTGCCCTGCAGAACCAGCTCCGCTTTCATCCTCTCCCAGGGTCAATTAATCCCTCTCTGTGTCTGGCCACATTGTCTCCCACCTCCATTCATGTGAAGCTCCTCTCATGCAGACATCCTCTCATGGCAGCAACAGCAGTGGGCCCGTGACGTGGGCGGGAAGGAGTGTGGATGTGGGCACATTAACCTTGGATCCGAGGGTGAATTAGAAGCATAGCACCCACCCACAAGGTGTCTGGACAAACCCATTTCCTCCCACTCCCCTGCCCACTGGAGCTGGACCTCCTAGGCATGCCTTCCCTCAGAGCCAAGCTGTAGCCTGCTCATTATCACAGACTATTTGCAAGTTAGAGCTGGAAGGAGTCCTGAGTTTGACTTAGAGAAGTGGAGATGCAGAGGGATCAGGTGTTTTGCTCATGATGACCTAGCAGATTAATGGTGGAGCCAGGTTCAAGGTTGGATGCACTATCTGCACACACAGTGCTCTCTTCTTTATCCACTCTGGGGTCTTCTCCTGGAGGTTGGTCCTCTGCCCTTCCCAGAAGTATATATGGCAAGTCTGATACTAGGATTGGACAGACACCAGCTCCAAGGGTAGCCCAGAGGTCTAGGAGACCTTCATATTCACTCATAACAACCCTAGAAGATTATTATCATCTCCATTTTACACAAAATGAAAGTAAGGCTCAGAGAGGCTAACTGACTTACCCAAAGACACACAGCTAGTGAAATATAGAGCTGGGATTTGAACCCAAGCAGTCTGACTCTAGTGCCTATGCTCTCTGTAAGAACCCTGCCAAAGTCCTCAGGAGTCACTCGGGGAAGAGTGAAGCCAGTCAGTTGAGCCATACCCATAGCCCAGCACAGTCCTGGCACACCGTAGTTACTGAGAATTAATACATGCTGAGTTGATGCTGCTGTAAAATTAAAGGATGGAATTAAAAGGTGGCAGGACCCAAGAGAAGCAAATACAAGAGGTAGTGTTGACAATCAGAACCAAGCAGGTGGCATCCCATGAATATCTCAAAGTGCAGGACTGGAGAACTTCGTTTGCATGGTCTCAGGGAGGCTGTGAACAGTATTATAATCCCTTTTGGCTGACAGTAGTACACAAAGTGGGGAGAGGCACCCACCACTGCCCAAAGATGAAAAGCCAAGGAAGCAGAGTATCAGACTCCTGGGACCTCTGTGCCTCTTGGCCTCAGCCCACAGCCTGCAAGATGCATGGCTGGAGGCAGCCACATCACTCCAGGGGAGGTTCCACTCAAAGTTGTTGGGGAGCAACAGACATCACAAACAGCATCTCCTGTGTTGTCCTCCCTCCATCTTAGAAGATAAAATTTAATTAGGAGAAAAAGGAGGCCTTGGAAGCACTGTGCGGCTGTAAAAATATGTAGGCAAAATGTAAAGAAGAATGCGGGGGGAAGCGTGCTCTTTGCAGGGAGGGCTGAGCAGCTTTGAAGGGAGAGGATGTGAGAAGACAGCTTCTGCAAAGACTTAGCCCTCTTCAGCTGGAAGGGCTGGGGAGCATATCCTGGGTGGGAGAGGGCAGCTGGGGAAAGGAGTGGGAGCTGGGAGCCCTGAATCCCAGGCTCCCAGACCCTGGGCATCCTCTACCTTGCACAGCCTCGGTCATAGCATCTGACCTGGAAGGCACTTGGAGGGGCTACCCCATCCATGGCTTGCCCTGAAGCTGCATAGAAGACTCTTCCCTGACCTGGAGGGTCCAGGAGGATGTGCTCCAATCTCAGCTCCAGTTTCTCCAGATCCGTTTGCCAATCTCTCTGTAGCCTTATCCCTGCCTTTCAGCACTGGTAGGGTAAGGGAATGGATGTGTAGTGACCAGGCAGCATTCACTGCATGCAGCCTGGTACAGATAGCATAAACCTAAAAAGGAGACCAGGATGTGAGCCTTGAGTGATGTCTTTGCTGAGTTAACTTAGACAACTCACTGCTCCTGGCCTCGGCGTGCTCACTTGTACATCATGGTTGCAGCTCCCACCCTGCAGCAATTTGCAGGAGGATTCCCTGTGCTACTATCTTACAGTGATCATCCCAGGGCCAAGGATGCTTTTGCCCTGAAGTCCCCTCCTCAGCCAGATGACTTCACACACATTGGAGAGGGACCAGCCAGTAGGTGCCTGGAGGCTCCTCCAGATCCCGCTGCACTGGACTTACTGGGCTTGGTAGAGGACATTGATGTCATTGGAGTGACCACCTGGCTCTGCTCAGGGCTAAGTATTTGGGGAGGAGCCCAGAGCTCCTTAGATGGAAGAAATCCAGAGAGCAGGCAAAGGAGCAGCAACAAATGCAGGGTGAGGGCCAGTGGTGACAAGGAAGTCACTGAAAAGTACTAAGTAACTGATGACCTCCCTGTGCCTTTGTTTTCTCATCTGTGGGCTGGGTATAATACCTAGCCTCATAGAGCTCTTGAGATGATTGAATGGGGTCATTCATATATACAGCCTAGGATGCAGTATACCGGGCACAAAGTCGGCATGCAACAAATATTAACCATCTTTGTCATTTATTGTTGCAAATGGGTGATACACAGCCCATAGGCATGGCTTTTTGGAGGCCATAGATTGCATTACTTGTTTTATGTAGAGTTTCTTTTTTAAATGAGTTGCCAACATTTTAAATGTGAAGGCTTTTGCATTTGAAAAATTCACATTTCCAGCCTCTTGAAAACGTGAAATATCTGGCATCACTGAGCTGGTTCTCCTGCAGAGCAACAGTTGTTGGGAGCTCAGAGGCAAAGTCTGTCTCTGGTTTATGAATCCCACTTGGCCTCTTTAGTTCTTTCCTGTACCCAGCCTGGCCCAGTCACTGTTTGAGTTTCCTACCCCAAAATAGCATGTCATTTAATTTCCATAGCCACCTCTGCACTGTTAAGATTATTGTCCCCCCTTCCCTTTCCCTTCCCTTCCTTCCTTCCTTCTTTCCTTCCTTCCTTCCTTCCTTCCTTCCTTTCTTTATTTCTTCTTTTTTTCTTCTGCAGTAGTGGAGATTGAACCCAGGGCCATCACAATGAGCTATACCTCAGCCCTTTGTTTATTTATTTATTTTGAGATAAGAGCCTACTAAATGGCTAAATTGTCCAGTCTGGGCTTGAACTTGAGAGCCTCCTGCTTCAGCCTCCCAGCATGCTTTATCCCCTAATTCAAAATGGGAAAAGTGAGCCTGAAGGAGAATTAAGGAGCCTGGAAGAGAAGTAAGGCTAGCAACCACATATAGAGACTTAGGGGCCAGACATGTGTGTTAACAAGCACTTCACACACATCTTCTCATTGGATCTTCACAGTACCCCTATGCAGTCAGCATTCTTAAGACCTGAATTTTACAGATGTGGAAAGTGAGGCTTATAGATGTGACATCTCTAGACTGTGGTCACAAAAGGAGCTGGCATTTAAACCCAGGTTGCTGAGACACCAGAGTCCCTGCAGTGGAGCTGACCCCTCCCACTACCTCCACTCCCACCCCGGTGGCCCCCACAGCCAACAGCCCCCTTGCAGGGGCAGGGGTCGGGGTACTGCAGGCAAGCCTCGGGTGCTCCTGGGGAAGAGGGCCAGCAAACCTGTCCTCACCAAGGCAGAGGCAGGGGACTTGGACAGACCTCCTGTCCCCACAGAAATAGCTCAAAAGAAGTGATTAACTGCTCCAGCACATGGATCCGATAAGGCCAAAGGCTCCACATCCAGGGATAAGAAAGCCAATTAATTCAGGGAAAGTCTCCTTTCTGATATGGAAAATACCCAAAGTCTTGCATGGAATCACATTGCTGCTGCCTCTGCATACATTCCCTAGGATTTAGCTCCCTTTGAAATTTGATATATATATTTATATATGTATATATAGACATATACATTCTCTTGTACAGAAACGTTAAATTCTCAAGATTAAGTATCTTCAGTTGGAGAAAATCAATTTACTTCTTTGAGGAGGCTGAAATTGAAAGTCGTGAGCCTGAAACTTACTTTCTTGCCAATTTTCCTGATAAAAAAAAGCATCTCTGTCCTGGCAGATCGCCCTGTATTGGCTGCTCCAAATGATTCCATTAATTGATTTGAGTGAGTGGCCCTGAAGTAATCCTTATTAAGGTCTCACCAGGGCAGGCACTGGCGGGATGATGCAGGAACCCTAGTATGTGGGACTCCATTTCCTGGTGTGGTGGCTGCAGCTCAGGCCAGTGACAGGAGCTCAGGCCTCTGGTGACCAGGCCCAGGGAGAGGAAGAAGAGCTGAGATTACAGGTGCAGCCCTGGCTCTGTCTCCCTACTTCAGATGTGCCAGAGGGGAACTCTTCACAGTTGGGCCCCATAATCTGAAAAGTGTTCAAGGACAAAAGGACAGAACTGAAGAGAAAACAGAGACCATGAGCAGATGTATGGAGAATGGGGGCTCAAGATACAGAACCAAGACAGTGGGTGGCCATTCTAGGGAAGCAGATTTCAGACCCATCTGCCGAAGTGTGATGGAGCCTGTGGGTTTTTGGAACTGGAGTGGGAGAGTAGAACCACTTGAAATCTGTGTCACGGTTTCTTTCTTGGTGTCCCCTCCCATCTTGACTGGTCCACACTCTGGTATCCTTTCCCATCTTTCTCACTCATTTCCTTTACCCACTGGTGGCTTTCATGTAATTGTCCTCAAAGCCCATCTGCTCAACACCCTCTCCAGCCTCGAACTGAAATTCCTATCTCTATCTCAGGTGCTGAGTTCCTGGGAAAAGCTTATGTTTTGGCGTCAGGCAGGTCTGTGTAGAGGAGGAATAAAAGGGAAATTCAGAGAGATGTTCTGATCCCATTCTGAGATGGAAGAAGTGAGTTGGGCTTCCTGAAGGGTTTTTTTGGTTACTTTTGTCGAGACTCAAAAGTTACAGGTTACTAGTTGTGTGGGAAAGTGAGTATGATGGGTGAGAAGGAGGAAGGGATGGATGGGGGCTGATGGATAGATGAGGAAGGGTGGATGGACAGATGGTTGGATAGAAGGAAGAAGGGATAGATGAATATGTAACACGCTAGGTGAATAATCAGATAGTTGAATACATTAGTATATATTGTGAGGGGGGAACTATGACCAGGTGAATGAGGAGTGGGAGAGAGGGATGGACGGATGGATGGATGAGTGGATGGATGGGTGGGTAGATGGATTAATCCATGGGTAATCCATTAAGAAGTATAAGGAGAACCCTGATTGCATCTTGTGTCTTTGGTTCCCACCTCTGGTAGAAAAGGAAGAATTTGGAATGCAGAGAGCCAGGAATGGAAGGGAGCTAAGGAGCTGTGGTCACAGAAGGGATAGCACTATTCAGGTCATGATAACCAAAATGCTAGAGAACCTGTGAGTATGTATACTGGCAAAGCAGAGATAGCTGGATTGGGTAATTTGATTATAGGAGTAGTTGAAATTAATTATTATCTGAAAAAGCAGCTAAATCGGGAACATAAGTAACTCATGTTAGTATATAGGTGAGAAAGTGCATTAGTTATCTACTGCTGTGTAACAAATTACCCAAACTTAGTGTTTTAAAACAACATCTGTCATCTCCCAGTTTGTGGATCAGGAATCCAGCATAGGTATCTAAATCCTTGGGCTGAGGACTTCTCCTAAGGCTGTGATCAAGGTGTTGGCTAATGCTACAGCCATTTCAAGGGACAGCTTCTGAGCTCTCATGGTTGTGGGCAGGCTCCAGTTCCTCCTAAGTGGCTGGGCTGAGGGCTTCAGCCCTTCAGTGACCGTTGGCCAGAGGCTGCCCTCTCTTGCCATGGAAATTCCCCAAAAGCAACTCATGAGAGGGTAGCACTTCTGCCAGAGGAGAAGAGCCAGAGAGAGCCCAGGCAAGGGAAATCAGTCTCTTGTAACTTATCTTGGACACATGCAATCACTTCAGGGGGAGTTAAAAGCAAGTCAGTAGATCCAGCTGGCAGTCAAGTGCCGGGGATTTCACAAAGATCTAAGTACCAGCAAATGGGGATCATTGGAAGCAATTTGGAACCTAGGATGAAGCATGCAGAGAAGGGAGGCAAGGAAGCTGCTAGCAGGAGAATCTGCATATCAGAAATAATCCAGGAAATAGAAACATCACAGGCACTGGAATTGCTGAAAATGCTCCTCTTAAAGGAAGAGGAACTAGGGAGGCATTTTTGAAAAAGCTAAGGTAGAAGGATAGCTGAGAAGGTGGAAAGCTACTGGACACTGAAGCCTGGGAGGCAGGAGTGCAGCGGAAGGGTTACCCTGGAGGTGGAGTAGCTGGACACCAGCAGTAGCTGCAAGGAGAGGCTGAGGACTAGCAGGGGCTGGGAGCGGCCCAGAGTCGGCTCTGAGCATCTGGGCTCCTGGTGACTTTGGCACTGAGGAAGGTAGATTTACAGGCAGGAGTGTAGCTGCCTGTCTGTGAATGTGCCCCATGCCCTGTGCCCAAAGAAGGCATTGCTGGCACTCAGCTAACCCCAGCACAGATGGCACTCTGAAGGGTTCTGCATGCTGCTTTGAAGGTCCATCCTGCCCTCACTGCCTCTGGGGTGTATTGGGGTCTCCAGGACCAGTTTCCAAAGGCTGGCCCCTTGTCAGTTGGCTAGAGATAAAAAGTCCACTTTGCTCCCATGCTCCCCAACCCCTCTTGGCAGGCACCACTTCTTCCCCATCCCCTGCCCATCCCCCAGGCCTGTGCCAGTCTTCGTGAGCACACCCATGCTGTCACGCACACCGGAGCTGGGCTGGGTGCCAGTCAGACAGGCTGACTTCACAGAAAGCCACAGCCAGATTTGGAACCACTGATACAATGGGGCCTGGAGAGCCACCTGCACCCCTAGGACCAACTAGGACAGGGCAGTCCTTTCTGGGAGCAGGCAGCTGGCAATACTAAGTTCCCAAGAAATCTCATGAATGCCACGCACCCTGCCCTGCACTGTCCACCCAGGCAGCAAGGGACACTCAGCCCCAGCCCTCCTCCCTCCACCCCCAAGGAACTCTCTGAGTCTCCCAAGCGCAGGTACAGCAGCCATGCCCAGCCCTGGTCTTAGGGATGCTGGCTTTGCCCACGAAACATGTCCAGCCAGGGGTCAGAGTTTCCAGAAAGTGGGGCTGAGTCTGAGTCTCAACTTCATCACTCCCCAACTATTTGTTTGGGGACCTCTCCTAGAAGGCCTCAGTTTGCACATCTGTGGAATGGGTGGTGCTCCTTTACTCTGAAATAGGCAGAATGAGTTCATTCAGTGAGCCATGCCCTGCTGAGCAGGTAAGTGACTCTCTCCTGGCGGAGGCCCAGTCACCATGTGTGCTTCGCCCCTTCTCTCGGCCCAGAAATCCAAAATCTCTACCTTCGAGAAGATGTGGGCTTTCATGAGCAGCAAGCCTTCCGCGCTGGTGAAGAACAATGAGGAGGGCATCCAGCGAACACTGACGGCCGACTACGCACTGCTCATGGAGTCCACCACCATCGAGTACATCACCCAGAGGAACTGCAACCTCACCCAGATCGGGGGCCTCATCGACTCCAAGGGCTACGGCATCGGCACGCCCATGGGTGAGCCAGGGATGCAGGGAGGAGAGAGGGCGACTCTCCCATGTCTGCTCACGCATGTGGCCCTTCTCCTGACCCCAGAAAGATGACATTGCCTCAGCCCAGGAGCAGAGGGACAGAGCTGCATACCTGGAGAGATCAGCCCTGACTTGAGCACTGGGAAGTGGGACAAACACAGACTGGGGGTGTCAGTTCCCAGAGTTCACCTCTATCTTCCCTCATCCCCCCACTGATGCAACAAAGACACATGGGGTCTTCCAGGGACCCATGGGGACAGATATTCAGTGGACCACACCATCCACCCAGAAGCATTATGCAGATTTAAAGAGGGACCTCAGTGGAGGGTCCTCCTTGTAAAGAGCTCATTGAGAAAGCTAGTGATAGTGGCTGGCTCCAACCAGAGCATTGGTAGTCAAATAAATGATGGGCCAGGCAGGCACCGTTGACAGCCAGGGGTCCCCTCTCCCCTTGCCAGGCTCCCCATACCGGGACAAGATCACCATCGCCATCCTGCAGCTACAGGAGGAAGACAAGCTGCACATCATGAAAGAGAAGTGGTGGCGGGGCAGCGGGTGTCCCGAGGAGGAAAACAAGGAGGCCAGCGCACTGGGCATCCAGAAGATTGGCGGCATCTTCATCGTCCTGGCCGCTGGACTGGTCCTGTCTGTGCTGGTGGCTGTGGGCGAGTTTGTGTACAAGCTCCGCAAAACGGCAGAGCGAGAGCAGGTGAGTCCCTAGCTGGCCTGCAAGAGACTGAGAGGGAGAGGTGGACCAGATTTATGCTGTATTACTGCTAGGTGCTGGGCACACCATGATCTCACCCACCATTATGGCAGCCCACCTTGCATCCTCCCCACCAGGACATCCTGACACTCTACTTGGTCCTGATCCAGCCCAATTCCCATTGCTATTACTCCAGCCCGGGACAAGCCGCCATCACCGCTGGCCTGGACTGTGCCTTCCTGTCTCCATGATTTCCTGCTGCTGTCTCCTGATGGCACAGCACCCTGTGCCCTGTTTAAAACTTAATGCAAACCATTATCAGTTTGCTGCATAAAACTCTCCAGGGTAACTGTTGAAGCTGAGAGATGCTGGCAAAGCATTCATTATACTGTTCTCTCTACTTTTGCATATACTTGGAAATTTCCATAACCAAAAGTTTTAAAAAGAAGAGTTACAGAGGCTAACCCCAGTGTGCAATCAGTGGAACTGGGCTCTACTAGTCTGATTCATTCAAGCCTGGTTGGGCAGTGCTTCTGGGTCCCCAGAGCAAATTAGAACTACTGAGAGAGAGTTTTAAAGTGCTAATGCCCTGGCCTTGCTCCCAGAGACTCCGTTTTAATTGGCTCATGGCAGCACCCAGCACCAGTGTTTTCAGAAAGCTATAGGGCAACTTAAACACGCACCTGGATTGAGGCCTCTGGGCTGGGAAATCAGCTCTCATGGAGAAGTTCAAGGGGATCTAGGGCCAGGTAGAGGGATCACCCGTGCAGCCAATATCACAGAGGGCCATACATCTGTCAAAAAGGCAAAGGGGGCAGTAGATGATCAGCAAGCCTAAATCAGCAGAGAGGAGGGGAAGGATAATACTGAGGATTCCAGGTAGCATGGGTGTGGGGAAAGAGACATTTCCAGAACTGCTGAAGTCCAGACAGGTACATTTCTGTAGGGAAACTCCACAAGATGTTCATTCTTTATTTTATTTTATTTTGGGGAGGATTTTTGGTTTTTTGAAACGGTGTCTTGCTATATAGTTCAGGCTGGCCTTGAACTCTCTATGTAGCACAGACTGGTCTCCAACTTGCAGAGATCCTCCTGCCTCAACCACCATGCCCGGTGAGATATTCACTTTTTGAAACTAGCCACACATTTTTACCAATTTCTAATTTTTAGAAATGCACTCAATGGAAGTGGTCAAGAATATGTGTAGTTTCATTTACAGGTGTTTGTTGAAGTATTAATTATAACAGGAAAAAATAGAGAAGAAGCAAAAGTGATATATCAAAAAAGAACAGCCACATAATTTAGGAATTCCTGTTGAGATTGGACTAAGCTGCAAACACCAAACTCCAAAACTCCAGGGGATCCAGTCCTGGCCTATTCCCTCAGACCTCCTCCTTCCAATCCTCCCGCCCCTACTATGCCATACATACTGGCCTCCCTTGTAGTCCATAACACACCAAGAATGTTTCTGCTGGGCCTTTCCACATCCTGTTCTACCCACCTGAAATGCTCTTCCCTCACAGTACATATTCTTGGCACCATATGGTCACTAAAGTTTCAGTTCATAGGTCACTTCCTCAAGGAGTCTTCCATACCCATCTCCATTCCCACCACCTTTATCCTATTTCAGTACTTTGTTCTCTTAACTGTCATCACTATCATAATTCTTTACTTGATTGATGTTTTTGTCTGTTTCCGTCCCATGGTCAGACCACAAACTCTCTGACTGCTGGGACTTTGTCTGTGTTCTCTGCTGCTAGCTTCCTAACACCTAGAACAGTGCCTGGCACATAGTAGAGTCTCAGTAACTATTTGCATCATGAAGAAAGGCAGGTCAGAGTGGAGTGATATTCTGCAGTTAGCAGGTAAGGAAGGGAGATCTGGAGAGGTCACAGCTGGTAGGAGACTAAGCCAGAATTCAAAGCCAGGTCTGCAGCCCACAACCTGTGTACTGGTCCTTGTGCTGATGCCCTGGCCTCACTGGGTAAGTTGAGGTATGAGCAACCTCCACTGCCTTACATACAATCCTCAGGACAACCATTGGTGGTTAGTCTCATAGAAGCCACTGCCATCAAACACACTTGGCAGTACTGCACTTTGCTGTCCCTCCTTGGCTGTCTACAAGGACCTAGTCAGGAAGAGGATATTGCCACCCTCCAAGAAGCTGTCTCCCAATTGTCCACCATGGCAAACACATGCTGGACTTTCCTAAGTGGGACAGCAGTGATTCTCCCTTTGATGCGAAGCCCTGACAGAAAAAGGGTCACCCACATTTGTCTAGGCCTAGTGCTGGAATTGAGGTCAGGGAAGTGAAACTGGCTGGTTGCTGCCATTAAATCTCAGATTTGGGGGCTGGGGATTTAGCTCAGTGGTGCCATCGCCTGCCTCTGAGAGCACAAGGTCCTGAGTTCAATCCCTGGTACCAAAAAAACCCTCAGATTTTAATGTGCATGCCTATCAGAGCTTCAGTGTGCTCATCTGTGAAATGGGGATACCTGTTCCACACACCTTAGTCTTCAAAAAAATGTGGGGTTTCATAGACCACTGTAGAAACTAATCATCTTGCAGGAGGCAGAAAGCTGATGGGGCAAAAGTGTGAGAAAGATGGGGCAGCCTTAGCACAGCCTCTGGGAGGAAGGGGAGGAGTTGGCTAGAGCTGCAGAACCAACCAAGCCTCACTCATGCACCCCTGTTCTTTCCCCAGCGTTCCTTCTGCAGCACCGTGGCAGACGAGATCCGTTTCTCCCTCACCTGCCAGCGTCGGGTCAAGCACAAGCCACAGCCTCCCATGATGGTCAAGACCGATGCTGTCATCAACATGCACACATTCAATGATCGCCGGCTTCCTGGCAAGGACAGCATGACTTGCAGCACATCATTAGCCCCCGTGTTCCCCTAGGCACAGGTTGGGTGGGGACCACAGGCCTGGGGCAAGGCAGAGGGACGAGAAGGAGATCGGAAGGAACAGCCCAATCCTCACACCAGGCGTGGGAACCAGAGCAGCTGCCTGCATGCTGGGCCAGGAACCTTCTGCTCTCACCTACCAGGAAACCAGCAGGACCTCAGGCCCCTGCTTGGGCTGCACTCTCCTCCTGTCTCTTCTGTGGGTTTCTAAGCTGTCAGCCAAGATAGCCAAGGCCAAAGGAAGCACATCCCTCTCTCAGGCCAAACTCACCCATCCCAGTCCCCATACTCTGCTCTACAGTCCGGAGTTTCTGTCACAGCCCAGCACAGGCTACAGAAAATGGAAGACAGCTCCTAGACTTCCACTTCTTCCTCAAGAGCCCAGGCCCCCTAGGGCTTGACCACGAGTCCAGAGACACAAACCTTGGCGCCTTACAGATGTCACAATGTGGCCGCCAATGGGAGCCAAGGGATGACCATCCCACATGCCTAGGCAAAAAGAAGGTTCTTCTGGACTTGGCTTCACCAATGGCAGCCCCTTGGCAAAATGGAAGGCAGAGTGGAAAGGAGAAGTTTGGAAATGAGGGAGAAGAGAATGCACAGATAAAGCCACCATTTTGGATTCTTATGGACAATATCTCAATGGTTCCCATTTCTTGAGAAGGTCTCCAGGAATACACATGGCATAGTGGTCACAGCAAATACTTCTCTGCTTCTCTCCAGAGGAGAGAGGACCCCTAAATCTCTCACAAAGGATGCCCAATGACTCACCTGATATTTAAAGCCCAGCGGAGGAACGGTGGGTTCCATGAAAATCCCACAACCCCTTGAGCCACTGGGCCTCACTTTGCTGGTTAGCAAGCTGTTTACTAAACCCTGTTGGCATTTGGGAACCTGGGCTCTTTGCCATCTACTCACTGGCAACTTCCTATTCCTGGCCAGTTGAACTTGCCCTCCCTCTGTCATCCTGGAAAGAGAAGAGTAGCCTCAATTGAGGTGAAAATCAAGTCACTCTTCCTGGAAAGACCCAGTGTTCTACTGCACATGTTCTTTGGGGTAGGTAGGAAAAGCCAGAGGGGTCCAATGAACTCCTGGCCTCCTGGACCTGCCAAACTTAAGGATGCTCCCTAGAAAAAAGAATGTTTTCAGTAGCAGGATATCGTAGCTACAGGGGCCCAGGTGGAGAGGGAAGCTGCCTCCTGGAGAATTAACCAAAGACCCAACAGAGACATAAGGCCATCTTGACCCTTTGTCTCTAATCCGGAGCAGTTGCAGCCTTGGAGAAGACAGCAGAGGAGAGGAGCAGCAGCCAGTGGAGTACCAGCAAGAGTATGGACCGGATGATCTGTGGGTTCCAGCTTGCTGTGAATGCTGTAGAATCTGGGACTTTAAGATTCTTAAAAAAGAATGAGAAATGAAGGGTTAGGCAAAAAGTGTCCTTAAAGAGAGCATAATGGGGCCCACAGGCCTCCATGGTCAAGGGTAGAAACTAGGCTCTAACCAGGGGAAGGAGAGCTGGAAATTCTGGACAGAAAACCAGGGGACACAAGCCGCTCCTCCCACCTAGCTCCTGGTACTGCTAGGGGGCCCAGCTCAGCTAGAAAGATCTACATTTCCATCTCAAGGGTCTTCTCAGCAGGGGGAGAAGGAGCCTTGCTAGAAAAGCAGAAGACTGACTTAGAGAGATCCTCCAAACAGAACTACAGGATCCAACCCACTGGGTCCTAATTGACAGCAGCTCTAATTGGCTGTCTGAAACGGAGGAGGGGGAAGAGGGCTAGACAAACAGTGGAACCTGATGCATGGGATGATGGGAAAAGCCATGCTGCTGTGAGCTTCGGGAGGTTGTGAGTGCATGTGTGTTTGAGGTATGAGCTTTGGGGGCTGGGGTCAAGGACAGATTTAGCCGTTTGACATAGTCCAGGGCATGCAATAATAGGGGATCCTTTGGGACCTGGTATCTGTATGTGAGTGTGTACACATGAGTGAATTAGGGATGAGGGAGATAAATCTGGAGCAACAGAACCCTATCTATGTAAAAACAGGAGAAGCCATGTCGTAATGGGGTTCTGGTGAGAGTGAGTATGTGCGTATGTGTGTGTGTGTGCCTGTGCACTAAACAGCAGAGGACCGAGGGCAGGAAAACCCTGCAGCATAGCCAAATGTGTGTTAAAGGAGAAGCCATGTCATCAAGAGGTCTGAGTATGGGTGTGTGCAGACTTGTGTGTCCATCAGAGAGCAAGGGAGGACACACAAATGCCTGTTGTATGTGAGGAGCCCTGTAGATGGGAGGTTGGAGTGTGTGTGTGAGTGTGCTCATGCCCATGTGTGTTCAGACACACACATATGTCCCAGCTCACAGGAGGAGCAGGATGGACAATCAATCAGGAAGGCCGGGAGTCAGGGTCTGCACTCCTGTCACAGGAGGGGTTGTGTGTCACACTTTGCAGAGGTTGTACGAGCATACATACCCATGGGAAGATGGCCAGGGGGCTTCATCCTTCTGTGCCTCATGGCTGCTGACTCCTTTGCTGTAGCCGGAGTGTCCTGTTTGAAGGACAAACTTCTTCTTTTACCATTCCTAATAATAGGATTCTAATGAAAGTCTTTACCAATTGCTTTCACCAACCACAGTCACTAATCACTGTCTTACTTGGTCTAGCACAATTTCATAGCACACACCCATACCCACACTCATATCACACACACATGTGCTTTTGTGCATGACACTATATGAATGTGTCATGTTCTTCTGAGGCTATGCACTTATGTATATTGTGATGGGAGGAAGAGAAGGAAGTCGCCGGGGTGGAAGACTTTTTCATCAAAGGAATGAAGAATGGTGGACAGGCAGAGGTGCCATTCCATTAGGGGAGTTCCCCCAAAGGCACTAGCACGGATTTTATACTCCTGCACAGAAGTGGGATGGTGTGCTACCTGATCTCCCATTTCATTTGAGCCTTATAGCTGGAGATGTGGCTAATCCTCAACCTCTGACTGATGTCCTGTATCATAGAGACCAGACCAGTGTATGGAGTGCGGCGGAGATTACCCTGCGTACATCTGAACTGTGACTCTCCCTGGGTGCTGAAGCTGACACCCTATCTGTGAAATGGGAATGGAGGGTAGAGGACCGGAGGGAGGTGTCTCTGGAAAGGAAGGTCATTTATGGTTAAGTTGAGGCTGCCCTGCTGCCAACAGAGTACAGCTGTGCTGGGGTGGAGGCACACATGCATGTGCACATATATGTGCATACACAAGCACAGAGGCACCAAGGAGTGATAGGAAGCACAAAGCTTGCTTGGATGGGGCAGAAGATGAGATGTGCCTGACAGGCACCTGATTGTCCCCGTGTGGTCCCTCAGGACAGGCTGAACTGAAGAGTGCTTCCCTCCTCCACAGTGCCACCCTGGCCAAACTGAGGAGCCTTGAGGAGGAGACGACCCCACCTCCCTCACCAAGGCCTGGGACTTATGGACATTGAGCCCCACTTCTGTCTCTCCCTGGACCTGATGGTGGCTTCTCTGCTGTGGACATATAAGAAAAGCCCAAAGGCTTTTTCAGTGTCCAGATGGCCCCACTCTGCATGTATTCCATAGGAGGGAAAATGCTCCCTTGGCCAATAAGCCAGACTCTGAATCTCTGAGGGGTAGGAGAGCTGCCTCTTTTAGCCCAGACTCTGCCTCAGCCAGAAGAGCACAGCTGGCTCCTGCTGGCCCCAGCTTAGGATGGAGGGAGGTCTGGACAAGCTAGATGTTGCTCCCCCTCCTTCAAGTCCAGGAAAACAGAAGTCAGACCTAGGCCCACATTCTCCAAGAACTATTGCAAGTCCCCTTCTGCCTTTCTTTCCAGGGGATACTTCTGCTTCGTCCCTCAGCATGAAGTGGATTCTTCCCCAAGCCATTCCCTGCTGTGTGCACAGCATCTGAAAACAGGGGCTAAAGTCAGTGGCCACATCTGGAAGGGTCCAGAATGGATACTCATCTGAAAAGGGAGGACATAGTAGAATGGACAGACAACTGTATGAATTTAACATCCAGGACCAGCCCAGCCCCATGGGCAGATACAAGAAATGGGCCAGCTCTGTGAATGGTCTCTAGATTAGACACATCCGAAAGTCCTAGGTTAGGAGGACACATCTGCAATGGGCTCAGATGCTCACCACAGTGGGAGGGCCCTGCCCTCTGTCTCCACACCAATTTGAATCAAGCCCTCATTTCTGAGCTGGATTTGCCCTGGAGTTAAAAATTTCAGAGCTGAGGTGGTGCACGAAGTCACAAAACTGTTTTAGGTAGAAAGTTAACGTTCTGTACAATATATATATGAATGTAAATATATATATGCTGTATATATATATATATATGCACAGTGTATATATGACCCATAGCCCATGTGTATACAACCCTTCCCCGCACGTCTGCACACAGAGTGTACAGAACCCAGCCAGTGTGGGTGGGGACTAAGTGACAGATGGGAGCTACGGCAACAAGGTGTGGGACAAAGGTTGGATAGCCCTTGGAGAATGGGCAGGCCCTGAATCCAGCTGCACTCCAGATCCTGAAGAAGAGGATGGTACTGCAAGTCTGGACAGGATGTGGGGACAGGGAGTGGCCACGGGACCTCGATGCCTGGGCATGTCTAAGAACCAGCGTCATGCTAGTACCTGGCCCCTGTGCCACCATCACATTCTTGATCTGGAGCAATTAACAGGGACTAGAAGAGCCGGGACAGAGGAGGCCATGCCCTAAGCCTGCTCTCATACCTGCCTTCGAGTCACCTGGTAGGTGTCAGGCTCTACCGGTCACACTCTATGGGAGTGTTCTAAGCAGCAAAGGCCTAAGATTGTCACCACACACAGAGACACTCACAGTGAACAGCTAGAAGAAATGGCTTTTGAAGAGAAAGGCCTTAGGGCATTGCCAGAATACCATAAGTACTGCATCCTGATGTCCTGGTTACCAGTCCTGCTCTCATTCCCTCTTCTTTCTAAGATGGAGGGCTTCAAGGCACCCCAGTTTGTCTCAATTTTACAGATCAAAACCCTGAGGCTCCCCTGTAGCAAGAAGCAGCCAGACTCAGTAAAAGGCTGGCCAAGAGTTTGCACAGCTAGACACCTCCTCAGTTCCATTTGACCTGAGACCAGCTGGCAGGGGGTGACCAAGGAACCAGAGAGGTGAGAGATGAGAGGCAAGAAGGTAGCTCCCACCCTAGCATGGCCTGACACCATCTGGCTGCCCTTCTCCCCCATCATGTCTCCCCCAGCAAGGCAGCTGGCAGAGAGCCCCCAGCAGGCCACACACCTCTGTCCCTGCCTCATGTGGATCTGGCTGTTCCCTGCAGTTCCAGTCATTTCACCCCTTCATGGGTCTAAGCATCTCTGGAGCATGCATGGAGAAAGAGATCTGGACTGGGCTCCGCTTCCATGCAGGTCACAGCCTGCCCTCTGCTTCAACCCCAGGCACTTAAGCGGTCAGTCTCTGGTGCCTGGCCAAGTGCATCTGAATCCAGCCCCTAAGTAGGGTCCTTTCCTGGCTCCACAGGGACCGGCGGTTCCAGGGGCCCTCATGCCACTGTGTTCTGAAACCCCAGCCAACCTCTGCCTGGGCAGACTTTCTGGCTGGGCCTCCGAGATGGGGACCTCAGTTCCCAGCCCTGGGGCTGAGCCCTGTAGCACCATGGGCCCCCGGAGCCCTGGTCGGTCCCACTACCCAGACCAGAGTGCCTGGACACCTCCCACTCCCATTCACCTTGGTTCCCACACACTGGTCTCTGGGCCATTCAGGGGATGCCCTTTGTGGACATGCAGAATTTCTATGAATATAGTTTTTTGTAAACATTTTGTAACAATTTGGGTTTCATAGTAACTGTGTTACTTGCCAATCATTCTAGGCTGATGTAAATAAATTTCCAAACAAATCCGATTATTTTCCTTTTTAAGACACTGTGATATATCAAAGTGCACAGTTTGCTGTATGAAGTAATATGGTTTTAAATTTTAAATAAAGAAATGTTTCTAGAAAACAAGATCCCCTTGAGGTGTGCCTTCTGTTGCTCATTTCTCCTTAGAACCTAACAGCTTTTGCTGTCTTCCTTAGGGATGGCAGTGTCCAGGGCAGGAGACTCTGGTGCTGAGCAGGTGGATACTCAGCTAATTCCCATTCAATATGGAGGCTGTAGTCTCAGTCCTTGACATCGTTTGGCCTCTGTCTTACCCGCTTGAGCACATTCCTGTCCAACTTATCTTCATCCTAGTACTCCCTGTTCTTAAACAGCCAGGGAGTTACCCTGTTCTTCAGTAAGTCTGTCTCTTTGGTGAAGTCACATGGCCATCTCAGCCCAGTTGGGCCTATCAGAGATCTCACCTGAGATTTTTTTAAAGCTGAAAACAAAAAAGCTCTGAGTGGGTTCCACCCTGGAGATGCAAATTTCACCTATCAATCAGACTTTGAGGTGGGATGTTTTAAGCAAGGAAGATTGAATACAGGAGTTGCTGACATCAGTGGAGTGGATGATAGAGCAAGGCCAGCCACTAAGCCTGGCCTGAGAGCTGTAGGAAAAGACATACCCTGGAGTCGCAATCCAAGGTTCCAGAAGTCTGGATCAAGAAGCTGCTGCCATCACCACCCCTGTCATAATTGCTTCTCATCACCCAGGAAGGTGGAGACGGAATGTGGAGGAGTGTTCCTGAAAACGCTCATGATCCCATGACGAAAACAGCCCCAAAGGGAGCAAGAAGATGGCCTCTGTTGTCACCTCTGCCTCTCCACGTGGGAGAGGAGCATTTCCTTGCTTAAACTGACTCAGCCCTAGCCAAGTTGTTTGCTAAAACTGAGTTTTACAACAGTCTGGCTACACAGACTCTGCTGTGGCCAAGTCCTCTATCAATGAATCAGGAAGCGGGGGCTCCATCTAGACCAGAATACTTCTGGGGAAGGTGGTGGGAAAGTGGCAAAGAATCACCCCATCCTGGCTAAGTACAGCTAGACTAGAGATTTCCCTTTGAGCTGGGAGAATGTCTTCCTTGTCCAATACTTCATGAATCATTATTATTGTTGTTATTATTTCTGCATCCAAGGCAGTCACTACAGAGCTCTGGTGGCTTGGAGGTGATGGCACAAGATGGGTCTGAAGCAGATTCTTGTTGGGGTCTTTTGTGGCCTATCAACCTGGGGACAGGTCCCCTTTGTTTTGACCTTGGTCATCTCAGCTCATTCGGAGCACAGTGGTCTAAGACCCACTGAGTTGGGTCACACCACCATAGGTCCCCACCACCTTCTAGAACGAGGACCTACCCGCTCTACAGCAATTTCTGGTGGCATCCAGGACAGAAGACACATTGTAAGGCCCCTCCACCACCTTGATTTAAGCAAGTGACCTTGGACAATTCACAAGCCTTAGTTTATTCACCTGTGTAGTGGGGATGCTCATGTGAACTGCCTTTGAGCAGGGACTCACATGAGAACAAAAGCAAAGATTCCGAGGAAAGTGCTTGCTAATTGGGAGGCATTGCACGAGCTTGCTATGTGTGAAGGTCCTTTTCTGCTCCTCAGTCAGGTTCCTTTCTCTCTCTTCTTTCTGTCCCCTGTAGCCTGCCCAGTAGCAAGCCGGGGAGCAGGAAGTCAGGGCTGGGAACTCAGGCTGCAGGCTGCTATTCCGAAAACCAGTCTGGGCCAGGGTCCTGCCTCCCCTGGGGCCTCGATGACACTTCCTTAGGAAACAGAAGCTGGCTGTTTAAGAAGCATCTGTCATTCTGAAAACAAAGTTGCCAGGCCATTTTTCCTTTTACTATTTTTACTGCAGTTTCATTATCTTATGCAAATGAGGCCGCTGATGAAACCTTTCTGCAGGGTGGCCCATGCTGGGACCAGCTCCACCAAGGGGATTTATTGCCTGCCTCAGCCTCCAGACAGAATCCAGGATGAGGAGGCCCCATGGAGATTGATTCCAGAGTATCAGCCCCACCCTGGCACCATCAGCTTCCCTCCACACAAGCCCCGGCGTCCTGCATCAGCCCCAGGCGTGCCCTGTCCTTTATCTCCAGAGACCAGAGTGTCAGCTCAATATGGCTCAGGCCTCTATTCCCCATTCTGGAGTAGCTGGAACTCTTTGGGAATGAGTTGCCAGTGCCCAGTGGGATATAAGGGAAATGAAATGTATTAGATATTTCATCTACATTGGGCCCCACAGTGCTAGATGAAAGGCCCAAGGTTACCCTCTTAGTTGGGATCCCTCTTTCCAGAACAGGCCCTGCTTGAAGGCCTTGAATACAAGGTGAAAGCAGGAGAGTGGAGATGTGAGGTGCCAACGGGAAGTCAGTCAGTGATGGTTCAGCACCAGCATCTGCTCTATAGATGACTGAGCCTCAGTCCATGGGGAACTCTGGGAGCCAGCATGGATCATGCAACTCAAGTTCAGAGGGTGAGGGATCTGGGATATGTATAAACTAAGTCCTAGCAATCTGTTTAGAACTGATCCCAATGCTCAACCCAGATACTTCTGGCACGCCACAGGTGACAAGGTGGGCCCTAGACCAGGACAAAGCCTCAGGCAGAGCAGCCCATAAGGCAGTGCACAGGAAGCAGGGTGATTTGCGCAGACTCAGTGAGAGCAGAAGACATGTACAAGACACTGACAGCATCTGCTGTGACCCCATCACAGATGAAGAAACTGAGGCTCAGAAAAAAACAAATAATTTACTGGAGGTGCAGTGAGTAAGTGCAGGGCCGAGAACAACCTAGAGCTCTCTGCCTCCCCCATTCAAGAAGCCAGTAGTGCCTACTACCTCCTGGTTCTCTGTACCTTGCTCACAGCTTGGGCTCCCAGGGTCCCTACCCAGCCCTTCCCAGTCCTCCTTTCTGCAGCTCTGGCCTCTCTGACAGCCCCAATCCCAGTCTCCTCTGGGATGTCTCCTAAACCATTTTCTACTGGCATAAAGCATATTGGCAAAGAACACACCACCCACCCTCAGTCAGCTCAGCAGCTCCAGGATACAGAGAGATTTTCCTCCAAGTGGCTGGAGGCTTCTGTACAGTACTACTGGCCCAAACCTTTACTTTCAGTTTGCTATGAAGACAAACGTTCCTTCTATATTAGCTACCTTTTCTTTACCATAACAAAATACCTGAACCAGACTAATTTCACTATTTTTACTCCGGAAAAGAGTATTACTCCGTTCACAGAAGTTTGGGGTCAGGGACATCCTGCCTTCACTGGGTCAGCTCTGGCAAGGGCCCCTCGGCTGCATTGCATCATGGGGCATGGGAGGGAGTGCTCATGGAGTAAGTGGTCACATATCAAATCAGGAAGCAGACAGAGCTGGGAGAGGCTGGTCTCAAGCCTTTATTATAACCCTCTCACAACAACTATCTTAACCCCTTCCAAAGGCATGCTCCCAGTTAACCCAAGGACCTCCCTCTAGGACCCACTTCCTAGTTTGCACTTCCCAGTATCACCACTGAAAACCAAGCTCCCAACACAGGAACTTTGGAGAGTATGCTTAGGACCCTCCTTCCCCCCAACTCAGCCTCAATAGACTAAGAATTTTCTAAACTCTGCTAACACATCCTCTGGGACAAGGTTTTCACAAAAGCCTTCCGTGCATCATGCCGTGGATGGGCACTTTCCTCTACTGGGAAGTCACACCTAGCTCCACACTTCCCAGAGCTTGGGCAGTGGTGACATTAAAGATGTGAAAAACCAGAATTTTCCCAGTCCCACTCACCTGTGGATAAGGATGAGGTCATTCAAATGCCACTGGCTCTGGGCCCTCACATGAGCCAGACCTCCAGCTCCTGCAAGGTCCATGGGAGAGTCCCCTCTGCATTCCAAATTACTCTCCTATCTAAGGACTGAAGGCCTCAAAGCTCCCAGTGCTCAGTTCTTTCTATCCAGGACTGTCATTAACTATAACAGTAAGTGGCAGCTAGTAGCAACATTGCCTGCCTGGTGTACCTGGCTCCCTGAATGTCTCATCTTCCAGGATTCTCACCACAATCCTATAATCTAGGGTGATACCATTCCCATATTGCAGTTGTAGAAACTGAGGCTGGGAGAAGAAGAATTACTCACCTATAATAACCCGGGAAGCAGCAGAATATGGCCTCCAGTTTGAGACCTCTGTTTCATAGATTTGGTAAATGAGAGAATGAATAAATGAAGGAGTGGATCAGAAAGCAGTCAATATCAGTGCTGTTTACAGACACTGGGGAGCTTCTATCTTTATAGGGGGAAAAGCATCCAAACTTGATTAGGCCAAAAATGAGAATTACTAATTACAGTCACTCACAGGAACGACCTACCATTTATGCCTAATTGCAATGCAGTCCAATAACAATTATGCACATCAATAAATGTGTCAGATTAACTTAGTTTTAAGTTTTACTTGATCACAACACAACCCTGTTGGTGATTGCTCAGGCTTGGGAGATTGTGGCCCTCTTGCCTGGTGCTCTTGGTCACTTCTGGCTAAACCAGGAGAAGCATCAGTGCTGGAAAAGAAGTAGAAGATGGAAGAGGAAGGAAATGTCTCTTCTTCCTCTGCCGCAGTGTCTGCCCTGACAAGCTCTGGGAGAGCAGTTTGGCAGGGGGTCTTTGCAGGGCGTGCAGAATGCGTCTCAAGCCTCCCCTCCCCTCCTCAATGCCAAAGGCAGCTTCCTAATTAGAACATCCATAACCCTCAGCATCTGCTCCAAGAGAATTCAGCTGCTCTGAGATGGAGAAGTCCATTAACTTTATTGCACAAAACGTCGGACGTGCTTTTAGACAGAGGATCTCTGCCAAGTGAGATAAACTGCTTGGACCTGCCAGAGGGATGAGCCAGAACTCCCTGCAGTCCTCAGCTAGGTCCTGGAACTCCCTACTCTTTCTATCCAAGGCCTACGAGGTACTGTGTTGCTCTGGGAGTCTGGAGTCAGAAGAAGCAGTGACTTTCAAATGCAGGTGCAGCCCAAACACCCAGTCTGCAGTGTGTAAACCTGAAGCCTGTTGGATGTCAGCACCAGACAGCACCACCTGACTCCCAGAATGCACCAAGATTCCCACCCATAGTTGGGAAGCTCATTCCTACATCAGCAGGACTTGGATGAGCTGGTGTCAACAGAAGCAGCAGCATACAGTGATTAAGAACAGACTTTGGATTCAGATATTTCTGGGGCTAAATCTCAGCTTTGCCATTTAGGAGTTGCCATGTGACCTTGCAAAAAGATTTAACAACCTGAAGGTATTCTATGAAATGGACTAATATCCACCTCTAGGAGGGTTGAACACAGTGATGCCTGGAAGCTTTAGCACAATGCCTGAAGTGGGGCTCTCTAAATGACAGCAGCCCTTCCAAGTCCCCAGAATAGAAACTGAGGGGAGGAGTACCCACAGTGTGTCAGGGAGAGTGAGCTCCAGCTTGGAGTCACACAGTCCCGGGTATATTCTCTGCTCTACCATGTGACTTAATCCCTGAGGACTTCAATTTCCTCATCTGTGAAATGGGGTTGATATTCCCTGGCCTCTTCTCACAGGAGAATCAAGAAGACATGAGAACTCTGGGAGGCACTAAAGGGGCGTTCTAATGAGCAGCATTACTGCTCCAGTTACTGAGATTGGCATCCTACTGGCTATAAATCCCTGGGATGTGCCAGACCCACATTGGCTGCTGGCTGGGTCTGCCCCATCTCTGCAGCCTGGAATCCATGTTGTTGGCCTAAGCACCCCACCTGGCCCTCCCACCTCCTCTTGGGCGGGCCCTGATCCCCCTGGGGAGCATCCACAGATTCATGAGTTGATGGATATCTCCCCAAGTGGGCTTCCCAGGCCTCCCTTCTCAGACCCAGATTCCTTCTTAATATGAATAATTAGCGGAAACACTCAGAGAGGAGGCGGCAGTCAGAGCAATCGACCCCAGTGATTTCCGAGCCTCAGGGAGAGCCCAATTTTGCTCCAATCCGGGTGCTGTAAATTCCCATCAAGCTAAGAAAATATAGTGCAATTTAGAAACACTGATACGGCAATAAAACACAGATCTCCAGCAAATGGAATTCGGCAACATCTAAAAATGGAGCCATACATTACTCAGACTGCGAGCTCCCTCCGGGGATGTGACGCTGGGAGAGGTTGGAGAAGCTTTATGTTCAAGTGGATCTTTCTTTTCCAGATGAAGATGGGACCACCCGCTGCCAGCCTCAGTATCCCTCTCAGGAAGTACTCCCTCCCTGCATCCAGAGAAGGGACCAAGGAGGGCTCCCCCATGCAGAGGACCTGTGGCTACCTTCAGTTGCACAGGGGCTGATGGAGGGAACATTCACAAAAAAATAGCAAGGGTGGGAGAGGAACTTGCTGTGCGCCACTTCAAGGAAATGCAATTGTTTTATAGTTATCAGTTGAAGATAGAGCAATCAAGACTTATTCAAGGCTATTGCTGGAAAAGTGGTGAATGCTGGATTTGATCTCGTCTGCCTTTTTCTAGTCCATATTCTGTCTTTCGTCCAGCTCAGGACTCAGCTCTTTGCTCTGCAAAACTAAACAATGTTGCTCACTGCTTTCTGGGCAAGCAGCCTGACCACAGTCCCCAAACCAGTCATCAATCTGCTTCCCAGCCTGCTCACATAGCCCCATCTGTAACCCTGAAACAGGAAGAGGTGCCCTCCTGAGTAGAACGCCTGCTCCAGGATCTTCTTGGGAAGAAGGGAGCAGCAGAGGGACTTGCGTGGGTGAGGACAGGCCCACAGCCCCCCTAAACCCAATACCTTCATTTCCCTCTCTTCCTGGTGCCCACCCTCCTCCCTCCTCATCAGTACTCACTCCCCACTTCTCTAAGTATTTTCAGCCTGTGACTAAAATCCATAGATGAGGAACCCATGGATGTGGAGGGCTGACTGTGCCTGTCATATAGTGGGTGACCTAGAAACAGCAGTTGCATCAGTCAGGATAGATAGGCTATGTTGAGACAACAACCAACCCTGACATCTTGGTGGCTTAATGCGACACGCTTTATTTCTCATGCACATGCATTTCTCCGGGGGTCTGTGACCCACTGGGGCAATTGTCCTCCATTGTGAAAACCAGCAATGTAGGTTAATTTCATAGTGGAGTTGATCTTATGATTCAATGTGAGGCCTTCTCTATAATTGTCTGGACTGAAGGATAAACAAGCTGAAGAATCATGTAAGTGCTTCTTGCTGCCTTGGCCTAGAGGTGACACACGGTCTTTCCACTCATATCTCAGAGACCAGAGCTGAATTACAGCTGTAGGTGCAACTAGGAGCAAGATGAGGCTGGCTGATGATCACCAGCAAACGCTTCCCCCACACATATTGACATTGGCCCCTCTTGGTACCCATATCAGCTTTGTTCTCTGCGACCCAGAACCCACCCACATCCTGCCCAAAATTGCCACATCTCCCCTTCATTTCTGTCCTGCACTCTCCCAAAGCAAAGCAGAGGAAATGCTGGCCACTTGTGCCCTTGGGCACAGCCCGTGCTGGCCCAGGAATGGTAGCTCCTTGCAGAGGATGGGCCTTTTCTTAAGCCACCCCACATGCAGACACCCGCCCCTTTCTTCCAACTAAAGAGCTGGCCTCAATCTGGTGAAAATCCCAAATTCAGGCCTTTAGTGTCTGGTTGTAGTTTTGCCTCTGAGTGTCAGGAATAAATGTCTGTGGTCTCCAGAGGACCCACAATGATGGCCATGACACCAAGAGCATGGTGGGAGAACCCAGAGCCTCACAGGTAAGATGTAATTCGTGGGCAGGTCAGATATTTCCAGCTCCTGGCATTATGTAAAGTGGCATGGAATTAGAAACCAGAAAGGAGGGTGAGGATGACGGGCAAAGCGGACCCAGAGAAGTAGAGCCTAAGATGGTGAGGGTTCCTGAAAGTGAAGCCTAGAGGACAAACAAGCACAGTGCCGGAACACAAGTGCCAAAATGGGCTTTGGATATTAGATTTGAATGCTGGTTCTACCACCTAAGAGCTATGTGGTCTTGAATCAATTGCTCACCCTCTCTATGCCACCTCAGGAAAGAAGCGCTCAGAAGTTCTGCCTTATGATCTTGTTGTTAAAAATGTAACGAGAGGGATATGAAATGTGCCCCCCACTGGCTCTGGGCCACGGTGGGTAAGCCTGGGGAGGAGGGTGAGGTCCATTCAGGAGGTGCCAGGCCATGGTAGTGTCCTCAGTAGGTTCTCCACCCGGATCCCTTCACAGCACTGTGTACTCATCCCTCTGCTGCTATGAGCGCTGGCTGGTCATGGCTCCCGGTGCCTCCTCCTCAGGAACCTTGTCCCCCAGGAGGTTATACTTCCTGTCCCTGCCCCCTCCATCAGCAACAGGTCAGCATGCAATGTGATCACACAAAAGGCCTTCCCCTTCCCTCAGATAGCCTGATGATGTGAACTACTTACCTGTGCTCCAGAGCTCCCTGCAATTGGCCTGAACCTGGATTCCTGCCAAGGCCTCACCCTTGCCCAGCCTTGCCCTTCCCTACTTGATGCCCCGTCTCCCTTCTCCCAAGAGCATTCCCATCACACATGCCAGGCATCCAGACCCCCACCTCAGACCCTGCTTCTAGAGGATCTGGCGAACCTTTCAGAGATTTCCATGATAGCAAACAGCCCACTGTGGCACGCATGCCATGGGTTTGCCACCACTGTCCTAGAGAATCCAAAAACACCCATCAAATCTGTCTCCAAGAAATGGTCTCAGGCGCAGGGGTGGGCCTGTGGCTGGGCCATGACCTTAGGCTGGCCAGGGCTGAGCAGCCAGACAGGCTTCTGCCCAGGCATTGAGCCACATGAGCTGGCTGAATGCTGGTCCCCTTCCTGCCCAGGGAACTGGCACTGAGGTGCTAGGAATCAAGAGAGGCATTTGGTACCAGCTTCACAGAGAGGGGAAGAGGAGGGAAGAGGAGGAAACACACAGCTCTCCCTATTTCTCTATTTATTGCTTTATTCATGGAAGGCTTATCCTCATGTACTTAAATGGGATTTGAGGAGCTTAAAACTAAATGCATTTAAAAGGGAATGATTGTAAAAGCAAAGTAGCACAAGAACCATGTCAAAGAAGTACAATATTTTATTTCCTCAGAGGCTGACTAGGATAATGAAGGCAGAGTCTCTTACTCAGACCACCAAGAAAGAGGGGTACTGGAAATAGGGTCCTTCAGGAGTCAACAGATCCCCCTAATTTGCTGAAAATTCCTCCTGGATTTACAGGTCCCTGCTGGATATTCTCCCCAGCAAACCCCTGAACTCTTGCCCTGTGATCAGGGAGACAGTGAATCAGGCTCTGCCCCTGGCACTTTGCAGGGCCTCTAAAGCCCCTTCCCTTTGCTCTCAGAGCATCTCTAGCCTGAGAGAGGGATGAGCCTGAAGATCCCCTGGGGCTCTTGCTACCTGGGGCTCTGATGATCAAGGACCCCACCTAAGAAGTCAGTTTCTGGCAGTTTCCAGGACCTCTGGCAGATGGAACATAAATTCTGTATCCCTGGCCCCATAGTCGGAGGCACAGGCAAAAGGAAATACGTAGGCCCAGCAGCAAGTTAGGAGTGGATGGGCAAAGGCAAGTACATTGGGGATAAGCTTGAGCTGAACTAGAGACAAAAAAGGCAGGGAAAAGAATGATCCAGGCTGGAGGACGGAGTAGCAACTTGCCAGCTCAAGAGAGAGCTGGAACAACAGGCAAGCCCATGTGCTCTGGGAACATGTGGCCTGAACTGGGGTTAGAGCTAAGAGAAATGAGTGGGGACAGAAAGACCACCATGTCCTGCGCTGAGGGGCCATGGGGAAAGCATGAGAGATCATGGAGGCCTGGCCCAGAGTGGCCAGAGCTCCCCAGGGGGCCTTGGAGTCTCAGAGGACTGTCAGTGGCCCCCACCAGGAGACAAGACATGTGATGGCTGAGCATGTAACAAGCATCCTCCTCTTTACCCTCCCAGTGCTCAGTGCAGTGGATTCCAACTATCAGCGGCTCCATCTGAGAGATGCAGCAGGTGTTAAGAACCTGGCCCAAGGTCATCCAACTGGTAAGAGACACAGTCAGGCTATACCCTTGGTCACCTCTTACTCTAAGCCAGTGCTCTGAGCCCTGTGTGACTACCTCCCTCTGGGGACTCTTGGTGTTCCCAGTTGGGAGAGGTCCCTAAGGAATCAACTTTACTCATATGTCACTAATCTTAGAACCTACATTTGTATTCTAATAATGGCCTTCTGGAGCTAAGCCCTTTCTTTTAGGATACTAATACGAGAAATGTATCAACACATGGACAGGGACTATTTGGGCAGTGAGGCCGTTCTCTATCCACAAATGCACCTGTCAGCAGCCTCGCTCCCCTCCCCCGCTTCTACAGCCCAACTTTGGCCTATCTCAAGAGCTCTGCTCTAGGCCTTTACATCTCCTAGAACCCACAAGTCTGCCTCTGATCACCGCGTGGCCATCAGTGTAGGCAGTAAGCACTCTGATGCCTGTTGGCACAGGGGAGGCATAAGCTGCATCTGCCACTTAAAAAGCATTTCTGGAAGTGCAGAGGCAGCAGGAGTGTTCGGCAGCACTGTCAACGGGCAAGAATGCTCTGTGCTCCCAGACAAATGGCTTTTCTTGAGGAGCATTGTCCAGGCGCAGAGCAGCCTTTGGAAGGTACCCCAGAGGAGGCCGTGGGAGAAGAGTGGCTGCTCTCCAGCAGCAGCATGTTCCCGGCAAGAGACACAGTCTCTGGGGACCCAGAAGCAATTGGCACTCAGTCCAGGCCAGGGCCTGGCACCAGAGGGCACGAGAACATTACACTGACCCAATGGCATTTCCAGTATCCCAGAGAAATTGTGCCAATCTGTGAGGTTGATGCCGTCATTATCTCCCTTCTGGGGCTGGGGAAACTGAGGCTGGAAGTGTAACCAGATGAGAGGTCTCAGCAGAGTTGTTTACAGGTTCTTGGTATCCCAAACAAATAAATAAGCAGGACGTTACCAAGAGACTCATGCAATGGTACAAGATCCCAATGATGAATGTAACTGTATTTTATACTAAAATGTACCAATAAAGTTAATGGGGAAAGAAATTTTTAAAAATAAATAAATAAATAAATAAATAACTAGGACATGCAGAAGATGTAACAAGAGTAAGATTTATTAAAAGCAAGAGAAGTGAAAGTACACTTCTTGGGATAGGAGCGGGCTGGTGAGAAGAGCTCATGGCCCTGACAGGGGCAGGTACTGGGTCTCTTAAAGTCTTGGGATTCTGGGAGGACCCACAGGGGAGAATGACAGGAGTCACAGCCCGACATGATACCTGGCTCTGCTCACCCCTTGGAGAGGGAGTTTTGGACTAAACAGTACTTTTAGAAGGAGCATCATAAAGTCTGAACCCCACAGGAGAGGGCCATCAAAACTGCAATGCAAATGAAGTTGGTGGCAGGCAAGGGTCATGTACAGTGGGCCCTCGAGTTAGGACTAGCCTGACGTATGAACAACCTGGGTGATGATCAGAATTTTAGTTTTAACTTACCACCACCAAAGTCTTGAGTTATGACCCAAATGCCAGCTGCTTCTGCTTCCAGATGCTCTCAGATACAGATTTAACCCTTAAAGAGGTCTGGAAGGAACATTACAACATCCTTTCCTGTGTGGGGTTAACTGAGAAATCCTGGGCCATTGTCTAAGGAGACTTAGATCTCCCTGTATACAGGAGAGAGACTCTGAAGGCTGTGTAGAGGAGCCGAGCCTTCACTGATCAATTTGAATTACAACCAGCCCTCAGGAACAAATTGAGTTGGTGTTTGTGTGTTTGGTAACAGGGTTGGAACTCAGGACCTTGCATTTGCAAGGCAGGCGCAGTGCCACTGAGCTAAATCCCCAACCCAAAATCGAGTTCTTAAGTCAAGAGTCCACCGTACTTTGGGTTTTGTGCATGCCTAGAGGGCCTTTGAGGGACAGGATGGCTTATATCTGTTGGTTCCTGAGGTTTTGACATAGTCATCCTTACTCGGTCCGGTTTCTCAGTTCATGCCCCTGGGCTTTCTGCTGTTTACTTTCCTTGCTCTAACACCTACCTCAGAAGGATTGGAAACAGTTGAAAATTGATCAAGAATATGGGTCCTCTGGTTTGAATCGTGGCCCTACCACTTCTAGGTTTGTGTCCTTGAGCAAGTCCCTTACCCTCTCTGACCCTCCATTTTCAGTCCAGTAATATGAGAGAAATAATAGTAATTCCCCCAGAGGCAAATATGAGAATTAGATGAAGAAAGGTAACTGAAGTGTCAGACCTATAATAAACCCTTCATATACAGCAGCGTTGATTATTATTTGTAGAGTATTCGGTCAATTCAGTGCAATATTAACTGACCACTTGGTAGAATTTATTAAGGAATATAGTCAAAAGAAGCCAATTCTTTCCTCCTGGTAAGATAATGCTGAGGATTCCCTCTTCACTCAGTTGCTCTGGTGTTATGTGGATGCAGATACTGGGCCATATAAAACCCTGTGAAGGCTGGGCTACCCCAAAGTCACCTGCCCCTTGTTCCATCCTTGGAGAAGGGATGAGAATCTGTGACCCTGTCACACATGAGGCTCTGCCCCTGCTGGTCTTGAGAGATGTTCTTCCCTCTAAATGCATGGACATGCATACAGACACACACATATTTATATTCCTAAAATTATGGAATCCCAAAGTCAAAAATCAGCTTCACTTGGCTACGGTCAAGGTATCAGGCATTCTGTATCTATTTCCGCCTTATTGTCCCACCCGTCCCCTGCCCTCCCTTCCTCTTCTCCCTCCTCTCCTCCTTTCCTTTTCCAGTACAACCTGGTAGGGTCCCTGGCAGCTCCAGGCAGCAGGAGAGCAGAGCTGTTTGGCTTGACTCAGTCCTGCCACAGGAAAACGCATTGTAAGGGACATTTCCTGCCACCTGTTATTCATAAATTCTAGACACGTTTATTGAGTCCTGAGCACTGAGCTCAGTGGAAAGGCTCCAACAACAAGCCAGACAGAAGTAGTCCTGCCTTCCAAGACTTTGCCACCCAGCAGGCTGCTCCTGGCCCTGTGCCTGGGGTCACAGGAACTGGTTCACACCAACCCATCCAAGTTTATTGTCCATTTTTCAAGAATTTCCAACCCAGCTACCAAATATAGCCATTATTAAAAATTGTATTAACTTACACTTTTAAAATTGTATTAGAAGCAAAGGTAATAAAGCTCAAAACTCATTGTGCCTTCCTTATTTTGCCACATTTTCCTGTTACCTCTACTCCAGAAGTTACGTACATCTATGGAATCCAGATGGTGGAAACATCATACCACACAGTGCTTAGTGATGTCGTCAACATTACTGCTTTGGATTTGGAGGTATTGACACCATCGAACCTGGCAAACACTACACAGCAGGCTCTTTATTTTAGTTTTTCTTGAGAGCCAGTCACTAAACATTTACAGCGCACTACTTCTTGTTCTCACCACAGGGGCCAAACCATCTCAGACCCTCTCGGCTCTTAGCTGGAAGCTGTGGGGCTGGAGGGAAGGTGGGAGATGGGGGAACCTTGGCCGGGGCCTACTCAGCCCTCAGTCCCCCCCTTTGGCCTCTGGGTGGCCCCCCGGGCACAGGGGACCTCAGCTCTCCATCTCCCCAGCCTCTCCTCCTCCTCTTCCTCCTAATAAAATCTAAGCGCTGCAGCTCCTTTGGAAAACAGCTGTTCCCCCAAAGCTTGCAGGGCTTACTTCCGATTATAGACACAGCTGGACCACAGCTCCCACACCAACATGTAACTAACTTTCACTTTACTCACATTCTCAGGAAAATTGACGGTTTTCTGCCGTTTTATTACACTTGACGATAATTTAAAAGGCAGGTTTAGTGCATCCATAAAACCGACTTTGCAACAAGCTTGTGATGGTAGAAAAATATATTTGGCCAGGGCCTATTGTTTGGAGTCATAAAATAGAGGCCAGGAAGGGCTCTCCAGAGGGGCTTCCTGGACCCCAGCCCATCATGGGCCCACTTCTGGGAGGCCGGGGGCTGGGGGCTGGCCTGGGTCTTGCTTCGGTCCGATCTCATTGCCATTTCAGCCAGACTAAGCAGAACCACCCTGGTCTCATCACCGATGACACTCATGAGGCCCCGGCGCTGGGAGCCTCAGCCCACGTTCTGGGGCACGCATTCGCCAAGCGCTGCACTGAGGCCCTCCAAGGGCAGAACCGGCTTCCAAAAGGGAATTTATAGTCGGCTAATCAAAGCTTAATTACAGCAGCTCAGCAGGCTTCAGCAGGAACTCAGGCCGGAATGGTTTTGCTCGGAAACTTTTTACAAGCTTAAGCAGAAGCAGCAAATTAGCAGGAATGAAAGGAAAACCGTCCTGCCCTACCCATGTCCCCGGGCTGGGAATCTGCAGTCACCCCGCAGAGTGAGGCTCTTATGGGGAGGGGCCATGGGGGTGGGGGCAGCCTGGGCATGGTGCCCTTATGGTCAATGGCGTGGTCATGAGTGACTCACACTCCCAACCCCTGCATGAGGGGGATTGTGAGGCACCTGACCTGTTCTCCCTTCTCTTCTCCTTCTCTGCGGCCACTGGGCACAGCTGAAGGACATCACTCTCCCCATAGCCTGGAATTGCTCCTCATTCCTAGGTACCTCCTCACCTAGATTTTCAGCTCCTTCTAATGCTTCTAGTGAGTGAAATCTCCCACCTTCCCCCTCCATATTTCAAAACTCCTGTCCTCTGCACAAATCTCCACTCCACCATCTAAATCTTCTCTTGTTCACTCAAGGACCTCCCTCCCCGTTCCCAGAAACAACAGTGGTTATTATTCAGAAATGCCTCCAACTTCCCATTCTGTACCCCAGCACCCACGTATTCCTGAGGGATTCCCCACTTTCCCTCTCAAACTTCATGGAGGAGAAGAGACTTAACAGTATAACCATTTTAAGCTCGACTAACATGAGTTTGAAACTTGTCACTACCACTAATTAAAATGTCATTTCTTAGGCAAGTAGTCTGTTTGAGCTTCAGTTTCCTTGTCCATTAGTGGGAAAAGTAAAATCCATAGTAGGAGGTGTCTGGGAGACGCTCCATTAGGTAATCCACGTTCAGGTAAACGCCATGCCTGTACATGGCAGTGTTCACAAAACGATAGTTATTATGTTCAGTTATAAAATGGAAATAGAAATCCACAAATATTACCATTGCCCCTAAAACGAGGGGTTCAAAAAAGAAGAATGAGAGCCCCAAACCCTTGGATCTGTTATAAGCGGTCACATCCTAATGCTCCAGTGCTGCAGCCAGACTCGAGAGAAGGTCCCCCAAGGGAGGGTGGGATGACAGCAGTAGGGAAGAGAGTAAAGCAGAAAGCCGAAGGCCAGGGACAAAAGAAATGCAGGGGTCCTACAGCCTGCAGATACCGTAGATGTGTAGGGCAGAGTTTCCTGCAGAGTATGGATGGCAGTGTATAACTCACAGGGGTTAAAGTAGGAGGGAGGGGTGTGCAGGGCTGATTCCAATTGTCAGCTACAGTGGGCTGCAGGAATTAATCATTTTATTTACGAATTACAAAAGGATTGAAATCTGCTTTGTGCTGTTCCGGCCCATGTACATGCTTCCTTTCAACTTTATGAACTTCTCTGACAATGAATAAAACCACTCTGGCATGACAGGTGCCTGTATTATTCTGTGCGGATTCCTTATTCCTAATGTCATCAATTACAATAATCAGATCACTGTAACACAGGCTGGAGCAGGGATGGTGCTGAGGGCCAGGCGTGCGAGACCACGGCTGTTCAGAACCGCTCACTCGTGTTTTTAAAGCACAGCAAGATGGCTGGAAAATGTGATTGCCCTTAAGTTTTAAATTACCTGCAATCATTAAAATAATCTAGTTCATATTCATAAAGCTGTGATTATATTTTACATACCCAGTAAACACTGTATGAGAAAAACCCACAATTCTGCAACGAAATAAAGAGGCTCGATCTGTGGTGTCAAAATGCTAAGTTGTGCTGGCGTGAAATCAGCCTAAAACACTGCGTTGGGAGTTGCACAGTGCCCATGGAATATATTTCGTGCCTTGGTAGTAGGCGGTGGGACGGGCTTGTGAAAGGGCAGTAGGTAGATGAGGAAGAGAAAGGATGGGGAAGGGAAAACATCCTATATCCGGAGCTGCTACAGTTGCCCTTAGCCTGTACCTCTGGGTAACCTCTGTCCCTCAAACCACGTGACACCAGTGGAGAAAAGTCACCACCCATAGTGTAGCATGCCCAGCACCATGATGAGGTTCCTGAACAAGGAACTCTTGTCACTTTTTTGGAGAACTGAGGCTGAGAGAGGTTAAATGATTTTCCTAAGTGGGGTAGTAAGTGGAGAAATCAGACTCAAGCCCCAACTCTATATGACTCCAAAGTGTACACCCAACACTTGTAAAGGTACCTGATCCCAGTGCCCCATGGTAGCGAGTAGCAGACTGGTGCTGCTGTCTGGGAGAAGTGTCTGGCCTTGCTACCTGGCCACTTCCAGATTCAAGCACTCTTTTCTGTACCCAGTCATATTGTAATACCGTCCAGTGGTCCTAGGCATTCAGTGGTGTCCATATGAAACATGAAGGCCAGTGCCCACAATTCTGAAGCCAAGAATTTTATAAAACAAAACCTTGACTTCAAAAATATTATCTATTTCCTCTTTTCACTTTTTTTTTTTTTTGGTGCTGGGGATCAAACTCAGGACCTTGCACTTGTGAGGCAGGTGGTGGAACCGCCGAGCTAGATCCCCAGCCCCTCTTTTTACTTTTTAATAAGACACTTTTTGACACCAATGATCCCTAAGAAAGCCCCCAAAATGATAATCCTTCTCTTCCCAATAGAATCAGACAATGAAGATCAAAATCCTGGGTTCAGTGCATAGAATGCAATTTAGGTGTGGGAATTGTGTGGCCTGGTTAAAATGAGCCCCCTAAATTGAACCTCTCCTCACCCAAACTGTAGACCTGTTCCATCTGGACAGAGCTTGTTCTCCTGGGTAGAGGGAACATGGTGGAACCTCTCTGCAGGCTGGCAGAAGCCAGCGAGTGGGGCCTGAGCTGGGTGTCTTAACCCAAACCACCAATCCAAGGAGTGCCTCCTCTCCCCAAGGGGATGAGAGGATGAAGGAGCCAGAGCTGCGTCCTCGGGGCTACTCCAGGGGAAATGCTTCTCCCTGAAAACCAGATCATGATCACTCCTCCCACCCCACACATAAAAATGGCTTAAATGCAGAGAGTGGAAACCATTTCAAATCACCTGGTCCTCACCTCTTTCCCTTTGAGAGCTCTCTTGGCTGCTCTACACATTTTCCGTGACTGTAGTCATGGGGCACATGCCTACCATCCACTGCCAGCCACTGCTTAGGTGCTTCCCAGGGTGGGTCAGCAATTCTCAGGGCCACACCATCAGCTAGCAGTTTCCAGGGGACAGGATTCCATCACTGCAATAGCCTCCAGTCCTTAGCCATGAGCCAGGCTCTTCAGGAAGGAAGATTATAGAACTCTGCAACCTGGCCCTATCCATGCCCCACAGTGCACTATCCGCCCAGTCTTCTAGCCAGTCCCGGAACAATGTTAGCTGGGAAATAACCAAAGGATCCAAGGAAATCCCATCTCCTTAAAGCCTGGGGACAGCGGTGACTTTTTCAGATGTGCGCTCATCTAGAGCTTTATCTAGTAATGGTCATCAGTGAGAGGGGCTTAAGGCTTCATGAAATGCTCAGAGCTCCAAGCAGCTTTCACATTCCCTGCTGCAGTTCAAGGCCCACTCGGCAGGTTTCTCATGTGTTAGGCATTATCCCACACACCTGCAGCCTGAGGTGAGCACCTGGGACCCCTGGGCTGGGATCCAGAACCCAGAGGGTGGACAGAACAGTTGGCACTGGGCGCTATGGTTGAATGATAGAGTTGCCCCCACCCTCACAAACACATGTGTTGAAATGTCATTGCCAATGTGATAGGAAGAGGTGGAACCTTAAGCAGGTGTGGACGCGGATGGAGCCCTTGTGCGAGGGATTAGTTCTTTGCTACAGAGCTTCCCTCAGCAATTGGCATTCCTTGCCCCCGTGTCTTCTGCCCTGTGAGCACACAGTGACAAAATGCCATCTCGGAAGCAGAGAACAGCTCACACCAGACAAGTGCCTTGATCTGCCAGTGCCTTGATCTTGGACTTGTAAGAAGTCAATGTCCATTGTTTGTAAATTACCCAGTCTGTGGTATTTTGTTTCAGAAACACAAACTTAGACACCAGCTGTATGTGGAAGACAAATACCAAGGCTGTCCTGACCCCCACCCCACACACTAGGCTCAGAAACAGCTTGACCGAGCTCTGGAGTGACAAATAGAGCTTGGCTCTTGTGCCAACTCCACTCCATTAGCTGTGGCTTCCTGACAGCTGTGTTAGGAAGATGCTGAGACTTCCCAGAGAACCAGGCCAGGCTTGGGTCCTCAGAGGTATGCCTAGGTTCAGAGCAAGGCAAGAGGCCTAAAAGGATCCTCAGTGGCCCAGATTCCACCTGGTCCCTTTGCCCCACACTCTATCTCTACCAGGATCTCCCTAACATAAGGCTCAAATTCTCTTTCATCTCCCTGTCCCCACAACACACCACCCTGACCCCTCACTGGGCAAACCACCACCCCTCTCACCAGGACCCTGCTGTTCAGCGTCTGAGCTACGGTCCCTGATTCTGCTCTTGAGTCCTCCAGTTCATCCCCCTTCCAGAAGGATGTTTAAAAATGCAAAATGGTCCTGTTTTAAAACCCTCACCATGGTCATGGGGCCCAGCATGATGTGGGCCCTGCTCTTCACCCTCATCTCCACCAGCCACCCTGATGCTGGGCCCACCACACGGCCTTCTTGCTGCATGAAGGAAGGATGCATACGTCTTCCTTTCCATGTTCAGACCCAGGCTACTGGGGAGTCTCTGGGAGGGAAGAGGGCCAGACTGAACAAGCTCATTCTCCCAATCCAGCCACCATGTGGGTCTCTCCTAACTTCTCAGGGAGGAGCCAGAGAAGGAAGACAGAAGGGACAAGCACCTCTCCCTAGAGTGCTATTTCTTCCAGAAAACTTAGGGACAGGGAACTAGAGTTCTCCCTGATGTGCTTCCCACCCTGAGGGCCTCATACATACTGTTCCCACTGCCCTCAATATGCTTCCTCCCTGATCCTCCACCTCCAATTCCCACTCTCCCCTGCACCCAGCTCATGCACCATCAGCTCCAAGGAGGTTCCCTGATTCCCATGCCAGGCACTCTCATGGCCCTCACAGCTCCCTCAGGTCATTTGTCATGATCCTAATTAAACATGTGATTGGGAAAACCACTGCTTAATGTCTGGTCCCCATCAGGATGGAAGTGCCAAGCAGGCAGGGTCCTTGTTGGGCTGTTTCTCCCTAGGATCCCCAGGGCCTGGCCTTAGGAGGCACCCACTTAGTCCTGTTGGATGATAGGCAGACGATGTCTTCAATACAGCCACCCATCTACAACAGCAGAGGCCAAGGCAGGCAGCAGTGATAGACAACCGTAGGAGCCCTGGGGCCTGGAACAACAAAGGCCTGCCTCTCACTCATACTATGGGTGAATCATAGGTCCTAGCATCTCTCTCCAGGACTCAGGTTGAAAGAGTAACCACGGCAGAGAAAATGATAGTATAGTGAATTGCATTCTGGCCCTTAAAGCTTTGTGTGTCACATCCACTGCTACCTCACTGGTGAAAGCAAGTCAATATTATCACTGGGCAAGTAACAGTGCTGTCCTGTGCCCAGGAGAACTGGAAATCTTTGGTGAGTAGCATCAGTTCCTGCTACCCAGACTGGAGGTAACCCTGTTATAGTCCTGGGCACAGGGTAAGTTCCAGGCAGTGCTCTTTGGAACCCTGCTGTCCAACATGGTAGCCATGAGTGATTGTTGAACACTTAAAATGCAGCTAGTAGTCCAAGTTTAGATGTGCTCCCAGTATCAAAACACATATCCAGTTTCAAATACTTGGCATAAGAAAAAGAATGTAAAATGTCTTGATAAGTTTTTCATTGTGATAGTTTGGATCATACGTGTCCCCCAAACATCCATGTGATAGAGTTGTCCCCGGCAGGAAGGTTATGACTGGACAGAGTCCAGACCTATCTGGGAGTATAGGATTGGGAGCTGGTGGACACTTCAAAAGCTGAGGCCTGGTGAGGTCTTCAGATCAGAGCACGCCTTTGCAAGGGCTTGTGAGACCCAGGCTCTTCCTCTTGCCCTCTTCCATTTCCCAACCAGGATGTGAGCAGGTTTGCTCCACCACACATGCCCCACCGTAATGGGCTGCCTCACCAAGGTCCAAACACAAGAAGGCCAGCAGAACCGAAAACTTCCAAAGCTGTGAGCCGAAACTGTCCTCTTTATGATCTGATCATCTCAGGTACTAGTTGCTGTGATGGAAAACTGGTGAACAAATATTGAAACAGTGATTTGGGGTCTATTGTGTTAAGGAAAAGATGTTATGAAGTTTAATTTCACCTTTTATTTTTTACCTTTTTCAGTGTGGTTACTAGAAAATTTGAAAAGTGCCTGTGTAGCTTGTCTTGGAGGCTCACATTGTATTTCTATCAGGACAGCACTGCTCTAGCGTCTCTGATCCCAGCCAAGATGTGGCAGTGAGCCTGCAGATCCAGTCACATGGCCCAGCTGTGAGGGGGACCGAGCAAGGAGGGTGGCGTGGGATCCTCCCAGATAGGCATCTGTCAGAGCATAACCTTCAATTTTTTACAAAACCTCACTGCCCACCTGATGAACTGTTGCCATGGCCCGACTGGGGCCTCGTTGTTTCCTTGGACACCGAGGCCCTTGCTGTCTAGCACAGGCAGCCGCAGGTGTGGCAAGAAACAGCTCTGCCACAGTCTGATGCCCGAGGAGCCGCAGCCAAGAAGGCGCTCTCTCTGCCGAGAAGTGTTAATAAATATTTACCGAGCCCTTTGACAGTGCCGAGGGAGAATACAAATCAGCCCCAGCAGGCGCTGAAAGGCCTCCCTGGGGCTGGCAATGGAGACTCAGTGCACAGGGCTGTGCAGACTACTGACCTTGGCGGGCATGTGCCTACCCAACATGGCCCAGCAGCCCTGTTTACAGAAGCCGTGAAATAGGACCATCTCTCACTATTGATTTTGTGCTTCTCCCTGTGGCCGCCGCCCTGGATAACTCACACCATATAGATTTTTCTATAAACCCCCAAATTAATATCTGCAGCAGGTGGGAATATACTGCTGCTGGATATGGAGAAGTCTCCTGTCCCCTCCCTACTCTCCAAGCTGGGAACTGGCAGACAGACATGCAGCCTGTGACTTCCCCTCCTGTCCCCAGATCCACAGGCTGACTCTACTCTGTAGCCTCAGGGGCTGAGCCACTGCTGAGCCAGGGGACTCCCATTGCTCTCTGTGTGTGAATAAGGTTGTTCGCAAAGAGGGTGTGAATAAGCTTACCCCAAACCCTACATTGCTTAACAAGAGACTCCAGGCTGGCAAGGAAAGGCCTCGGCTTTGCATTCACTGTACTTCAGTCCACTCCCAGGTACACCACCAACCTGTTGTGACCTTGGAAAGTTGTTTAATCTCTCTGTGCTTCAGTTTCCCAATCAATAAAGTGGGAACAATATCATATTAATGTCAGAGGGTTGTTGGGGGGCTCATTTACCTATCCAACATATGTAAAACAATATCACTTCTACCTGCATACAAGCTCCAAAGGAAATAAGCAAGGTGTTGACTGAAAGCATAACTTGGGAAGGACCCTTGAGGTAGGCAGTCTGGAATGGCAAAGAGGCGGCCTTTGAGCATATATCTGGAGGGTAAGAAGGTGCCAGGCAGGCTTAAAGCTGAGAAAGAGCATGCTAGGCAGAGGGGACAACAAGTGCCAAAACCCAGAGGAGGGAACTAATGAAGGGAGTGTGCCCAGCACCTTTCCCTGCAGGAAGCGGGAAGATGTGAAGTCCAGGCAAATGAAATCTCCTCTTTTGCTTTGAGGGGAGGGATCTCATTAGGGCAGTGGGTGGGGCACAGCAGAGAGAGGGTCCATTCACCATCCTCCAGCTCCCTTCTTCTTAACTCAGCACAGACCTGCTACCAGAGGAGACTGTAAGGCCTGAAGGAGGGCAGAGAAATCGCTTCTCGGCCTTTTGGCTAAGATCAAGTGGAGGGCAGAGAAGCTGGTTGGGCAGCAGGGGAGGACAGGCAAGGTAAGAGGAAATGGCCAGCAAGGATCATGTCCAGCAGACCCAGTGCTCCAAGAGTAGATGGCCGAGAGGGAAGGCACATTGGTGAAACAGGAACCAGCTCCCCAGGCCAAGCCAGGTCAGCATTTGTAGCAGACACCTCTAACTCAATTGTCTTCAATAAAACTGCTAATTGGGTTTGGGAGTCTGCACTGGGCCTGGCCAAGCTGGCAGGCTGCTTAGCTGCTCCTGTTCCTTCCCCACCCCTGGTGCCTCCTCTGCTTCCACGAATTAATCCATCTTGACATTCCAGGGGATGCAGAGGCAGGTGATGTGTTGGAGCCAAAGAACCCTCATGGCATTGGCTGGTGGGTGCATGTGTGGGTTTAGGATGCATTGTGAGCCTCTGGGTGCACATTCGTACAGCAGGAGAGGGATGGACAAGAACTCAGGCTCCGGAGCCAGCCACCTGGCCTCCTATCTAGACTCCTCTACAGCCTCATTCCCCTTCCCTTCTTAATTCTCAGTTTCCTTATCTATGAAAGGAAGATGATAATGAAGGCCAGGCCTCCAGCCACTATCGTGAGGACCCACTGACACCATCCACGTGAAGCATTCAGTGCATATCAACTTTCTCTCCTGGCCTTGTCCAGGTGTGATCCTGAGCCTCAGTTTCCTAGCAAGCATGCACTTGTGTGCCTACTCTTCTGGACCTGAGAAGAACTTTGCGGGGCCACACCCCTTGCAGATACAGTGGGAATCCACCAGAGGCTGTCATGCAAGGAAGGAAAATAGGCCTTGATTCCAATTTTTTTAAACCCACTCTGCTGTGTGTTAGTTGGACCCCAGGCAGCAAAGAGAGGAAGCAGAGGTGGCATTGGGGAAGCTCTGGACAACCTCAGGGGAGAGACAGGCAGTGGCCAGGACAAAGGATAGGGAAGCAGGAGAATGTGATGTTAAATTTGGAAGAAATGTGATCAAAGAAGTGTCACCAAGAAGAAACTGGCATTTCCAATACCTCCTTGTGTGCTCTGTGTTTATATCCATCTTTCATTCATGCATGCATGCATTCATTCTTATTTATATTTAGTGAGCACCTACTATGAACCAGGAGTTGTTGGAGATACTCAGCATATACTGTGAACCAGAAGTTGATGAGGACACGGCAGCAAACCAAAGAGACAAAACGCGCACCCTTAGGGAGCTTCCATTCTAGAGGGAGGGAGGAAGACAAGGAGCATATAAAAATACACATGGTGAGTGCTGGGGCGGGGGGGACAAACAGGGAGGCAGGATGGGGCAGGATGGGGAAGAGAAGGGGTTGTCACCTTAGACCATGGCCGGGAAAGGCCTTGCAGAGAGGAAGGCCTGTGTTGAAAATCTAGATGGATCTGTGTGGCTAAAGGAGCCAAGTGTGGACATCTGAGGAGTGGCATTCCAAATAGAAGACTGAAAATGCCAAGGTCCTGAGGTGCAAGTAAGCCTGGCAAGTTGAAGCAACAGAGAGAAGCCCAGTGTGGCTTGAGTGAAGTGAGCAAAAGGAGAGGATTAGAAACAAAGTCAAAAAAGCAAGAGCACCTCATGGAGTCCCCTTGCTATGCAACAAGTTACTTGCCATTGGCCCATTCCACAGATGAAGTATGAGAGGCACAGAGGAAAGAAGACTTGGCCCACGGTCAAGTTGCAGTACACTGAGGCAGGACTCAAGTCCAGGCTGGATCCCAAGACAGGGCACTCAGTACATGTATGCTACTGTCACCACTGTGTCACAAACAGGGAGGGGCAAGATGAGGGAGCCTCTGGCTACACAGTGCACAGAGTATCAGCTAGTATTGTCCATTTTATAGATGCAGAGAGAGTTGCCTGAGTCTGGGATGCTACAGATTTGGGGTTCAAGCATAGCTCTGCCTGACCGCAGTGCCTATACTTAACCAGGCTGAGGCAGCAGCTGGTCCTTGTGTCTGGATAGGGGAGACCTTTAGCCTGGAGCTGAGGGTTGGGATATGGGTTAAAATTCCATCCATCCATTCATCCATCCATCCATCCATCCACCTATCCATCCATCCATCTGTCCACCTACCCATTCATTCATCTACCCATATGTCCATCCATCTACCTATCTGTCCATCTATCCATCCCTTTATCCTTCCCTACTAACATGTTTGTGGCTCTGTATTGAGAATCTTCCCATGGGCCACAAGCAAAAGGTTTCCAGCAGGTGATGGGGCTGGCACTGGCATTGACCCCTTGGGTCACCTCCCTGCCACATTCGACACTCCAGAGCCAGCCAGGCAGCCCCACCTACCAGCTGCCCATCAGAATGACACATCCTGGGACCGCCTGTCATTTCCCATCCCAGATTCCATTATGAGGTGTGATTGCTAAAGTAATAGACAGATAACGGATCTGTCCGAGCCCCGCCTGGCGCACCAGGCAGCTGCCGGGTTTTTCCCATTAGCCACAGGGCTTGACGGACAGTAATGGATTTCATACTGATGCCAGAGCCTGCAGCGGATAATTCCATGATAACGGTTTATCAGGCACCGAAGGGAGGTAATGGGTAATCACCAGGCAGAAAGCAAACCCGTCAGGGAGCCTTGCCCCCCCACAGCCTGACCGTGCCTCTGTTGTGCCAACTGCCATCTTCCCAGCTCATGGGCCAGCTCCCATCTGTGACCTGAAGGATGACAGAATGGCTGGGCTATGGGCAGGTGCACATCCAGGCCAAGACTCACAGGGTCCTTGGGCACCTTTTTCAGAGATTCACATGTGCGACATCCTCCTGGCGAGACCCAGGCACCTTCCCTGGACTTGCAGTTCCACTCGGAGAGGAATGGGTGGGAATTTCGAGGACGAGGAAGCCCAGGAAGTGACCGACCCTGCATCCTCCTGTCACACCAACCCCACGTTCCGTTCAGGACATCAAGGGAGACTGCCACCCAGAGCTTGTGTGCCTCTGGTTGAGTTAACCCACCCCTCTGTACCCCAGAAACTGCTCCTTGGAGCTCAGCGGTGGCCTTTGCCCCCAGCCACCACCTCCATGGCTCCCCTACACTCCTTTCCATGCCTTCATGAACACTTGAGTGTGCTGTATGTTACTCACCAGGACTCCCCCATAGAGTCTGTCTTTCCACATATGTAAAAAGAAAAAAATGAAATGAATGGATATAATTTCACCCACTTTATAGTTTTCTCCCATTTTATTCTTTTTTAAAATACCCAAGACCCCTCTCCCTATTATTATTTGAAGAGAATAAAACCAATGGATAAGGAGCACAGATCAACCAAGACCCTGAATCACCCTCCCTGCCTAGTTCCTCCAGCATTTTACTTGGTTTGTTTCCTCTTTGTCACCTTAACCATTGTTGAGACTCTTTAGTGCTTTTACAGGGCATCTCCCTCATTAAATTGAACATCTGTAAGCTGCTCCAAACTAAACTTTTCTGAATTTTGACTTGATGCAAACCCCTTGTCTCCCTGGCAGAAGTTGAGTTGCTGAAATTTTTGCAGTTTCTGCATTCCCAAGACCCTCCCCATGAAAACCAGGACTGGGACCCCAGATGTGTGCAGAAGAGTTGGGATTTCAGCAGCCATTGGTGGTAGGTATGGGTCACAGATAAGAGAGTGCCTTGCAAAGTCCCTTTTAAAGACCAAAGGAGGGGCAGGGAAATGCTACCTGGTCTCGGGGGATGACAGGGGACTGGGAACAGATGCCCAGAGGCCAGTGGGGACTGCACTGGGAGTGAAAGCTGGAGAGAGAGAATGTCTCAGTTTTGAAGGCATCACCAGGGTTTGTGACATGCTTGTAGTATGTCAGACACCTGTCTAAATGCTTTACAAGTCAGACATCTGATTTGATCTGTCCACTCTTCCAGGAAGAAGCTATTATTACCATTTCCATCTCTACCTCACAGATAGGACACTAAGGCACAGGGTGACATACTTGCCCACAGGCGTGTGGCTGGTAAGTAGTGGAGCCAGGATGCAAGCCCAGGCAGTCTGCCTCCAGAGCCTGGTTCTAACCACGACACTAAATTGCTTCTCTGAACCAGAAGCATTACCCTAAGGCCAAACATGACCAGATTTGGGTCCCAGCTCTGGTCACGTGGAGCCTTTCGGGTAGTGGTGGGCTGGAGACGGTTTCTACAGCTCCCCCACAATGGCTGTGCACATCCCACCCAACAGTGTGTACTGTGATGTCAAATATGAAACTTCTAATCTGCCACGAGGGCATGTTTACCGAGTCAGCAAACATACAAATCAGGCTTTTTCCCTCTGGAGAGCTGGTTGTTAAATGTTTGCTAGTGCAACACTGGCTCCGGGGGCTGGGGAGATGACAGCTGTCTGCAGGATCCATAACCATAAGAAGGAAGGTGTGGGCAAGTCTGAGGCCCCAAGCTTGATTAGGACCAGCTTTACCCATCACGAAGTGTATACACACACACACACACACACACACACACACACACAGCATGAGCCAACATGCCGCTCATTCCATCACTCATTCAATCATTCCTTCTGCGCACATTTATTTAGCAAAACAGTGGACACTGAGAAGACAGGCCAGAGCCCCAGGCTTGGGGACAGGGCAGGAGCCAAGGTGAGGACAGGGAGGTAGTGGAGGGGGAGTGGCTGGGGAGCAGGCTCCTGGCAGAAAAAGGTTTCCTCTCCACACTAAAGCCAGATAGATCTCTTTAAAATGTAAATCTGATCCGAGCTGCCTAAAGCCTGCAAGGGCTCCCCCTGCTTTGGGATTCAGGACTGAGGAGGGCTGGAGGCCGAGGAACCCTACTGGGTCCCCAGATACACTCACTCTCTGGGTGCACAGATGCTCAGCTCCCTCTCTACACAGTGTTCCTCTGCTTGGAATGTCCCACCTCCACACCCATCTACACACACACACCACACACCACACACACACACACACATTCACACACATGCAAGCAAGCACAAACACTCATTCCGCCTCACCTGACCGACTCCCTCTGATCACTGTGCCCCTCACCTCTGACATCAACATCAAACACCCCCTACAACAAGCACTGCACATTTGTCTTCTAGCAAACCCTACAGTCTATGGTTAAATATCTGTTTGCATGTTTGACCAATAGCTGTTGACCACTCCTGGACCAACAAGCTCCAGAAGGCAAGGCCTTTTTGCCTGAAGCTGTGCCCAGATAACAGTTGTGCTCGGTAATTATTTGACAAATGAATGAATGACAGGTAGAAGTGTGGTCTGTGAAGGAGCCTCAGTGCAGTACATGGAAGCTGAGAGAGGGAAAAGAGGGGGCTCAGGGTTCTGGGATATCCTTTCTGCGGGGGAGGCAGAGTGAGAATTCACACACACACATTTCTGTCCTTTAACCCTCAGGGAGAAGGGCTGGGGCAGACAGACAGACAGACGGGGGGCAGTCAATCTCCTTGAGCAGGGAGCTGGAAGACCAGCACCTCTGCCCCAACCTCTGACATGCCCCCCCACACACACACACACACACACATACAGGCTGAGCACCGGGGCTAATTAAACTGGGTTTGCTCAGCCAGGCTCTGGAGGAGACAGCTCCAAGCACTCCAGATGGGCTTTATTTGTCAATTTGAAAACTAATCTCTGACTATTTAAACATCAGCTTATCCAGGCCCAGACCAGGATTAGCATTTGGCACCTTGGTTAAAGAAGGTGTGTGGTTCCCAGGAGTTAGGGAAGGATTTGGAGGTGTAATCCTTCTAGAAAGAGGAAACCCAGCTTCCTCTAGCCCCCAGGCCCAGCCACCCCAGCCAGGCCAGTGATGCTCTCTGCAGGGCTTTCTCCCCTGGCTCTCCTCCTCTCAGGGTCCACTTGGATCATACAGCGCCAGAGCTGGAGAAAAAAAAAAGCAAAGAGTTCCCCTAGAGCTCCTGGAAGGCATGGCCCTGCAGATTCCTTGATGGTGGCCTTGTGGCCTCTAGAGCTATGAGAGAATAAATTCTTTTATTTTTAATTCTTTTATTGGTACATTTTAGGTATACAGTACGTTTACATTTATCAGTGGGTGCTGGTACCTGAACATGATGTATCTTAGTTCTTATTTTTTTCCCCCATTACCTGTGAGCCCTTCACCCCCTCCACCCTTCCCTATTTACATAGATTTCATTTCCTTTTTTCTTTTCTTTTCTTATAATTTTTCCTTTCCCTTCTTCCCTTTCCCCTTCCTCTCCCACCACCCCTGCACCTTTGGACCTTTTCCTATTTCAAATTATCAATTAATCATTTTAATCCTTATTTGCACTTTCAGTTTCTCACACTAGAAAAATTATTTGGTATTTACACATGTGTGTCCTATTTAGTTCACTTAAGAGTATGGCCTCAATATGCATCCATTTAGCTATAAATGTCTCTAGTTTCTCATTCTTTATGGCTGAGTAGTATTCTATTTTA
>NW_004624764.1:19609039-19620984 GCF_000247695.1 Heterocephalus glaber | reverse complement strand
CCCACCAGCAATGGAGAAGGGTTCCTTTCTCTCCACACCCCCGCCAGCATTTGTTATTGGTTGATTTCTTGATAGCAGCCATTCTTTCTGAGGTGAGGTGGAATCTCAGTGTTGTTTTCATCTGCATCTGAGAGAATACATTCTTGTTGTTTGAAGCCACTCATTTTAGCAGATTGTTACAACAGCTCTGGGAAGCTAATCCAAGCCCTCTACTCTACTAGTCCTGACCTGTAAAACAGCTAGAAGAAACCAGGTGAAAGTGACTAATGCCCCAGCCAGTGGAGATGGCTTCTGTCACTCAGGCCTGGGATACCCCTTCTCTCTCCATGCTGTTCTGGGTGATCTCATCCAAGCATGTGGCACTGGGCACCTTCCCTAAACAGAGGGTGTGTTTGTGTCGCTAATCCTGTGTCTGAACTTGAACCCCAACTGTGCATCTCCCAGCTGAAAGTCCCCCCTTAGCCAAGAGGCATCCCAAATGTTCCAAGGCTGCATGAAATTTTGGGGCTTCCTGCCAAGCCCATCTCTCCCAGTCCTCCCCATCTCCAGGAGCATTCCCCAGGTGCCCAGCCCAAGCCATTGCCTGTTTTCTTTCCCATCCTGTATCCAGCTCCTTGGAAAATCCTGCTAACTGTACCTTGAAGCTGTGTCCAAACCCAGCTTCTTCCCCCATTGTAGCAGGGACCATCCTGGCAGGAATCACCATCAAGTCTGCCTGGACTGGAATGGTTTCCCAGCTTTCACGTGCTTCTACCCATGGTCCATTATCCACACCACAGCCAGAGGCAGCCTGCAAAATGAGATTTGGATCATGCCACCCCTGCTTACAGGCCCACTGTGGATTCTCACTGCAAAATACAGTAAATCCCAAGTCCTTCCTGGATCTAAAACGCCAGGCCATCCTGAAACCCCATCTGCAGCTATGGCCCGACCTCCTGCCACCCTCTAATGACTGCTCCTCACCTCACTTGGGCACCTCACGCCCCCTGTAAGCCAAGCCACCCCCAGGGCTACCCTATAGCTGCTGTGGCCCTATGGAGCTCCTCTGGGACTTCCCCAGGCCTCCTTCCTTCACTTCTCAAGTAGGTGCGGTGCAATGTGAGAGTCCAAGCCTGCCTGGGCCCTCCCAGCTTGCAACTGCACAGTGCACAATGGCTGCACGTGTCTGTGGCCATTTCTGTACATCTTGTGTGTCTATGAATATCTGTGTGTCTGTCTCTCTGTCTGTGCGTATCCATGTGTGTTTATATATCTGCATATAATGTGTTTGTGTGTGATGTCTGTGGATCACTATGGTCTCTGTGTTGTTTATAACTGTGTATCTGTGTGTGTTTTATGTGTCTTTGTATGACTGTGCATGTTGCATTGGTGTGTGTCTTTGTGGGTCTATGTATGTCTATGTGTATATTGCTTATATTCGTCTATGTGTCTGTGTTGTTTATTACTGTGTCTGTGTTCTGTGTGAGTCTGTGTATATCTGTGTGTTTGTGTTGCCTTCCCCTGTGTCTGTGTGTGTATTTATGTGTCTACATATGTCTGTGTGTCTGAGAATGTTGTATTTTTGTGCATCTTTATGTGTCAGTGTGTTTGTGTTGTTAATAAATATGTATCTGTGTTCTTTGTGTATCTATGTATATCTGTGTGTCTGTGCGTGTTGTTTGTGTGTGTCTGTATCTGGGTGTGTCTGTATCTGAGCATGTCTGTCTGTATGCCTGTGTCTGTGTGGGTGTGTTTTCCGCCCACTTGCCCCCAGGGACCCTAGAAGGGCAAAGTGGTCTTGCCTTCCACTGGCCTCTAGAAAACTATCTGCTGTATATTAGGAGCTCACTGATATTGCTTGGATTTTTTAAGAAAAGAGAAAGTGATGTTTAAGTAGAGGCCTGAGAGATGGGAAGGCCAGGGCAAGGCAGGGGAGAGGTAGAATGAGCTTGGCACACAGCTGAAGCCACATATGCAAAGTCCACATTGATGGTGCCCACTCTACTTGATCGGGCTTCACCTTGGGCCCTGAAGCCTGTAGTGCTGTAAGCAGGCAGTCCTCCCAAGGCCCTCCTGACTGTCAGTCCTGCAGCTGCTGCATATTAGTAAGGCCAGGGGCCCAAGGTTCACCTGGAAGTACTCAGCCATAGTGCCCTCTCTGGGACAGTCCAACTCCCCTTATTGCCCATGAGTCCGGCCTGCCTGTGTGTGGTCAGACCCCTACACGCTGGGCCAAAACTTAAGGCAAGATTGTGGGCCTCAAGAGGAGGCCCCCCATCTGAAATGTTCTCTTCTGAAACATCTCCAGGGATTCAAGAACCACTAGACTAAGAGTCCAGAGACCTTACTCCCTCCATGTGCGATCTCATCTCTCTGGGCCTCAGTTTCCCATCTACACTATGAACAGCAAAACCTTCCACCCAAGACAGCCAAGTTCAATGCTCTGTACCCAGAGAAGGGAGGTGTGGTCATTACTGAGGGCTGAATATCCAGGCTGAATCTCATCACCCCATCACTGGGGCTCTTTTGTTGTAAGAGACGGATACCCCAACCTAAATTGGCTTAAGGATATAGGGAACACATTGGCTCATGTGACTGAAAAGCTGTGTATAGCTAATAAAACTTCAGGTGCGGCTCAACCTAGGTCTCAAACACAATTTTCCAAGATATCTCTCAGTCTGTTGCTTTTCCTCTCTCTCTCTCTCTCTCTCTCTCTCTCTCTCTCTCTCTCTCTCTCCTTCCTCTTCTCTCTTTCCAACTTCCTCTTCCTGCCCTTTTCCCCTTTCTCTACCTTTCCTCCCTTTCTCTATCTCTACCTACCTCTTAGTTCTGCTTTCTCACTCCCTTTCCTTGTATGTTAGAGTTTAAAAAATGCTATAATAGCTTCAATTCCTATATTCTCTCAGATCAAAGAAATGTGGCCAGAGAAGAAAATGCAAGATGAGGAGTTCTGAGGGAGGAAGCCGCAGTGTAGGAAGGACCAGATCATGAAGGGCTTTATCCTAAGGGCAATGGAGAGCCATGGAAAGTTTCTAACAGCACATGACCTGACCAGATTTAAGTTCTGCAAGGCTAGCAGGACTGTGCTGCCTTATTGACACATCAGCATTAACCTAGGCTGACTCTGCCCCCTGCCAGAGCTGGAAGCCTCCACCTACAGATATCTCCTCTGTCCCACAATGCTGCCCTGTGGTTCTGCTAATCTTTTGCCTGAGCCCATGGACCGAGACAGGACAGAGAAGCCATGCAGGTTGCAGGCCCAGAGCACAAGCAGAAGAAGACAAGCAAGGAAGGAGAGAAAAGGAGACAAGCTTTCTTGGGTGGTGGGCTCAGGTGGCCAGGCACATCTGTCCTGCCAGTTACCTTTAGGAGGCTGAGGCTGAAGAATGGAAGAACAGCTTGTTGCTGATTTTCTGAAGCAGGAAGGAATCCTGGGGAACAGAGAGCTCACAAAGGAGGGTAGAGAGTCATGCAGGGGGCCACTTAGGGCTTTGGGGACAGACAGACTTGTTCCTGTGGTCTATTTAAGATGGTGGGTATAAAAGAAAAACAAAAAAAAGAAGGAAAGAAAAAGATGGTGGTGAACTCTGATATGCTTCCTATTAGGAGGGAGATTCTGTGTTCCTCCCCTTGCATTGACCTGCCCTCTGTGATGGCACTGACCAACAAGACACATCAAACGTGACCCTGGGCCAGTCTCCATCCTGGCCTTCTGGGACATCTTGAAGCCCCACATAGCCACATACAATGTCCACTACCTGGCTGGTCAATACCATATATGGTATCCTGAGACTACAAGGACAAGGAAGGGCACCCAGCAAGCCACCCTATGATACCAGGCACACAATAAAAGCTGTCCTGGGCCCTCCAAACCAGCTCAGTCATCATCTGAGAACCTCCTAGCCATCAGCTGAGCAAGGGCACCTAGCTCCATCATCTGAGTACCACCCCAGTCATTGTAGCAAGGAGCAGAAAAGCCGCCCAGCTGAGCCCTGCCCAAGTCCTCACCCTGTGATATCACACCTCACTGTGTGATAGAATAAAGCGAAATTTGTTTTAAGTCACTTAAGTTTGGGGGAGTTTGTGACTCAACAGTAAGTAGAGAGAACAACCTGCCAGTTATATGGCTTTAGGTAAGTGATGATCATTTATAAAATGAGGGTAGTAAGTGTGACTCCTTGAAAGTTTGTGATAAGAATCAAAAAGGTGAAGAAGGTTCTGCAGTTAATCACTTGGAACCTGATAAGTACCTATTCTTATTTCTAATATTATGAAAGGATTCAGAGACAGAAGGGCCAGCAGGACCAAGGGCAAGTTTGCACGGATTTTGTGGCCTCCATTTGGTGATGTCATTTACTCAGTGAGCAAGAGCACAGGTTCTGGAAACAGACCTCCTGGGTTTTTATCCTGGCTGTACCACCTCTTATCAATTTGTTCACCTCCCTGGGTTTCAGATTCATCATTGGTAAAATAGAGATAACAGAATCTGCCTCCTAGGATGGATAGGAAGGTAAAATGACTACATGTAAAGTTCTTAGAACCTCACCTGGGGTACTAGTAAGGGCTCTGCAAATTACTTTAGCTGTTCTTATTTATATTATAATTATTTTGATTATCTGGGATAGGATAGTCTGGGACTCCAAGATTAGAGGAGAAAAACAATAACCACCAGGAAGAAAAACAAAAAGATCTGCTGAAGCTGGTTAGTATTTCAAGACACTGTGCTGTAACTGAGACTTCCTGGTGCCCTAGGTATGAACTCCATGGCTCCATCTGGCAGGAGAGATACCAGATCTTACCCTCTGAGCAAGCCACAGTGAGGGTTTGGAGGAGACAACCCTGAGCTCCAAAAGATGTTATAGCTCTTAGTGTAGCTCAGTGGTAGAGCACTTGCCTAGCAAGGCCCTGGGTTTGACCCTAGCATCTCAAAAAATAGCACAGATGACACTACTTATGATGCCATAGGGACCTTTCTTTTTGTAACACTCTGTGTCCTGGATCATAGACCCAGAGAATTCACATTTGCCACACAGCTGTAGCAGAAGCTATGGTGTGCCACCCAAGTCCCTTCCAAAATGTGACCTTTGTTCCCCAGCTGCAAAGAGCCTTGGCAAGTGACAGCTCATAGCTGACTCCCTCTCTCAGAATTGGCCTTGGCCAAAGAAAGCCCCCTTGCTCAAACCCAAGCCCCCTCTTTCTAAGCAACTCACATCCAGGGAGGCACAAAAGTCCAGCCTCTCTGCCTCAGGGAGGACAATTCTGCATGGCAAGATGAGTCATTCATCTCAGTTTGCCTAGGACTTGTCCAGTCTTAGCACCAAAAGTCCTGTATCTCAGAGGTCTCTTTGGTCCTGGTTACAGGGAGTCACTTGCAAGGGCACCTAGCTCCAAAACTCCAACACAAGGTTTTTGTTGTAACTACATCAACACTGAACTCCTTGCTCTGCCTGGCCCTACTTCTTTTCCCTCGCCACATCCTGTAATAAGCTTCCTGAGACCCCCATCTGAGAATGTGCCTCCCTAGTAGCTGCACCAGCCCCTCCCCTGTGCCAGGCTGGCCCATGCCCTGCTCTGTTCAGTCCTTGCCAGCAACACAGGAGGTGGGCCGGGCTGGCCCCTAAGAAAGCTGAGGCTCACAGACACTGACTTGTTCAAGCTCACACCGCCAGCCCAACCTCTTTCCACTGCCACACTCAAGCTCCACTGCTTTCGCTATCTAATTTTCTCCTCTGTGCATTTCTCTGAAGGTACCTTATCGGTTTTGGGAAAAAAAATCATACCACTTTGGGATTAAATTCATCTCACCGAGCCCTTCTGCTTAAGACAACATAGAGAGGCAAGCAATGGTGTCTGCTTGGTGCCACCTGCAGGGGGCGCAGGAGGCTGGGGAGGGCGGGCTTGTTTACCTACAAGGCTACCACAAGCTCAGGTTCTTCTCGTGGCCTACTAATTTTCTTTCTTCTTTTCTTTGGAGAGAAGATGATGTCCCCAGCCTTCATTAGTTAATATGCTCCCTACTTTTCAATTTTTCTAAGAGGCAGCTGCCATCACAGCTAAAAGCAGCTACCTCTTCCACGTGGACCGTCTCTGCCCTGGCCTAACTCATTACCCTGAAGATCGAGGGCCAGTTACTCCCTAGCATTTTCGCTTCCCTCTTTCTCTTTCTCTTTTCCTCTCTCCTCACTCCAGCTTCCTACTCTCTCTCCTGTGCTCCCCTCCTTACCTCCCTGCCCCTCTTGAATCCCCATTTGCCCCCCACTGCTCACCCTTCTCTGCCCTTCCCCCAGTCCTTCTCCCCTCCTCATCCCTTCAGAAGCATGTCCTCCTTCCTCCCTTCCTCCCTTCCTTCCTTCTTTCTTTCCCTCCTTCCTTCTTTTCTTCCTTCCCTCCTTCCTTCCCAGATCTGTATTACCCAGGGCCCGGCACCCTGGAAGGACTTGAGGCTTACACGATCAGGTCCAAACCCTAGCTCTGACGCCCCTTCACTTTCTCACCTCTAAACTGGGGACAGAGCAGACCTACTTCTCAGGGGTGTTGTGGAAATCCAGTGTCATCATGTAGGTGGAAGTCCTGTCTAGGATGGGATGTGGCTCATGGGAGGGGCACCACCTAATTTTATTCCCAACTCTCCTAGGGACATAACACAGATTGAAGCTTCCTCAGACAGGGAGAAAGAGGTGATGCAGAAAGCCCCCTCATCTCATTAGCATTTTGCAATTTGCTGAGAGTCAGGCTGCCCCCCATATTCAACCCCACCCCCCACCCCCGGCACCTCCCAGCCCTTCTCCTGGGGTTGGGAGTGATGTCTGGCACGGGCTCCTCCAGCAACAGCCATCAAAGTGCCACCAGCACCATCTGGTCTGCCCACATCCTCATGCGGGATTTATTACCTATTCCCTCCATTAGCATAAATAATATGGAGCCTGGTTTTCACGATGGTTTACATAATAAATAAAACAGGTCAATTGCCCACAAAACTAGTGTCTGTGAACAGTAACAGATTTAATTAGATTTATTTTACCCTGGGTTTTCTGGAGTGAGGCAGATGTCTCTCGTGCCAAGGATAAACTTCTCCATAAACTTCTATTTCTGGGAAGGCAGCTCCCATCCTCCAAGGAGACAAAAGGGGAAGAGGGAATTAAGGGGAAGGCAGAGAAAGAGAGAGGGAGCTGGGAGAGTCCAGGGGCAGCAGGGGCAGTAGGAGAGGGACGTGTGGCCCTGCAGCACCCCTCACCTTCCATAGGTCCCCGGCCCCTCCGTCTGCCTGTGTGCAGCCTCACACCTGAAGTGCCCAGGTGACCTCTGACCACCCATACCTGAGCGAGACATGCTTCTGTGTGGAGCTCTTCACTGGCTTCCCACTGCCCGAGATCAAGCCCAAGCTGCTAATAGGGCCCTCCCTCCCCATTATTTCCTTAACCACCCTTTCGGGCCTTAGCAGACACCATCCCTCCCTACGACCCAGCCCCACGAGAACCCGGCAGCCACCTAGACACGTGTCAATCCATCAGCAATTACTAGCTTCTCTTTCCTCCCTCACTCGCCTAGGCCCTCCTGGTTGTCCCTGTCTTCCTTCCCTTCCTGCAAGTCTCATCCTGGTGCCTTAAGTGGTGCTATGACCACTGAGTCTGGTCCTGTGCTGCGTGTGTGCTTTCTCCCACAGAGCAGAAACCCTCTTGGATAGTTGTGTGGGGTTCCCAGCCTCATACCCTGGGACTGGAAAACCTGCTCCACAAATCCACTTTCATCCAGAGCTCCTTGAAGCTCATGGCAAGCAGGGCTTCCCATCGATGTGTAGCAGACACTGATTCTTTCCAGGATTCCTGGTCCACTTCAGTCTCTGCTCCCACAGCTTCTCTGTAGACCATTGAGTGACTGCTGAAGATTAAACATGGCTAAGTGCTGAGGGGCTTAGAAATGGCCTTGCTCCTACTGGACTTCTGTGGGATTTGCTGAGCACCACCTATTAGTAGCAGGGTCCTGGTTTGCCCTTAGGAAGAAGCCCCCTTCTCCCACTGTCTGTCCTTGGATTTGAGTGGACACCATGTTCCATTCCAGGAGGAGGTGTGGGGGTCCTTGCATGGCTCAGCCTTGGCATTTGGGTCAGGGGCCCCAGGTGGTCCTCTGAGACTCAGCCCAGGACTTGTGTGGTTTGACCTGGAAAAAGAGAGCCTGGCTTTGTGCAGATGGCTAAGCTGGCAGGATATAAGCCCAGAGCTTCCAGGGCTCCAGCAGAGAGAGCCTGCCTGGAAATTAAGCCACCTCTGAGAAAAATGGAGCTAAGAGGCAGAGGGGAGAGGAAGAGCCCTGATGACCTTGAGCCCTGGACCCATACCCAGCTTCCAGACTTTCCTACTACTGTTGAGCTAATAAAAGTCCACTCTTGGCTAGTTTGGATAAGCACTGTGGGAGACTGAGGCAGGAGGACTGCAAGTTCAATCCTAAAATGGATTTAGCAATTTAGCAGGACCCTATCACTAAATTTAAAAATAAATAAATAAAATAAAAAGGTCTGAGGATATAGCTCAGTCCAAACGCACTTGGTTCAATTCCCAGTACAAAAAAAAGGCTCTGAGCTTGCTTGCTGACATTTGCTCTAAACACACACACACACACACACACACACACACACACACACACACACACAGCCCCTGGGGCCCTTTCCTCAAACGTCTGTACCACCTCACGGCCCCCTCTTCTGTGGTGCCTGCCTCCCTGCAGGCCGGGCAGAGACCACCAAGCGGGCTTCAGAAGAGCAGTGTGTATCCTCCCCTTCACTCTTCTGTCCCAAACAGAGAAAGACCCTTCATTATGTCCCTCAGCACATCTGAGCCCAGGCTGGGATTATCAACTAGGTTCCCAAAGTATAGGGGATGACAGAAAGACAACTCAACACAGTAAACCACAGCCACAACCGGATGTGGCTTCTCTCTGACCCTCAGGCCAGCACAGGGTAGTGACCCTCAGGGAACATTCTCCTGCCTGGCTTCCACCTGCCTCACAGGCAGAGGCCAGCTCAGCTCCACCTAGGCCCAGCTGACACAGGCCCAGAGGAAAAAGGGCACCCTCTCTTCATCAGTCCAAGACCCTCAGCCCACCACTCCAGTCCTTACTTCTCTCCCAAGGATAAAGGGGAAGGGAGAGGGAAAGCTGAGGTCTCAGAGAAGGTCCTTTCCCAGGATCACACACCAGCCAGGCCAAGCTGGAAGCATAGTCCAAGGAAAGCAAGTGGAGTCCAGGGAAAGACAGGCAAAGCTGGTCCTGGAGGGGCACCTACAGCATGGTGGTGGTGGTGGAGAGTAACAGCAGGCCTTGCTCTAGCCCTGCCACTGCTGCCACCTATTAATCCCCCAAAAGTCAGCCCAAGGAGACCAGTCGGCAGTCTGCACATGTGGAGGAGACCACGGGGTGGAAGAAAGTCACTGATTGCCCACAGATAATTTCAGGAACAAGAGGAGGAGGCCAGGGGCACCAGCCAAACCCATCAGTTTCCTTTGGGGAGCTCATCTCTACAGAATTATGCAGCCTTCTTAGCCATAAATCTGCTAATTAGTAATATGCACTCTGCCTGCTGGGGACCTGAGCTGAGGCTGGTGGGGGTGGAGAAGGAGAGTTCCAATTCGAGAAGAAGTTGGCAGAGTGGGGTCCCAAGGGTTGGCAAACCTGGATAGCACCCCGTCCTCCTGGCTTCACTGCAGTGCTGGGGGCACTGGGGCAAGGCCAGGAGATAGAATGTCCCTGTTTGAGCTTCTTCAGTCCTGGCCCTCAGACTCTCCAGCTTCTTCAGGCTTAGCTGAGCCTAGCAATCTGTCAGCCTACATTTGTCCAAAGCCTCTTTCCAGAGTATAGTTCTCTCTCCAGGTTCATGAGAGGCAGTACATATTACCTCTTAAACCCAGAGTCCCTGAGGCTGGGCCCTGCTTCCCTGACACCCCAGATGATGCCCTTGGATATCATTCCTACACCAGCATGGCTGCAGAGATGCTAGGCAGCTAGGCCCAACCATAGAAGACAGGAAAACCAATGTGGAAAATCGACCCTCTGTTTGCAATCAGATACAAAATGGCCATCAGAAAGATTGAAGAGAATCAAGGTTAAACACCAGATTTGCATAGTTTATATTCATAACTGGAGAGGAGAAAAATTCAACAGGCTATGATATATACTATAATATAAAACAATGGTTGCATCAATCTATACTAAATTGAAGAACCTTGTATAAAAATAGTTTACTAAGGGAAACTAAAGGCATTTTTAGAAAGGCCTCAGATTTCACTTTTTTATCATTTTTAATTGATTCATCTATTCTCTGTGCTACAGTCTTTCCATTTCTAGAACATCATATAAATGGAATGAATTAGTATGTGGCCTTTTGAAACTGGCTTCTTTCACCTAAAATAAGTTTTCATTTCTCTTGAGTAAATAGCTAGGGGTCAAATTACTAGATCATATAGTAGATGGGTATTTAACTTTATAAATGTCTGCTGCACTGTGTGCCCAAGGGGCTGTACCATTCTGCAGTTCTACCAGCATCGTATGAGAGTTCCAGTTCTTCTGCATCCTCACCAGCATATGGTCGCACCCATTTTGGGTTTTTTTCAGTCATTCCAATAGGTATATAATAGTGTATCATAGTGATTTTTAAATTGTCTCTTTAAGACAGGTGATAAAAGGTAAGATGATAAAACTCCACCCAGTTGATTTTGAGTGGACGATATTAATAGCTCCAGCCAATGGTACGTGGGTAGGAGTGACGGTGTGTGAGCTTTGAACTGAAGCCTTAATTTCATTTTCTTTCTTTTCTTTTTCTGTGTGTCTGCATGCAAGTGTGTGTGTGTGCATGTGTGTGTGTGTGTGTGCGTGCACTGGGGACCAAAGCCAGGGCTTCACACATGCTACACATGTACTCTACCACTGAACTACATCTCCGGCCATACATTTAATTTTTAATGGAAGAAAATGGATTCCCGTGAAGGAAAAACAGAATCTGGCTCATCCTCTAAAACGGGTCTGTCCAACATAGTAGCTACTATCTACACCAGACTAACGAGCATGGGCAGGGTGATGATCTGAGCTGAAATGTGCTGAAAGTGGAAGGCACACACCAGATTGTGATTGCACACCACCAAATAAAATCCATAAAATAGCGCAATAACTTATATTGATTGCATGCTGAAATGATATTTTGAACATGTTGAATTCAATCGTACATATTAATTTCATCTGTTTCGTTTCACTTTTTCAATGTAGATACTAGGAAATTTTTAATTATATATGTGGCTTGCATTATATTTTTCATATAAAGTGCTGCTCTGAACTTGGCCATCTATGGTTTGGCCATCTATGGCTTGTAGTCCAAATCAGGCTCACGACCTCTTTTTGTAAATAAAGCCCTGTTGTGACGCAACCACACTCATTTGTGTGAACAAATATTTTCTATGGCTCTTTCACAATACAGTGGCAGAAGTGAATAGCTAGAACAGAGTCCAGATACCCTGAAACACACAAAGTATGTGTCATCTGGCCATTTACACAAAGTTTGCCATCCTCTACTCTAGAGTCATAAACACTTGAAATTACAAGAAAGTTTTAAGATTAAAAGGTAGTATAATTTGGGTGTGGTGGCACACACCTGCCATCCCAGCACTCTGAGAGGCTGAAGCAAGATGATCCAAAGTTTAAGGGGAGCCCAGCCTGGGCAATTTAGCAACTTGACAAGACCCTGTCTCAAAATTTTAAAAATGGCTGGGATGTACCTGTGAGAAGGCCTTGGGTTCATTTCCAAGTATCAAAAAAAAAGTACTGTATAATATCCCAATACTGTTAGATACTCAGTTAAACATGTTTTCCCCTTTTAAATTTGCAAAGATTTATTTCCTTTTTCTTACTTTATTCCTTCCTTCATTTCTCTCTCCCTCTCTCTCTCCCTCCCTCTCCCTCTCCCTCTCCTCTCCCTCTCCCTCTCC
>NW_004624764.1:19554656-19608939 GCF_000247695.1 Heterocephalus glaber | reverse complement strand
TCCCTCTCCCTCTCCCTCTCCCTCCCCCTCTCCCTCTCTCTCATAAAACTTGATATAGGGCTGGGGATTTAGCTCAGTGGTTCTGTGCCTGGCCTGCTTCGCAAGCATAAGGACCCGAGTTCGATCCCCGGTACCAAAAACAAACAAACAAAACTTGATATAGCAAACAGTCAGAGAGAAATGGACACATTTAGTGCCCACTGAAAAGAGATCCTACCTTCCTGGATGGCAATTTGTTTTAGGTATCCATACCATAGGTCTAGAGTTTGTGGGCAGCATTCATGGGAAATCAATGAACTTGAGTGCAAAAATTTTGCATCTTTGTTTACTGATCTCCAATGAAACTTAGTGTTTCCTTTAGTTACAAATGCAGCAGTAGTTAGCAGAGAAACAGCCTCCAGAGACATCCATATCCTAATTCCTAGAATCTGGGAATAGGTGACCTAATAAAATGAAAGGGACATTGCAGAGGCATCTAATCAAAGACCTTGAGATAGGGAGATTATCCTGGAGTATCCCAGTGGCTCAGTGTCATCATGAGACCCCTTATAGAGGGAAGCAGGAGAGTCAGAGACTAAGAAAGTAAAATGATAGGGGAAGCAGAGGTCAGAATGATGCAAGGCCACAAACTAAGGAATGTAGGCAGCCCCTGAAAGGTGGGAGAAACAATAAAGAGATTGAAAGGAACATATACAAACAGTGGTTTTGGTCCTTTAGTACTAATTTTGGACTCCTAAACTCCAACAACATAACTTACAGCAACACTAAGGAAACTTAATAAGAAAGGGCACCAAACAACAGTAAAATTAGTACCTTGTCACCAATAAAAATCAGATACTTTCATTATCAGACTGGTTACTGTAGCTATCTCAAAATATTTATATTCATTTTCAAAATTTCAGCAGTTAATAGATCCTAATATTAAATACATTAATAAAAGCATACATCTATCTCTATATCAGGTTTTTTCACGTGTTGGATAACTGTATTAATTAACTCCTTTTCTAATTCTGTCTGTTATTTTATGCACTAAAAACATCTTCCTGATAAGAAATGTGTGGGCTTTGCTGGACTGCCATAGCACAGTTGCCCTTGTTATGGGAAGTCTTGGTTTATTTCATATTATTCTTCTACAGAAAGATCTTTACAATTATTTGATCTTTTAAAAAAGAAAATCATTTTTATATCTGCCCCTTTTTGCATTGGTGAGAGTAACTCTTGGAGGGTAAATACCAAGGAGTGCAACTGTTGCACGTGTATTTTTTATTTACTGGATTCTGCTCAACGGCTTTTGATGGTGACCCTGCTGTATGTGAACGCTTCCCCCACTTCCCTACATCTAGCCACTCACCATGTGATGTTTCCTAACCAAATGATTGAAAATTGTCTGGTCATCATTTTAGTTTTCATGACCCATGATTATAATGTTTTTAATGTTATTTTTGGCCATTTTCTCCTCCCTAAGTTGCCAGTTCATATCTTTTGCCCAACTTTGTATCAATCTGTTTTACTTTTTCTTTCAGTTTTATGAGATCTCATTTATTCTGATTATTGTTTGTTATATGTTGCAAGTATTTCTCCTTGTCTATTGCTTTGTTTTGCTTGGTTTATGACAACTTTTGTCTTATAGAAATTTGAGATTTGGATGTCAATAGAATAATCAATCTTTTCTTTTGTGGCCTTTGCACTTGATATCTTACTTAAGAGAATCTTGTCAACTCTACTGTTATATCTTCCTGTATTTTTTTCTTATTTGTTTAGTTTGTTTCAGAGATTGAGTCTCTAATTCATCTAAAATTTGATTTTATGCATGATAAAAGACAAGAACCTCTATTTATTTATTTATTTTCTGGATGCTTACCAAATGACTAAACATTACTTATCCTCTCTTTGTTTATTTAAATGGCTGCCTTTATCTTATACTAAATTCATATAACCCTTAATTTAAGAAGCATTTATTGCGTTCCTATTCTTTCCTAGGCACTGTTCTATGCTATTGAGATACACCACTGAATGAAAGAGACAAAAGAAAGCATTAAAAACAAAACACACACACAAAATGTAATGAGAATGCAAAATTACATAATCAATTTGGCACCAAACACCACTAAGTTAAATTTCCCTATTGAAAAATAAGGACACTTGGTTTAGGACAAACAAACATAAATTTAATTATACTCTGGTCCAAGAATAGTCAATTACACTTATCCTTCTAGGGGAGAATTGGTTCTAGGCCCTCCCACCCCAGAATTGCTGATGCTCCACTCTTGCGTCAGTAAGTGGTACAGTCAGTCATTCCATATAACAGGTGCATATCCTCCCACATACTTTAAATCATCTTTAGATTACTTATAATACCTAATACAATGTAAATTCCATGTAAATAGTTATTATGCTAGTACTGTTCAGGGAATTATGACAAGGAAAAAAGCTTGTACATGGTCAGTACCAATGCATTTTTTGGTAATATTTTCAGTCCATGGTTGGTTAAATCCACAGTGCAGAAGCCATGAAAGTGGAGAACAGACTGCAGACCAGAGGAACTGGTCAGAAAGCCCCACACTGGATCTTAGCACTTAAAAAAATTCAGTGGATCTTTCAAATAAGTAGTAAAATAATGGATTATTTAACACAAAACGTTGGGGCAAATAATTGACTGTTTTGGGGAGAAGAGAGTTAGATTCCCCATCTCACCCTCATCAATAAATCCTAGATAAATGAGGAAGTTCAAACTATTAAATTTTTAAAGAACAAGACAAAATTATGGGTGAATATCTGACTTAGAAGTAAGGAAGGTATTTATATGTACTTTTTTTTTTTTTTACAGAGAAAGCATGAAGGAAAAGAATGACAAATCTGAAAGCATAAAAAGTAAGCCATTATGTAAATCAAACTATCATAAACAAAATTAAAAATCAAACAAACTAGAAAACTAGGAAATAGTATTTGTAACATATATGACAGGCAAGGTGAATAACTTTAACAAATCAATAGGAAAGTCTGAAAAGCCCATTAGAAAAATGAGCAAAGGACATAAATAAGAAATTTACCACAGAAAACTACAAATAGTCAACAAATATATAAAAAGTTCAGCATCAGTGGTAATAAAAGGAATTCAAATTAAAACAATGAGACATATATTTTGTCTGTCATTTTAGCCAAGCTTTTAAAAAATCATAGTACTTAGCCCTGGCAATGATTCAAAAGGAAGGAAACTTTTATCCTGTGATGGGAGGCTGACTTGTCACAACCATTCAGTAAGTCAATTTATTTATATGGATCAAAAGCTTTAAAACATCCATACCCCTTAATAAGACTATTCTATTTATAACAATTTCTCCTAAGGAGATAATTAGAGATGTGCACAAAGATTTATTTCCAAGAAGGTTCCCAGCAATGTAGTTTACCATAACAAAAAATAAAAACAACAATAACAAAATGAAGACAATTTATAATCCTTGACACTAGGGGATTTGTTGAGTAGGTTATGTTAGATTCACACGATGGAATGATACAAGATCATTAAAAATCACATTCTCAAATTGCATTTACTTTTAAGAGGAAATGCCTAAGGTGTACAAAGAGTGCATCAATTGTTGTTCAATAGATTTCACCAGTAAGTCTGGCCGATTAGGTGACATGGGTCCCTCGAGCTGCCCCCAGCTCTCTGCTGCTTCTTCCAGGCACTGCTTGCTTTCCCCAGGGCCACCTTCCCTCCCAGATATCTCTGCTGTTCCTCTGTAAGTCAGTTTTCCTGGGCACAGCCACTTTCAGCAGGCACCCATAAGGCTTCCAAAATGCCCATCCAAACTCATTGTCATTGCTGTGGAATCATCCAGGACCTTGGCTTAAGCAGGACCTCCAAGGTCTAGAATCCCAACTTGAAATACCTAGATGAAGAGTTCCTTAGTACATGCAGTGACCAAACCCGGAAGTAAAGGGGGGTACTTGGATTGCACAAGTGACCAGAGCAAGGAATTTGAATACCCTTCACACTTTCTCCCACCCCATCTCTCACCTTGGCTTCTCTTGTGTTGTTCTTTCCCCTTCATGCCAATTTAGTGGTCTCGGGGGCAGTTCCACTGGCTGGACCCAGTCAAGTGCCTTCTTAGAGACTGTCGGGGGAAATACGGTGATTGACAGCTCCCATGGGAAGCATGGGGATAGAACAGGAGATAAGCAGCCCCCAGAGGAAGGAAACAGGGCCAGGCAGGTAGATCATATTCCTTCTTGGGGGAATGTCAAAGCAATGCTGCCAATATCCCCAAGGATTTTTTTTTTTAAATCCAATTGGTTATTATTTTCTCTTAAGTTTTTTCCCACTTACAAGAATCCATGGGGCTGAGCCAGGAAAAAATCTGAGTTACCATCCCCATGACACGCTTGGCCTCCCCTTTCCCACTGACCTCAAGGCTTGCAACTAGCCTCTAGTTCCTCTCACACATTTTGTGTGCCAAGCACTACAAGTACTTAACATTCTTTTAGCCAGCACTGCCTGGCTCAGGAGGTGAGGTTCAAATGCAGACACATTAGTATGTTTACGACTATTTAGGTGCCCACCAATCTTAAGGAGAGAGGCCAGGGGCTCCATCTCCAAGCCTCAGCCCTCATCCCTCCCCCCATTATTTAGAGGCCCAGTGGGAATCAGACAGGATGCTCCTGTCTCTACCTGCCTCACCTCCTAGGATGCTCAGGGAAACGCTGCAAAAGCGGGGACAAGCACAAGAACTCTGTGTTCCCAAGACCCTAACACCAGGTGGAGGGAGGATGAAAGAGTATGAAACTTGAAACTCTTATCTCTGGCATGGTGCAGCCCCATACTCCATACTCCATACTCCTGCACAGTAGCTTCCATCCCAGCCCACTACGGGAGAGGATGGAAGCAGACAGAGGAAGCAAACAGGTGAGTCATACAATCTGAGTGGTGGGGTCAAGCGTAGGAGATGGCCTCATTAGACACTCAGTCATTCCAGGAGACCTTCAGGGCCAGGAGGGACACTCCCCTCCCAAGTTAGCAGCCTACAGGGGTAGCCTGAGTGGATTTCCTTCCCTCCTTTCCACTTTCCTTCCTTCCACACCAGTGCTTCTCCCCAAAAAGAGAGGCTTAGCATGCTGGCAGAAGGAGTCACCCTTGAGTGGGGAGCCTCCTCCCTGTCACCCCGCAAAGCCCATGAGCCAGCGCTCTGAATCCACATGAAGCCCACTCCTGTCCTCCAGGGAACTGGGCTGATGCTTCCTATTTTTTGAACCTGGCACATAGGTGACAGGGTGGTGAGGATGAGGAGAGCAAAGAAGAACTTTCCTGTCTTCTTGGCCCAAGATGAAGAGCAGCCTGTGATTTTCCCCCAGCAGCCAGAGCCCTCTTCTTACCTTCGATGATGCTGAGGGTTTGTTTTCTTTCATTTAAACTCTCTCAAACTTAATTTAAAGTTTCTGTCTTTTAAACATATCCTGGCTGCAGAGTGAACAGCAAAGAGCTGCCAAAGGAAAGTGGAGAAAGAGGAATGATTGTCTGAGCAGATATTGCAGCAGCTTAAATGAAAAATGTATTCCTGAAAGAGCCTGAGGGAGCAAGGAGACCTCGTGGGACCTGGACAAGAGCATAGTGTGGAGAGGGATCCCCAGGCAACCAGGGAAGGTGAAAGCCCCAGACACTGGGTTTTGTTGGAGAGTTGACTCCCAAAAAATATTTTTAATATCTCCTAGATGTGGGGTGAAAGAGAGGGGTGAGGGGTTACCTCTTCTTCGTCAAATATTGTCTCATACTGTGTGGGAAGAAAATTCCAGGTGGTCCTCTGCTGGTCTGAAATCGGAAGTTTTCTTCTTCCTGACCCCAGCAGGAGACCCCAGCTCCTCGCCCATGTGACTCACGGAGGGATCCCTGGCTGGAGGGCAAGGTGGGAAGTCGGTCCTCGCTGCAGCTGCATGGCCCCAATGTGGACGCCACATTCCGTTCACCTGACCCACCTGAGTCACCAGCTCAGCTCCTGCCTGTTCCTGAGGCCAGTCCTGATGTCTCCTCCTGAGTCTGAGACAACCACAAATTTCAGGTCAATGCATTTTTGCTTCTGTTCCCCAGCAGTCATTTCTATTACTTGTCAACAAGAACCAGACGGACACAGACAGATCCAAGCCTGGCTGTTTCGTCTATGCTAACGTCCTTTAGTTCTAGCTGGCTGCGTGTGCATCGGATGTGTTGAGGTCATTGAGCAGGGACGAAGGCCCTCCTGTAACATTGGTTTTGAGGGGGTTGATTGTTCCATCCCCTACTGCCACCCTGTCAGTGCTTTTCACCACTGCTAATTACCTCTCACCAGCTTCTGTCACAGAAGTATGTGTGTCCTTGACTGCTCTGTTGTAGCTTCCCTTTGCAGTCACTCCAAGGCCTCCTCCAGCTTTGTTGTGTCCTGCAGGGAACTCATTAGTTTCTGCTGCCTCCCTCCAGCAAGTGCTTCTGCACCCTCATCCCGCCTCTCCTCTCCTCTTCCTGACTGGACTCTGATGTGCTGCACATGTTACAATCTAGGGATGGAGCTTTGAGAACCTTGGCTCTGCTTCTTACTTTCTCTATGATTGTGGGCAAAAAGTTCTCCATCTGTGAAAAGACAGAGCAAGGTCCCACCCAGGTCTCCTCCTTGATGGGGAGAGCGTGCTGCCTCCTGAGCAGCAAACCAGGCCAGATGGTTCCATATTTCTGCTGGGAAGTTGCCCACACAGCCTTCTTCAACCTCCTGCTTCCAGGATCACCCTGCCTTCTCCTCCTCCTCAGTTACCACATCCGGTTCTGCTGTCTTTTCTTCCACTTGCCGCTCCTTTCCTCCCCATTGGGGAAGACATTCCAAATAGTTAACAATGAGAAAGATGCCTCATAGACAAATGCTGGAGGCTCCCTGCTGTGATTGGCATTAACCCTCTAGTTACTAGATCCAGGGCTGGGTGGGGAGTGGCAGAAAGAAGGGGCTGAGGGGATTACACTTGGGGCCTAGGACTGTGGAGTGGATTTCAATGCACTATTCCAGTACACTATCTACTGTAATAGTCATGCTATTTGACTACTCCATCTTTCTGTCACCTGCAACTAAGACCCTGCTTTAAATCCATCTGTCCTAAGTGTTTAGAGAGCTTTCTCTTTTCCTGGCTGGATGCTGACTGATATAACATCTGACAACTGAATTCCTCTTTGGGAAGCAAATGTCTTTGTATAAGAAAATACCTTGATAAGGCACTGGGGTGAGGTAACATCCTGAGGGTACGATTTGACAAGAGACAAGGAAGCCAAAGAGATCCTAAACTGTCTGCATGAGAAACAAGTGGAAATTGAGAGGAGGGGGAGAGAGGGAGAGAGCAAGTGGGGAAAGAATAAAACAATGTAAGAGGAGGTTGAAGCTCAGGTTTTGGAAATGGCTGAGGGGCTTTTAGGAATGAAAATATCAAAGAAGGGCTTTTACTCTGCTGGCGTCCCTACAATCTATAAATCCCTTCTTCTCCCCATCCTTTGGAAATGTCTGCTACCCACAGAGACTTTGTGTGCCCAGCCATGCTTTGTTTTAGGGGTGAGGCCGATTTTTTTAAATGGAGCATAAAGAAAAGGATTGAGGTACCTGTCTGAAGTGACTAGGGGTGAAAGTGACAACACCAGCAGGGGGTAAGAAGATGCATAAACTGAATTAATTCAATGCAAGCAGGGGCTCAGGGCTAGAAATGACAATGAGAATAAGAGCTAATCTTTCATAGCGCTTACCATGTGCCCGACTCTGCTCTAAGCACTGCACGGAAATGGACTCACTCATTTAACTCTCACAACAACCCTGCAAAATCTGTACAACTGTCATCTTCCTTCTACAGGCACAGAGCAGATGAATAACAGCAGCTGCTCTAGCAAGGGGTAGAGCTGGGATTTGAACTCAAGCAGTCTTATCACCAGAAAGGTCCAAGAAGGCCCCCCTAAAGAAGAGATGGGGATCTTGACTCCCTCCACCCACCACGGGGTGGGTTGCAGGGCCATTGACTTTCACCACAGAAAAAGAATTTTCAGGAGGCATCAGTAAGAGGCATAAAAAGGGTTGTTAGGGAGAATATTAAAGAACACACTCAAACAGAGTAGAGTGGGGGCCCTCAAGAGGGAGAGAGGAAAGAATAAACATAGTTTACCTGATTTCTAAAAAAAAAAAAAGAGGGGGGGTGTAATGTGGATCTAGAGGTGTCCCTAAGATAGGTCATCTAGGATGTGTGTTGCAGGATTTGGTGGATTTATGCACTCAGTGGCCCATATGTCTTTGAGGCTGAGCTAGGCTGTCCTCTTAGTAGTGCATTTCCTGAAGATGGGGTTGGGAGGAGGGAATTCAATCTACAGGTGAAAGGCACAGGACCACAGCCCAATTTCCAGGCTTCTGTCTTTAAGGCCTTTAGGAATTTTTCCTAGAAGAGGTCAGGGGAGGGAACCAAATCTGAATACCCATTGTGTCTCAAAACTGCAGGTTTACTTAAAAAGTGCAATTTTACTATTATAGTTTTTCCTTGTCTCCTGTCTATCTTTATTTTTTCTTTCTTTTTTTTTAATCTTTATTTTTCAGTCTGACTCCTATCTGGGCTCCCAACCCCAATGGGTGCAGAGCGCTCCAGGACCTTGGAGGAACCCTGAGTTGCCTTTTGCACAGTCTGTTGAATGGGGGTTGTGAATCCACCTGACCTGGATCTTCAGCTGCAGGAAATGACCTGCTGACTTCTGGGTTTATCTATTTTTCCACCAGTCTCTTCGAATAGCTCTGAGCTCTCCTGGGGCAGGGCCTGCACTTTATTCTTGTGACCTCAGATCTACCACCAGCCTGGCAGAGTGGGAAGCAGCTCAAGTTCATTTATTGCATGAATGAGTGGAGGGGAGGGAGGAAGGGCAAGATCCAAAAGGAAAACCGGAATGTTCCTCTGGGCCAGGCAGGGGCTGAAATCTAGACAAGGGAGACATTTGTTGCTGTTGTCACCTCCCCTCCCCTCCCCCTGTGCTAATTCCAGCGCTGCCGCCTCCCTTGAGAGTGTGAAGCTGTGAGTTTTTCTTAACTGAGAAGGAAAACATCTTCTGTCTAGTCCAGGCAGCAACATCAAGGCAGGCCTGTGCCGGCGGGGGCAGCGCGGCTGGCAGCGCATGATGCATTTCCAAGCTGCTGCTGTCACTGTCACGCGTTTAACTCTCCTTGTGTTTTAGAATGTAAGAACCACCCGCTTTGAAGGCCCCCAAAAGAGACAGTGCTGATGTCTCAACAGAGCCGGCTCTTCTGGGAGGTGCACAGGGGATGACGAGAAGTCCCCATAGCAAAGAAGCCTTCATCTCCTCACTGTTGTCTCTTTGGAGTCTACTTTTGCATGCTTTATTTCATTTTCATATGATAAAAATTGAGATGTACAACCCTTGTCTCAGCTAACACAGGCAGCAGTCGGGTAGAAAGAGCTTTGTTCTCCCGCGTGGGTGGCCAACCGGCAGGAGACAAGCTCTTGGGAAATCTCTGAGGACCATGGGGATAAGAGTCCCTCCTTGATCATCACCACTCTCCAGGGTAGCAAACACACACACACACACACACACACACACACACACACACACAGAGGCATAGACACATACTATATCCATGCAGTCCACACACATGTACATTCACATGCATGCATAAACCCCTTACCCCCAAAGCCTACTCCAGCTCACAAGGAACTGGAACTCCAGATCTGTCCCAGGCTCATCCAGGGTCTGTGCCAGGGAATTTCACTTCCAGCAACCATTGCCCAAGCCAATGATCTGAGACCCTCCACTCTTGACTTCATCTTCCTTGCTCTTCTACTCCTATCCAATCAGGTCCTGCCTGTACCTCTCCAATCTGCCCTTTCTTTTCTGAATATGAATACCAATGCTCTAGACTAGGCCAGTACCACCTCTTGCCTGGATTACTGCCACAGCCCCTACTGGTATGCCAGCTTCCATCTAGTCCCCTGATCCCTCTCATGCCAGTGGCGCTCTGTGCCAGAGAGCTGGTAAGGTGTTTGCAGAGGTCATAAGGATAGGCCTATCACCCTCCATCCCTCAGACCCTTGGAGCTGCAAGAAGCAATCACACAACAAAGCAGGAAACAGAATAAAAGAAAGGCCATTGCCTGACCTCCAACTGATACAGAAAATCATGGGGAAAAGATGATGAACTTGAAAGACATACAAGGAAAGATGTTTAGTGGGCAATTGGGCACATGAATCTGGAGCTGGGGAAAGAGACCCAGGATAGAAAGAGATTTAACAGTCCTCAGCCTATAGATGGCCACCCAGTAGATGGTCTCACCCACTGAAAAGAGAAGGCCAAGTGCAGCAATACTGGAGATCTTGTCTATGAGAAACAGGTGGTGAAAGCTAGAGCCAGGCAGTAGGCAGAACCCCAGAAGACAGTGGTGCCTTCAAAGCCAAAGGTATGAACAAAGAAAGCAGGTGTGATGACCAGTCCAAAAGTTGCAGAATGCCAGGCATTTAGCTCAGTGGTGCTCCCACCTGCCTCATAAGCGCAAGGTCCCGAGTTCGACCCCTAGTACGAAAAAAAAAAAAGAAAGGAAAAGAAACACATACAAAAGTTGCAGAACAGCAGGCAAGAAAAGGATGGAGGGTCTCCACTGGGTCCTGCCATCAAGGATGCCACCAATGGCCTTGGCAAGGACTAGCAGGAACAGAAGGTGAAGTGCAGAGGCATGAGAGATGATGTGTACACAATCTGTTGCTCAGAATCTGGGCTTCCAGGAAAAAGGAGTATTGGACCAGAGCCAAAGGAATCACCCAGTCTCAGCTGTGGTGGGGTTATTTATGTGTTTGTTTGGCTTACTTTTACAAAGGTAGTGCTTTTGATAGGTTTCAAGGCTAAAGCAGAAAGGCGATGCAGGTAGAAGTTGCAGTACAGGAAAAGAGGCATTCTCCATGGAGAAGGACCCATGAGAGAAGGTTGCAAGGATGCGTTCCAAGGCCCAAGGGAGGCTGCCAGACAGGAGGAGGGAACAGCTGCGCATCCAAGTGGCAGGGAGGATGAGAGGATGGAGACACACCTGGTTAAGTGTAGGGTAGTGACCCGGGGATCGGAGGCGGCCTTCTGAGGTCCCAGAATCCTCCAGAAAAGAGGAAGTAAGAGCCTAGGCTTCTACCTGGAGAAATGAACAGGAAGGGAGCTAAGGCAGTAGAGAAGGTTTCCAGTGACGACTGAGCACAGGGAATGTACCCAAGCAGGGACAGGACAGCAGCTGGAGGCCAAGCAGTGGCCCTTCCTTCATTCCAGCTGTTTGCTAGTCAGTGGTATGATTGCTTTCCTGCAGCCCCATGGATAGAAGCTTCTTGAATCTTCTCAAGCCCTTCTGGAGCCAAGGAAACTGATGGGACTGTGGAAAACTCACTCTAGCTTGAGGAAGAAACCCTATTAGAGAAAACTTCTAGCCACCCACAGACAGCTGTGGGAGGCAGTGAGTTTCCCATCATTCCACAAGTCTAGGCCAAGAACCTTAGCTGGGGTCTGGAGTGGGGACTCACATACTGTTAGACTATGACTCTTGATGTCCTGTCCTTCCTTAGTCCTAAAGGAATGACACGAGGTCCACTTGTTCCTCTGCTGCCCCACAGCAGGAGGAACAATGCCAGATCTGGTCAGGCTGAGGCCCTGTTGACACCTTCCTTTGCCCCTCACAGCCCCATATGACTCCTGGGAGCACAGTCCTGGTATTCTGAGAGGCCTGCCGTTCAAGTTCATTTCCTGATAAACTCAATCACTAAGCCTCCCTGATCTTTGGAACGTTCACCAAAAAGATCTGGCGATTTTGCCCCCATAACTGTCAGAGGGAGAGTGCTGGGTGCGGTGGTACTCACCTGTAAACCCAGCACTCAGGAAGCTGAGGCAGGAGGATCAGGCTGAGTTCAAGGCCAACCTGAACTACACAGTGAGACCTTACCTCAAAAAACAAACAACAAACAAAAAATCAGATGGAGAAACTAAGGATCAGAGAAGTCAGCACTTTGGCCCAAGGTCACAAAGCCAGTGGGGGAGCAAAATGACACCCCACAGCTTAGGGTTCTGTTCCATAGTTCCCCTCTACCCAGCTGAGTCTGCTGCCCCCACTGGAGGACCCTCCGCCCAGCCCTGAGCAGATGCAGAGATACTTCAGCCCATCTCTGAGTAGTGACTCTGACCTCTGCCCAGGCCTTCTCCACACCAGTCACTGCCACCTGCAGCACAAGGACAGACTTGGGAGGCCCAGTGCCCCAGGTGGCCCAAAGAACCCACCCAGCCAAGCAACATACTCCTCCCAGCCCGTTAAGCCTCATGAAGTCCTTGTAAAGGAGGTGTCCCTATGTTATTGCTAAAGAGCCTGAAGCTCAAGGAGGTGAGGAGACTTCCTCCAAGTTGCACAGCCAGGAGTATCCTCGTTGGATCAAAACCCAAGCCACCTGATTCCCAAACTAATGTTATGTCCCTTCTACCCCACTCCCTCACTGGTCCCCCAGAAAGCCAGATTTTATCCACTCTGGCTTGGTGACAGTGCAGGGAACTCAGTTCCCCTGAAGAAGAGTGTTAGCCTATAGATGTAAGTTCCCCCCTGGCCTCCCTCTGGGGTCTCTTGGCAGCACCTTAAGAAAGGATTGGGCAAGGGCAGAGGGAGCATAGGGCAGCTCAGCTTGGAGCTAGGAAGACACTGGCCCTAGGACGTCAGGGTCAGAGATAGGAGCCCAGGGGTCACGATGGAGATTTTAGTTCAGTCTAAGGAAGGCCTGTTGCTCCATGATGGGATGTCTTGATTGAGAAGCAAGTGAGTGTGGTGGGGAGGGTACCCACACGCACCCCAGGTAAGCCAGGGAGAAGAAACTCTTGCCACAGTTCTGGGTTCAACTCAGTGACTCACTGTCTCACTCTGAGATCCTGCAGCTTCATAAAATGCAGCATGTGGATCCTCCCCCCAACCCCACCCAGCCCACCAGTCTCACACCTGCATCTGCATCCTTTTCTATGACATGAATATTCAAATGTCATCTGATTACATTATGCGTCACGGGTTGGGGAAAAACTAGGTCCTGAGAGGCACCTCTCCCTCGCTGCCTGCTAGGAGCCAGAAAAATAAATCCAGCCCAGAGTCACAGATCCTGTGGCTTCCTTTTCTCCCATCCTCTCCACCACTCCCCCCTCTCCTAGCACCTGGCAGTAGACCAGAAAATGGAAGCCACCTTTTCCAGAACTGAGGGGCAGCTCACTGATGACTTTCAGGCTTTCCTCCCATAGCAGGTCCCCCACTTCAGAGTCAAGAGCTTCTTTTTTATGACCCCTCCTCCAGCACTTGCCCAGCATGGCCTCATTACCACCACCTCCCATGCCAGCCCTTCCCAACCTTGTGGGAATCCCAAATTAGAAGCAGATGGTGGCATCTTGTCTCCAGGATTCACCCCATCCCTTGTAAAGTCATTCCAGCACCTCAGTAGCTGACTAAGCCATGAAGGAAGAAAAAAACTATAGGTGGCTGTAGTTAAGAGGCCTCCAGATAAGACCTGTGACCTTTAGCCACCTGGGAGGAAGCCAAGGGGGAAATCCCTGACCCTTCTTTTCTTCCACCTCCAATTTTCTAGTCTGCACACTCGGTGGGGAAACCCAACAAGCAGCCAGAGGCAGAGGAACCCCGGGAGGATGGAGATGTCTGTCAAGCCTAAGGCACAGGGCTGTGCCCAAGGCTGAGGACGGGGCTACAGAGGCTGTGAGGTGACCTGGAATACCCATCCCACTCTTGCCCAGCTCTGCCCTGCTGTCTCCCTTCTCCCTGCCTCTCAGGGAAAAATGAATTCCTCTCAATTCCTCTCACTTTCTCCTGCAGAACCCTTTAGCCAATTTGTTGTGCTTATTGCCTTGACTCCTGCCAACTTCCTGCCCTCAGGATGTTAAGTAATCACGGTGTTTTTTCTTTTCTTTGGTTTGCTTTTTCCTGCCTTCCTTCCTTCCTTCATTTCTTCTTTCCTTTCTTCCTTTCCCTTTCATTCCTTCCTTTCTTCTTTCTTTTTTTTTAACCTTGTCTACAAAAGAATAAGGGAGGTGTCCTATTCCAGAAACCTCTGCCTAAATCTAGAAGTAAACAGTCCTGAGGTGGCAACTGAAGGAAGCCCTCCTCCCACCTGCCCCCCAGAAAAAGCAAGGCCCTCCCTTGTACTCCTGTTCCCTAGGATCACCACCTGTGGTACTACCACTCCTTCCTATTCAGAGCCAGCCAGGATCCCAAGTAGCCCTACTCCTGCTGCTCCAGCTCCAGGGACAGCTGTGCCCTGTGGAAGGGAGCCTCCTGCTCCTCCTCACTGTCCCTGGCTACAGCCCTGAGAACCCAGGAGGCAAGTGGGGCTGATAACAAAGGCTTCCCGCTGAGGTTTGAGGTTTCTCCTCTAGGAGCCACTTCTGCAGCTAAATACCACCTTCTCAGCACTCAGTAATGACCTTTTTAAGTCTCCACTTGCCTGCCTTGGTATTTAGAGAGCAACTCGGTCTCTGGGGAGGAAAGGGACTGAATACTTATTCATGCCGCTTCAGAAGGCAGCCTGAAAAAGAGAAATGTGAAAGACTCACATCTCCCCTCTGGAGGCTGATGCTGCCCCAGCTGCAATTCTTCCTCCCCGGCAGCAGATGCCACAATGCCACATCTTAACAGCTGGCACTCAGGCTCCCAGGCTGGTCTGCACAGGAACGGGCCCACACCAGCCCATGAGCATGCCCGTGAGTGTTCTTGCACATGTGTGCATGTGCCAGCAGGAAGTGGGCCCCAGCTGGCATGGGCAGGGGGGTTATAAGTGCAGATGCAGGCTGTGGGTGTGTACTGGAGTTACAGGTGTATCTGTTCCTATGTGTACATGTCTGGGGAACACAGATGTGCTATTGTGCACACCTGTGGGTGACTCAGGTGGACTCTGTGCTGCCTGCCATGCCTTGTCACCTGAGGCTGCCTGATCAGCTTCCCTGGACCTGGTAGGTTGATTCTGTGCCCAAGGCCTGGAGTCCGGCAACCCCCTACCAAGTGCCTCAGGTCCCAGCAGATCACCTGCAGAGAGTGGACCTTTGGAAACAGGTGGGAGTATGGGCATTCTGGATGGAGGGCAGAGACCAAGTAAACAGCAGGTGCTTTGGGGGAGCTGTAGCTGTGCAGCTGAGTGCCTGTGGCAGTAGGTGGACACTTAAGCATGGTACTTGCTCAGATAAAGGTCAGGATTGTAAATTTAGACTTGAGATTGTATGATAGATACTGTGGGGCCACCCAGATCCCCCCTCCAAGAGCCTAAGAATCATTTCCCCAGCTCCAGGGGACATGGGCTGCTGTTGGCTCTGGCTGGGCCACTCCTGCGAGCTGCCTTTGGCAGCAGGAGGCTGTCCCACCCAAGATGGCATCTGGTCCCCATGGGCAACTCCCCGACATGACTCCGCTGCAGGATATAGGAGCCGGGTTCCCTTTCTCCTCTCAGGGTGACTTATAAGGACCATCTCAGATCTCAGGATTAGCTGAGGATTTTGTGGCAACTGCATCATAGTGAATCCCCCTACTGAGCAACCCTGGTTCTTTGTTCCCCTTGGGTGTTGTTCTCAATACCTGAAGAGATGGCCTGAGGACAGCATGTATAAGGAGAGGACAAAGGAGAAGGACAGAAGAGAGGAGAGGCAAGCAGGGGACCAAAGATGAAGTTCCTCAGAGCAAGGATTGACGAATTTGAGATGAAGGATTATCCTGAGAGATGGAGAGAAAACCCACAAGATCCTATTGTCAGAAAATCAAAAGAGCAAAATATTTCAAGTAAGGAGGGATCAAAAGCATCAACCTCTACAGAGAGGTCCAATAAAATAAAAACAAAACAGAAATAGTCATGAGTTGAACATCAGGACATGTCTGATCCAGAGCATTCCCCAGGGAGCAAGGGAGTGGGAACAGATGGCACTGGGGTGATCCATAAGAGGGAAGGGAGGTACCAAGAGAAGAGGCTTAGCTCATACTTGGAAGAAGAAAAAGCAAAAAGAAAGATAGTGCAGCGGCTGGAAGGGACATTATTAATTCGATCATGATTTTTAGACTCAGAGAGACTCAAGCACAAACTTGGATAATTTTCCAGCCAGAAGTCTGCATCTCTTCATGGCCCCCAGAGCCATGTCAGTGTCTGCCTATGTGGGTTTTGCTTGTGCCAAAAGCAAAATTATTCATCCCAACAACTTAGACAAGAGAGATCCATTACTTTGAACTAAAAAGGACACTGGTCACTAGAGGAACACCCTCCACTTGAGTGAATATAGGTTAGCAGCTGGGGACAACCTACTCAGATGGCTGGGGTCTGCTTGAAGATTCCCTCCCCCTAGGTCATTGTTGCAGGCATTGTCTGCCTGTTGTTTGGCCTTGGAGTGTAGCCCAGAGAGGAAGCACAGAGGCTACTGTTCCTGTACGGAGGTGACAAGGACCCTCAGTCTCCTTACCGAGAAACTCCCAGATTGTCCTCGTTTGTGAGAGTTTGGTGATTTGTGCAGACCCAGAAGGCTGCCGCTCATTCAGTCAGTGCACACATGTGGCACACTTACTCCTGCACTGCCAGGTGGGATGTTGCTCCAGGCAACAGGAAAAGTCTGGGATTGACTGTTACTGCAACACTGGAAAGAAGCTGGGCTGAAGAAAAACCAAAACCCAGGTCCTGATGGATTCAGCAGACTAAGCATGAATCCTGGCCTCAACACTCTATCGGTTGCAGTGATTGAGTCCTGACTTTAACACTTATGGTTTCTTAACTCTCATAAAAGAAGTCTAATAGAATGTGAGTCGGGACTGGTGTGCAAGGCTTCAATGCTTAAGGTCTCTTCATGGTTCAGCCATTATATCTGCATTCCAGACATGAGGAATGAAAGCAAGAGAGGAAAAAAGCACTTGCCTCTACATTTTAAGGATAATTTTTTAAATGGTCTATATAACAGTTTTGCCTATATGTCATTGGCCAGAATGTAATCACATGGCCACATCTAGCTGCCAGGAAGCTGAAAATGAACTCTTTTATCTGAGTGGGTTGCCAGGCCAAATAAAAAAAGTTTCTATTAGTAATGACAAAAGAGAATGGATGGTAGAATAATGAGTTAGTAATTCCTCTCACACCCTGTGACTACAGACATCTTACTTGACACCCCTCGGCCTGCTTTCTACCCTGTACAATGGCAATAATAGCCCTTTAGTGTTATTGCATTCAATTGGTATTATTAAATGCCTACAAAGCTCAAGACTATTTATCCAGGTGTGGTGGTGCACATCTGTAATTCCATCTACTTGGGAGGCTGAAGCAAGAGAATCAAAAGTTCAAGACCAGCCTTGGCAACTTAGCAAGACTCTATGTCAAAATAAAATTTAAAGGGCTGGGGATTTAACTCAGTGGTGCTGCCGCCTGCCTCGCAAGTTCAAGGTCCCAAGTTCGATCCCCAATACCAAAAAATAAAAATAAAATAAAAATAAAATTTAAGAAGGGTTGGGCCAAGTATAATAGTGCCTGCCTATATTCTCTTGACCCTGGGAGGCTGAGGCAGGAGAACAGTGATTTCAGACCTAGCCTGGCCAACATAGCAACTTAGCAAGAACTTGTCCTAAAATAAAAAATTTTGAAAAGGTCTGAGCATGTAGTTTAGTCCAAAGGCCCTGGGTTTGGTGCCCAGTACCGCTACTGCTACTACTACTACTACTACTACTACTACTAATAATAATAATAATAATAATAATAATAATTTTAAAAGGATTGGAGGGAGATGTAGCTCAGTGCTCCCTGGCCTTAATCCTGAGTACCACAAGAAAGAAAAAAAGGGGCCGGGGACTTAGCTCAGTGGTGCTGCCACTTGCCTCACAAGCACAAGGTCCTGAGTTCGATCCCCAGTAACAAAAAAAAAAAAAGGAAGAAAGGAAGGAAAAGAAGGGAGGAAAGAAAGAAAAAAGTTGAGGAGAGGAGAGAAGGGGAGGAGAGGAGGAGGAGAAATATTAAAATTGAGAGTGGTAGGAGTTGACTAGAATGGCAGACTGTCTAGAAAGGAGGTCCCTATTAAACTCCAGTCCCCTGTGAGTATCTTCTATTTTTAAAAACTGAAAATCAGAGGGCTGGGGATTTGGCTCAGTGCTTCCAGCGCCCGCCTTGCAAGTGCAAGGTCCCAAGTTCGATCCCCGGTACCAAAAAAAAAAAAAAAAAAAAAGAAAATCAGGATTATATGTAAAACCTATGTAATTTTAAATTGTGCAGTAATTTACCTGTTTCAAAAAAAACTTACCAAGGTAAAGATACACACACACAGCACATATGTATCTGTTGGCTAAACATGACCCCGGGGTATAGGTTGTTCTGGCCCCTGAACAATAATGCCATCCTGTTCGTCACCTTTTCTCGAGACAGGTTTATTTAATTTTGGTATGATATACATCCTTTCCCTGGTGACAAAAACCTATTTAGCAAAAGGCACTGTGGACATGTCAGTCAGAATTTTACACTGACAATAATCTGGGTTTGTGTGTCTGAGTGTGTGCGTGTGCTTGCCATCAGATCTTTCAGATAATTACATTCCATACCTTGATTATCACAAATGTAAAAACATTAGGCACACTCAAATACACATCATAAAGGACAGCATTTTTGTCCCTGAGGTAAACATTTGGAGCAAGTCAACAAAAATTAGTCTTGAAGCCCAAGGTAGCTGGCCACAATTTAGGTGTGGGCCGCTAGCCATGTGACTTGATGGATATTTCTTGGCAAGACCATACTGAAAATGCATAGTGTGCATCCCAGCTTCCTCTGGCACATTGCACATTCTCTTCCATTTATCAGTAGCCTTCTGGACTCAAGCTGTTTTATAGACTTAGCTGGTTCCATCGGCTCATAGTTACTGATTTTATGTTCTGATTGTCCCTGCTTGGTCGTCCTAACAGAACTATGGAGGATTCTTTTTGGGTTGGCCTCTGTCCACATTCCAGTTTCCCTGCAGGCATCTTTGAAAGCATTGTTGCCATCCAATACCAAGATATCTCCACTCCAAGGTGCAGCACAGCTTATCCTGCAGGGAGCCCCTGCTTCCTTCTACACAGCAATTTAAGTGACTAATCCATGGCCAATGGGACTGCACAGTTATATCATGACATCTAGGCCAAGAGACAACCTGGTTGATTTCAGGGATTAAGCAGAATGTTAAAGTTATGAGTATCCATTGGTTCTTTCTGATTCAAGTCCAGGGCTTCTAAATTCTTTTCTATCATGTTCTAATACCTATTTCTCAACTTTTATTCCCCCTTCCTTTCCTGAGCTCTAGCTAGCTCTTCTTTCTTTTATAGATGTCATACTCATCTCAGATTCAACATCACACTAAATGTTGTCACACCAAACCATGTGCTGAATTAAGATGCTGCCCAAATGTCGGGAAACATCAACACTCAAATGTCAATCTGTTAATATCCCTCTGGTATTGGTAAATGGATGCACATTGAGGCGATACTCTTAGGTGAAATAAATAGGACACAAATCCTTAAATACCGAATAGTTTCTCTAGTGTGAGAAACTGAAGGTGTAAATAAGGACTAAAAGGTATAATAGATAATGTGAAATAGGAAGAAAAGGGGCAAAGGGGAAGGAAGTGGGAGGGGTAGGGGAAAGGAAAGAAGGGAATGGAATTAATATGAGAAAATGAAAAAAAGGAAACAAAGTCTTTGTAAATAGGGAGGGATGGAGGGGTTGAAGGGAGGACAGGGGAAGGGAGAAAAAAATAAGAACCAAGAGAGTATCTAAAGGTGTGTGTTTCCAATGATGAATGTCATTATACTGTACCCCTAAAATGTACCAATAAAAGGATATACAAAAAAAATATCCCTTTGGGCCAATGGACCCATGCTTCTCAGGATCCAGCATTTAATTTTCCTCCTTTAGTCAACTTATTAGGGGCAGTTTTTTTTTCTTTTGTGTTACCAGGGATTGAACCCAGGGCCTCATGCATGCTAGGCAAATACCCTACCTCTGGGCTACATCCCCAGGCCTTTATTAGCAGCATGTTTGGCTCCAGTGGACTCAGGATGGTTTGTGATGGTGCCAGTTTTACTCAAGGCTCTAGGTTTTTCTTGTATAAGACCGCACCTTGTCCACATGTCTCATAAAGGAATATCCACAAAGCACATGTATGATGACACTACTGCAAAACTTCGCATATTAAAGACAGTCTCAGATGTAATGCCCTCTACGTGGCCATTGTGGCACCAGGACAAACAGCACTGGATGTTCTAGGCAGGAGCACTGTGTGTTGGCAGCTGGAGAACTTGAGCAAGTTTGAATTTTGCTAGTGGCATCTGCTCTAATGAAACCAGAATGATCATTTCAAAACATAAATCAGATCATGCCTCTCTTCTGCTTTAAATCCCCAGTAGCTTCCCATCCTCCAGTACTTAAGATAAACCCCAAGACCCTTGTGCTAATTAAAGCCCATGAAGGAGAAGCCATGGACCTGCCTCCCTGGCCTCTGTCCCATGCCGTGTCCCCACCACTTGCTCCACTCCGTGGTGGCTCTCCAACTTGAATTTCTGAGCACATACAGCCCTTTTTTGGACCTTCGCATCTACTATTCCCTCTGCCTAGCAGGCTCTTGCCCTACACATCAGCACTGTGCTATCATTTAATGTTCCTCCTAAGATATACCTTCCTGATCATCTAAGGTGACCCTTGACATTCTCTTGATTACCCTTGAATTCTCTGCAGAGCTCTCAAAATGCCTGAGCTTTTTGTGTCCTTATCGTTTGTTGGCCTCTGCCCCCACTAGACTGCAAGCTCCATAAGGGTAAGGATACAGGGATCTTGGGTGTCTCATTCCCCACTCTTTCCCCAGCACCTAGCTCAGTGCCTGCAAATAGTACATGTTCCAACATATTTGCTGGATGCATGGACTGTTGGAAGAAGGCAAGTGAGAAAGGAAGAGTTGTGTCCTGCTATTGTTCATTATGGAGAAGATACAGGCTATTGGGGAGCAGAAGAGGAGCACTGGACAAGGCCCTTGAAATCTGCAATCTCCCGTCTTTCAGCCTGGCCAAGGTCACTGCGTTCATGTCAAGTCTTGCTTGTAGATAAAGTTGTCCCAAGATATACAGAGTATACATCTTGCCCTCTGTTCCACTCTGGCCTGAGGCAGACTCACCTCATCTGGCAGCATGTGGTAGAGCAGAGGCTCAAGGAGCCACTGCATCCATCACTCATAGGGAAGAGCCACAGAGGGTTCCCTTCAGGCCCACCCCACTTATTCACCCCCACCTGGGTCTCCCTGTCCCCCACACACACCCCCTGCCCACCATAGCCAAGCCATGCCTTCCCATTCCCTCCCTCCACCCCACACTCAGCAAGACTTACAACCCCCACCTAGGACACTCACTAAGAGGCAGCAGGTCACTACATCAAGCAATGTTGCCACCTTCCCCAGGAAGCAAGTCTACATTTTCATAGAGCTCTTCCAGAGTCACAGCTTTAGCAAAAGGAGTGACCTGAACAGAGGGCTTCTGGCCCAGTGTCTGGGCAGTGCAGTGAGATCAGGGGATGGGCCCATTGTCAGTGCCACTCTGCATAGCTGACAGGGCACCTCCTTGGCCAAGGCATAGTGCCTTGAGCTTCTTGAACAGGAGTCTTCTAGGCTTCTCCGTCCCTCATGGAAGCTACTGGTCAGAAAATTTTCTTCAACTTGCAGGAGCTGAGGGGAAGGCCAAGCCACAACCTGGCCCAAATATACAAAGTGATGATTGATCCCTTCCTACTTCTCTCTGCTAGAATCCAGGGTCGTGATCTATCTTCCTGCCCTTCTTCCCTATAGTTTTTTCTGCCAAGGCCCAGAGTCAGGAGTGAAAGTGGACCCCTTCCAGGGCAGCTTTGGGCTAAGAGAGCTATGGGGTTAATTCTCTCCTAATCAGCACTCTCTGTCCCCTGTGGTAATAGCCTGGTAGATTTAATGAGGATCCAGTGCCTTCACAGATTCCAGGCATGTCAACCATGGCCACATAGAGGCAGAGAAAGGGCCCATTTTCATGCAATAGGTTCAATTAATATCTGCCATATGGACAACCTTGTGGTAGTCCCCAGTTGCCACCCGTCCCAATCCCACATCCTGCCCTTCTTCTTACAAAGGGGCACAGGAATCCCTCCAGGCCACACGGAGCTGTTTCTGAGCTGAGTCCCTCACAAAGAACCCCTCAGTTCCAAGGACCTGAGAGAAGTCAGTCAGTACACCCACCCACTGGCAGCTCAGCACCCACACTGTGTATTTAGCCCCATGCCATTGTGAGGAATCCTTTGTTGGCCAGTCATTCATGTATTAAAAATCTACTGCGCATCCCAGAGCTAGACAAGATGCTTCCCTGGGGAACCAGAATCAGTCTCCTTGTCGCTGAGATGTGTTCCAGTCTCCCAGGCCTGTCCTGAATTTGTCTTAGCTTCCCAGTTTCTTCAAACATTCAAAAGGACCCTCCTCCCCACCCCACGCTGGGTTCTAGAGTAGGGAATCAGTGGTCACTCCAGCTCACTACAGTGGCCTTTTCTGAGTTCTGCGGCCACTAACACCATTTATTAAACGTTTTTGTTACAAGTCATGCTTGGCTTTCACGCTTATTTACAATGACAAAAGTAAAAATTACTGACAGTTACAGATAGCTGGACAGGATGTGGAATGATGAGAATTCTTATACACAGAAATGCAAAATGGTACGGCCACCCTAGAAAACAGTCTGCCAGTTTCTTCAAAAGTTTATTATAGGATACAGCAATCTCACCCTTAGGTATTTGTTTACCAGAGAAGTGAAAACTTACATTCTCACAAAAACCTGTGCACAGATGCTTGCAGAAGCCTTGTTTATAATTACCCGAAAGTGGAAACAACCCAGATTTCCTTTAATGGGTGAATATATAAACAAAATGTGCTACAGCCATACAATGGCATATTACTCAGCAATAAAAAGGAACGACTGTGGCTACATACCACACCGCAGATGAATTTCACATGCATTGAGTTGAGTGGGAGAAGCCAGTCTCAAAAAATTCCAAGCTGCTGACTCTTATTTGTATGAAATTCTGGAAAAGGTCAAACTACAAGGATGGAGAACAAATCTGTGGTGGGGATGGGGAGAGATCGGGGTCTGGGAACTGTTCTGAATCCTGTTTTAATGGTGGCTCCAAGAATCTATGCATTGTGAAAATACATATAATTGAATAGGAAAAAAGTTAATTTTATTGTTTGTTAGTTAAAACTTAAAAAATAAATGGAAGATTACCTTAAAAGGGAAGGAAAGAAAGGGAGAGAGAGGGTAGGAAGGAGGGAGGGAGGGAGAGAGACAGAGACCGAGAGAAGAAAGAAAGAAAGAAAGAAAGAGAGAGAGAGAGAGAGAGAGGAGGCAGCCATGCATGGTACCTCATGCCTCTAATCCCAGCACTCAGGAGGCTGAGGCAGGAGGATCACCTGAGTTCACAAACAGGTAGACTTTGGAATGAACCTGAAAAGCAAACACTTGGGTCCACTGATAAATGTTTATGGCTATGAGACAAAATATAATTTGAAAACCAACCCCACAGCATAAAACATCAGAAATGCAGAGCATAGTTTAAATATTAATGCATAGCTTTCCTTCCATTATTCATGAGATTATGTATGTTAGATGCTATGGTGCTTGAGGGACAGACCCGGAAATAAGTTTCTTGGGCCTCATGCGCACAGTATACACCTTCACGTGAACCTCATACAGTAAATCGTAATCAAATTTCTTGAGATTTATTCTTGCCAATCACTATGCTAAGTGCTTCACATGTATTAAGCCACTGAGTCTCCCCCAAAACCTAGAGACCTAAGTTCCATTATCAGTACTCTATAAAAGAAGAAATTAAGGCCAGATCCAACATGAAGCTTAAATAGAGTACAAACTGAGGTCAAGCTCTTTGCTCCTTGCCTTACATGCCAAACTCATGCCTGTATTTTATTTTATTTTGTTTTTTATTTTTTTTCTGGTACCAGGGATCAAACTCAGGACCTTGCACTTGCAAGACAGGCACAGTGCTGCTGAGCTAAATCCCCAGCCCTATGCCTGTATTTTAAAGAATTCGGGTTTTGCTCTCATTTTAAGTTCACAGAACAATTAAGTGGAATATTTCCCAGGAAGGCTGGAGAAGTCTCTCTAAAAGCAATGTCAGGGATATCTGTGGCCCCACCAAATCTCATTCCCTGAGCCACTATAAAAATAACTAAATAAATGAATTATTTGACATAAACAAGTGATGTTTTCTCAATTGTATGTAACTTACAAACAAAGCCATCTTTATAACATTTTTGTTAGTTTGATAGTAAGACCTAAGATAAACTGGAGTCATTTCCACCCATGTATAATTTAAGCCCCAACATCTAGCCCTACACCAATGCATCCATTCAGGTGGTTACCCCAATTCTTCCCAGAAAGAGACTTGGGCCTCCCATGGGGTTTCTGACTGAAAAGGAAACCTGCTCCTGCCCAGCCAGAACCAGGTTAGAACTGCAAATGTGCATTCACTCAAACATTTGAACACCTGCAGCCGCTCCTAGGGAGTTTCTGTCCTAATCAACCAGGATTGATGCAAAAACAACACTAGAAAAGCCCCTTGCTAAAGGGAAAAGTACAGCAGAGGCAGAGCCAGGTGGAACTCTTCAGGCTAAGAGATGTCACAGCCACATCCAGAGGCCTGTGTCCCCAGAGTTGACTTTGAGCTAGAACCTTTCACACCTTTGGCGTACTCTAAAGTATGTCCCTGCTTCCTCCATCTCGCTTTGTTTCCAGGTAGCAGCTGACATTAAAAAGGTCGTAGGCCAGGTGTGGTGGCACATGTCTATAAGCCCAGCACTCAGGAGGCTGGGGTAGGAGGATTGCCCAAAGTTCGAGGCCAGCCTGGTCTACATAGTGAGTTCAAGGCCAGCCTGAACCACATAGTGAAACCCTGTCTCAAAAAACAAAACAAAACAAAAGCCTAAGAAAACCGCTGAGGAAAGTTGTGCTTCCTCTAGCACTGGTGACTGAAGTCTCTGTGTGCTCCACTCTGGGGCCTACCAGAGGACAGGCACATGGCAGGTGTGCAGATAAGTGCAGTTTGGCTTGAGTGGAGCAGGGCGAGGGGATGCTGGGAACTGGAAGGTCATGGAAGATTCCTTGAGAGATACAGAGACTAGGACAGGAGTGTCCCAGGCAGAGTGAACAGTAAAGGCCTGGAGGAAGGCAAACAACCTGCTACATTCCCTTAAGGGATTGAATAAAAGGAGGGTGGAATCCAAAGGGGAGGAACCACGAAGCCACAGAGGGGCCAGGAGCAGTTCAAGCAGGCCTCCCAAATGACAGGACACCAGGAAAGCACTCTAAGATAGGGGACAAGATCAAGTTTGCATTTTACTTTTTCACTGTTTTTAATCACAATAAAATTCACATAATATAAAGTTCACTGTTTTCACCATTTGAAAATGTATTACTCAGTGCTTTTTTATAATCACAATATGCAATCATCATCACTGATTCCAGAACATTTCCATCACCTCCAAATGTAAACCCATGGCTATTAGTAGTCGCTCCCTCGTCCCCTTTTCCCCCAGCTCCTAGCAACCACTAATTTACTTTCTCTGTCTTAATCTACTGTCTCTGTGGAATTGCCAATTTTGGGCAGTTCGTATAAGCAGAAGCTTATTACATGTGGTCTTTTGTATGTGGCTTCTCTCCCTTAGCATAATATTTTCAAAAGTCTTCCATGTTGTAATATGTACCAGCACTTTGTTCCTTTTTATAATCAAATAGTGTCCCATTGTGTCGCTACACTGTTTTATTTACCCTTCTGTCAGTTGATGAACATCTGGGTTGTTTCTACTTTAGGGCTATTATAAGTATTATAAGTACTGTTACTCTGAACATCCCTGTACAAGTTTTTGTAAGAACATATGTTTTCACTTTTCTTGGATAAATACTTCAGAGTGGAATTGTTGGATCATATGGTAATTCTATGTTTAACCTTCTGAGGAAGTGCCAAACTGTTTTCCACAATCTACTGTACCATATTTTATTCCCACTAACAATGTGTAAGAGCTCCATTTTCTCCTCATCCTTGTCAGCACTTGTTATTTTCCCTTTCGTTTTTTATGAAGCCATCCTAGTAGATGTAAAGTGGTTTTTATTTTCATTTCCCTAATGACTAATGATGTTGAACATTTTTTGTGTGCATTTTGGCCATTTGTATAACTTTTCTGAGAAATGTCTATTTAAATCTTTTGCCCATTTTTAAATTGGTTGTTTGTCTTTTTGTTGTTGTGTTGTTTTCTTTACATATTCTGGATACCAGACTCATCAGATAAATAACTTTCAAATCCCTTCTCCCATTCACTCTCTTGATAGTGTCCTTTGATGCATACACATTTTTAATTTGTTGAAGTTCAATTTATCTACTTGTTCTTTTGTTGCTTGTATTTTTAGTGTCATATATAAGAAACTTGCCTAAAGATCACTAAGATTTATACCTTTGTTTCCTTCTAAAAGTTTTATAGTTTCAGCTTTTGTGGTTAGTGCTTTGATCTGTCGTAAGTTAATTTTTTACATGATATGAAGTAGCAGTCCCATTTTCTTTTTCTTTTGCATGTAGATAATTGGTTGTCCCAGGACCATTTATTGGAAAGATTATTCTTTCTCCATTGAATAATCTTGGTACTCTGGTCAAAAATCATATATCCACATATTGTTTCTAGACTCTCACTTCTATTCTATTGATCTATATGCTTCTCATTAAGCTAGTACAATGTTGTTTTGATTATCATGGCTTTATAGTAAGCTTCAAAATCAGGATCTGTGAATCCTCCAACTTTGTTCTTGTTTTATAAGATTTTTAAGGGGTACTCAGAATCCCTTCCATTTTCAAAGGAGTTTTAGGATCAGTTTGTCTATTTACTCTAGAAGAACAACCTAAATAACCTTCAGAGAAAGACCTAGGGTCCTCTACTCCCAGATTTGAGTTCTGGTATGATTTTTAGAGAAATTGTTATGGCTGTGCTCCAGGATGTTGCTTTCAGAGTTGAAACACCAAGTCTCAGCTAGTGAATGGCTAATTGGTTGAGATTATAGATGTTGGATTCAGAATAACTGTGTTTCAGTCCTAGTTCTGTCATTACTACCTGTGTGATCTTGCACAAAATCCTTAGCTGCTGTGTTTCAGTTCCCATGTGTATGAAGTGAGAATAAATACTATACTCACCTGTATTAGTCCATTTTGTGTTACTGTAAAAAAAATACTAAAAATGGAAACAAAGCCTTTGTAAATAGGAAGGGGTGGAGGGGCTGAACGAAGGGCAGAGGAATGGGGAAAAAAATAAGAACGAAGATATATTATGTAAAGGTACAAATTCCCAATAATGAATGTCAGCATATTGTATACCTAAAATGTACCAATAAAATTGATGAAAAAAAATACTACACCAGAGGTAGACTACTCATGAAGAAAAGAGATTTATTGAGCTCTCATTTCTGAAAATGCAAGGGCATGGCCCTGCATCCTCTCAGCCCTAGTGAGGGCCCTCTGTGTCACATCATGGTTGACAGCAATGGCAAGTGCGTGTGTGAGAGGGAAACAAAGAGCCTGGGTAGGGCCAGATTTGGGCTGTCACAACAACCTGTCTTAAGAACTAACCAGGTTTCCATGAGAAATATCTTAATCTCCTCCACAGACTGTCCACCAGGGCCTACCCCTTGAAAGATCCACCTTGTGTTGCTACCCTGGGAACCAAATTCCCAACATATAAACCTTGGGGGACAAACTACATCCAAACTATAACATTACCTCATAAGATTCTGTGAGGATGAAATACAGAGAGCAGGTAAAATTCGTGGTACTATGCCTGGCCTTAAGATCCCTGGGCATCAGACCCTGCAGGTATGGATCCATGACTTACCAGTCCCCTGTGGTGGAGACGCTCCCACGGTAACCGGTACCCTATCAGTCGGAAGCAGCTGACCCTGTTGACCTTTTCCTCTCAAACCCTGGGCATTTCATGACACCACATAGCGAGTGATCAATAAATGTTAGGTATTACTTTCTTCTGGCTTCCTTCTTAAATAACATGAGGAAAGCACTTACAGAGTGTTTATTCTATGTCAGGCACAGTCCTAAGAACTTTACTGTCTTTACTTAATCTTTATAAAAATGCTTTTAGAAGCCACAGTTATTATCCCATTTTACAGATGAGGTAACTGAGCCATGCAAAGTCACTCAGCTAAAACGCAGCAGAGCCAGGATTCAAATCCAGGCACTTGAGCCCCAGAGCCTGCGTTCATAGCATCTGGACAATGGAGGACCCTAATCCATGTTGGGGACTCCCCCGTCATTTTCCAGTCAGATATGGGCTGTGTCCTCTCCACTGCTCTGTCAGTGAGCTGCACACCACAACTCCCTGCCCTCTCTGAGACACCACTGTGTTCTTTCTAAGCCTTCGTTCCTTTTGGCTGCTCTAAATAAGCAGGAACCACTCTAGAAAGTGTAGGGCCACCTCATCTTGCTGGACTGAGCCCTAAAACCATGTCCCCAGGAATTACAGAAGGAAGGGGAGATGGGGAAGAGGAAAAGGAGGAAGGTGAGGGAGGCGATGGCTGTGTCAGAGTAGTCACAGATACCCAGGACAGACAACCAAATTGTATGAAGTCCCTTGAAATAAAACCCTTCTAATGGTGAATTTGAGATTGCTAGGGAGGATTTGGGGCCCTCTACCATTTACCTGAAACTCAAGGAAGAATTACCAGGAATTAAGAGCAACTAGAGAATACAGCAGTGGCAATGGTCCCCAAACTTTAGAAGCAATGTTTCATCACAGTCGACACTGAAGAGCAAGACACAGCTACGTGCCTTCTCATGGCTCACTACCCATTTCCTGCCCAGCCAGGCCTCCTGCCAATTGCACAGGTAAGCACAGTGGAGACAGACAGGTGGGGCTGTGTCTAGCTGTGTATCCATGACAATTCCTCAAGCCTGAGGGATATGGCAATTGACAGCCTTCTTCCATTGGACTCTAGTGAGTGAGAAAGACACTGTGGACCCTGTCGCTTCCATTTCTATCCCACACCTCTGATTCATTCTCTCCTCTGTCTTCATTCACCAGAAACTCCAAGTTGCTTCTTTTCTCTCTTTTCTCTTTAAAGAAAAATACAAACTTTATCATTTCGGCAAGCAAAGTGGAGGAACTTGCCAGGCTGATAGCAATTCTTGGTGCTAATAAAGTGTCAATTAAGATTGTGTGGCGGAGAGCTCAGGGAGGTTGGCAGTTTATGCTAATGTTTTAAAAGTCTATTTCATATGCCTTTATGTTGAGTCATTTCATTAGGTTTATTAAGAGCCCAATTGATACATTTCTTGTTGACTCCAAATATTCCTGAGGTGATTAATTCTGAACAATGGGGTTAATTAGTCTGCAGACTTTGGAACACTTCTCCAGGCAGGAGCTTAAGAAACCAGTTTCCAGGGAATGTAATCTCCAAAAGAATTACATTCCTTTCTTCTAAAGGAAAGAGGAAAAACTTCTCCCTAGGGAAGAAAGGATGGCTGTGATCTCACGGAGAGTTAAATGAGTGTTAAACTCTAACGAGCCTCTACGGGCTGTGGTGTTTTTTTTAACGTGCCCCTTTTTTTCACTCTGCGAGTTAGTAAGTAAATAGCTTGAATTTGGGAGGTGAGTGTATCTGGGGACAGGACGCAAGGCCCCAAAGGAAGAGACCAGTCTGACAATCAGAAAATAGGGATCCTCTTTCGTGCCCCCTACTGCCCTGTGACCCATCCCTGCCTCAGCAGAGCCACTCACTGGTCTCTCAGGCCTCATTCCTTCATCCATAAAATGGGGACAATGGCATCTGCCCTTCTCACCACCCCACGCATCTGTGAGGATGAGGTGAGATCACACGTGCAAAACCCTTTGAGAAGAAAACCTTTTTCTTTTCTTAACCTTTGAGAGGTTAAAAAAAAAAGGGACCCATTTTAGAAGTGGGCTTTTTAAAACTCTTTTTTATATTATTATTCCCTCATGAAAGGGTTTCTTCTTGTAGCTAGGATTTTTCATCTTGTGTTAAAAAGAGAAAGAGAGAGGGAGAGGGAGAGAGTTTTAAAAATAGCTATTTTAATGAAAAGAACAGCTTCCCCTGAAGAACTGGGCAGCCCTTTCTGCAGGCTTTGCTGCCGAAACTCACGGTCCAAATTGATTTTTTTTTCCCCTCTTCTTTAAAGGTAAGTGATGAAATACTGTGGGTTTGAAAGGGCTGACATTTTGGGTAGCAATTAAACTCAGCCCCATCTAGCCGAGCGGCAGCTGGTGGCAGCCCCTCGTTATGGCGGAAAGGCAGGCAGAGGATTACGCGGTGGGCTGAGCCCGCTCTCAGAAGAGCTCAGGCCCGCTGTTGGCAGCCAGGTAATTAGATTTAACAAGCTGGCCTGTCCTCCTTCCTCCCCCACCCACCAGGGGTAGGGCAGCCAGGCCCCGGGCACCCACCTCACTCCCCCTTTCCAGGGAGGCTGCAGGCAAGTCAGGATCCTAATCACCAAGGTGATGGACATGGGAGAGATTAATGTTGAGTCGCTAACGACCATTCCAGAGGCAGAGATAGTTAGGAATTCATAGCAAATGGAGATGGCAGGGCAACTGGATCATTAGAATTAGGCCAGAGCTGAAGCATTTCCCATAGGTCAGTGGATGTGATTGGAAATGTGTGTGGGGAAGAACAGCCTGGGCCACTGGACAGGTTGTTCCCGGCCCTGCCTGGTGGGACACCCAGTGAAACAGCTCCAAGAAGTCACACCTCCCTCAGGCAATTCTCAGTGAAAGCCACACTCCGGGCTCCTCATCCCATGGAGATCTGTGACCTCTCCTTGGAGCCCTGAGGTCCATGTTGGCCCAAAGGAATCGCAGCGTCAAAGAGCCTGAGATGGGCTGGCACCTTTCTTTTGCTCTGCTCTCCAGGTGACTCTGACATACAGCTAGGACTGGGTGCCTACTATCTAGACACAGGCTGATGTTTCCCCCAGGTATCCAGACTCAAAGTAGGCCCCATACCCAGCAGGCCCAGCTGTCAGCATCACTGGCAGAAAATGCCTATTGTAAAGCATCAGGACCAAAGGAAAAGATGATCCAATCTGTCCTTTATTATCTCTTGGCTACACTCCCCTACTCAAAGGCATCAGTGACTTTCCAGAGTAGGAGGAGCAAATATAATACTTTAGCTGAGCATTCAAGGCCCCTAGAGTTGGAGGAATCCAGAACCACAGATCTCTGAGCAGTCCTGATTTCCCTTTGCAACACTAATGGTACTCTCTGAGTCTCAGCTGCCCAGCTATAAAGGGGCTGGATTGCCTACATTGAGCTCTCCAGCCCTCCTTCCTCTGCAGCCCAAACTTCTGCAAATCAGCTCCCCAGGTCCCTCTCAGGTGTCACCCCGTGAAGTGAACTCCTACCACTAGGAGTTGGGCACCCCTTCAACCCTCCAATCACTAGGAAGACTTTGCCCTCCCGTGAACTGCCCTCCATCTCTGCCCATGTAACCAGGACCAGCCAATGGGCAGCATTCCTTACCAAAACCCTCCGGGACATCCCCAGACTAAACCCTTGTTCTTGCCCTGAGCACCTGGTCTTCTACAGTGTTGGCCGACCATAATGACTCAGGTCAATGGTGATAGTGGCAATGGCTTTCCAGGGTTTCTCCCCTGCCATGCCCATTGGTTGGCCCCAGCAAGGAGTCACATGAACCACAAGCACCCCTAATGGTACAGGGAATATGGACCTCTGCAAGATGGGTGGACAGACTTGCCTGAGTCACACAGTTACTAATGGTCAGGGCCAAAACATGCTCAGACATCTGGTCTGCTTTGGGGTCTTCATGGACTGTGCCCCAACACACCCTCTCACACACACACACACACACACACACACACTCACACACACTCTCAAGTACTCTCAGGAACTCATCAGTCAGTAGAGTTTGTCTAGGTTCTAATGGTATTTAAGACCCCTTGTCATTCAAGAGCTATGGGAGACAGAGATGCCTGAGTCATAAAGATGCCTGAGTCATACTGTTCACACCACACCAGCCTTTTGCCAGAGAATGAGAGTGATTGAGAACCCAGCCTGATTCCACCCAGGACCAGACAAGGTACAAATCTGATACAGAGAGAACAAGGGAGCTGAGGCAAGGAGGGAAAGTGAGCCCAAGGATGAGGAGGAAGGAGCAACACAGACGCCCCTGCCTTGGGCTGTGTCCCTTACAGATGCACTTTCTGAATGCTCCCCAGGGAGATGAAGAGGAGATGGGGCGGAAACCTACCAATCTCTTGGAATCTACTGTCTTCCTCCCTATTCCCTGCATTTGGAGGGAAAACAGATCTGGTGGGTATGGGGATCCCACTCCAGAAGACAATGAGGACAGATGGAATGGCATTGCACAATGGCCTCTAGGATATTTAGAGGAATCAAAGCCAGCTGACTTCAACTCTCTTCTGTCCACCAGCATCCATTCAAAGAACTGAGCTCTCACATGGAGCACTGTAAAAAGAGATTATTTCTCATGTTTTTATTTCCTCCTGAGGTCTAGTGTTGACTTAGACTGCACAGCCAGATCTTGCTCCACCATGACGGCCAGAAGTACAGACCTACACGTGTCCAGAAGTGTCACACCAGAAATACTCCTGCCTTCTCCATCTGAGAAAAGGTTCCGGAAAGAAATGTGGGATGTGGATGGACCCCTTGGGACCACCCCAGGGGAGAGACCCCAAGTTGTCCAGTTCTGTCTCTACCTGAATGGAGCCTAGTGTGGCCACATGTCCCAGCCACTTCCTTCATGAATCATCAGAGACAAAGTGACAGCTTGGTCTTCACCTCCTTGTCTTCCATGTTGGGTCTTCTCTGTTGGTTCCAAAAGAGCATGAGGGGAGGACAGAGTATAATCAATTATCACCCCTGGCACGAAAAAGTAAATAAACCTGCTTTCTCGTTTCCTTGTCCACTCGTGGTGAGATGATGGAATGGAGGAAATTTCCTGTGCTGATGAATGGAGAAGGGATGAGGGATAAATGTGGGAGGTTTGGAAACAGGAAAGATGATGAGATGGGACAGGACTGTTACAGTGTGGGATGCTATTGGGATGAGATGCAGTAGGATGGGATGTGAATGGTGGGATTGATTGGGTTGGGATAGGATGGGATGAGATGGGATGGGATGGCATGGGATGGGATGGAGAAATAAGGCTGAAGGGCAGGGAGGCTATGCTCTGCAAAGCTGGGTTCTCATCTCAGCAAGAACCTTCACAGCCCATGTCCCCATCCAGCCTGGCTTTAACCAGACAGCCCCTTCCTCAACTGCTCAGCAGGTGCCAGAGTGAAGAGAGAGGAAAGGAAGCAATGGCTCTTCAGGAGGCTGGCACTGATCCCAAGCAGTCTGTTCCCAACTTCCTCCTACGTGGGTGGTGGTGGCACGTCCCCAGCCAGCCCCCACGCCTCTCGCCAGCTGTCAACGCGCCCTCACTCTCTCCTTGTGTGTGTTGTCAAATCTCCCCAATATAGCAGCCTGGAGTCTGTCAACAGCTCTGTTCTGTGCCCACTTTCCCTCCCCAAAGGATGCCGAGATGCTTGTCCCCTCTCCTCAGTGTCTGCATCTCCCATCATGCCCCCACCTCAATGCTGGCACGTGGAGACCCCGTGCCACCTCCCAGGGGGAAATGTGTTTGGAGGAGCCATTCCAGCTTCCATGGTCTGGGTTTCCTGGTGCAGGGTGGGACCAGAGCCAAGACACATTTGAGTGACATTAGGAAGAGGAATCCAGGGGACTTGAAGATTGATTGAATGAGGGGCGGAAGTTGAGGGTGATGCCCAGATTTCTGGCTTGAATGATTCAAAGAAGATGCCACTCATTGAGGGGGGAGAGGAGAGCAGGTGGGGGCTGGAGAAAGAGAAGAGCTGACAGCTTGAGCTCTGGGGAGTCTGAGATGGCTTTCCAGGGGACATCCCATATGCAGAGACTGGATGCTCCGGAAGGTGGTCTGGGTATACAGAAGGTACCAAATGGTGAATTCAATCACCTCAGGAAAAGGTGATCACACCTATTTGCTCTGGGTCACCTGCACACCTGTGAAGGCTGCGAACCTCAGCCTCACCACTGCCTCTTGCATGGATCCCCATCGCCAGGTGCCGTTGACTGTCCCATGTCCCTCCTTCTTTTCCTCCCTTCACCCATCTTTGTTCTGCCCTCTGGGGAGAAGAGAGTAACCTAATCTGGGTATCAGGAGCCCTAGGTCCCACTCCCAGCTCTTTCCTACCTGACTTTGGGAATCTGAATAGGCCAGGTTCTCACTGTCTCTGCCTCAGTCTCCTCAGCTGTGAAATAGAACAGCAAACGGTGCAGGTCTAGTGAGACAGAACATGAAGTGCTCCCCACATTTGGGGAGCTGAAAGAAATTGCCCAAAGTTCTGGCGAGGCCACTCCAATCCTGTCTCCCTACCTTCCACCCTTCACCAGACCCATGGCTGACCCTAAACCCCAGTGTGTGAGCACCCCCACACACACACACACACACCATCATCATCTTTGCCTCCTCCTCTAGGACAATGCTCAGGTCTCCTAAAGCCTCCACAACCCCCAGATGACCTCTCAGGTCAGAAGACACCACTAATAATGCTCCATTGGTGACATTTATTGCAGCACTGGGCATCCTGGCTTAGCTTTCGGGCCTATTGGGAAATATCAGGCATGAAGTGAATCACTCTTTACAATGCATCTCAGCCACACAGTTCTGCAATGGTCTTATTTACTGATCGTTAAGTGAGGCCTCCTCTCCACCGCTCCCCAGTGCAGACACTGTCTCACAGTGACCTCCCACTCAGGCCCACCTGAGGGTCCATCTTCACAAGGAAACCTGGGAGAGATGAGTTCAGGATGGAGAAATCCACTGCCTCCTCCTGGGATGTAGGAGTGCGTTTTGGGGGTGGGCAGGGGATTGCTCCCCTGAGCCCTTCATGAAAGTGAGAATCTGAGAAATGGGCTGGTACTTTTGTGCTAGAGGCAAAGGGATGCTCTCTGCTGTGCTCTGCTGTAGATGTGTAGTTGTGTGCACTCAATACTGAGCTAGGGAAGACAGGAATCAGGGAACCTAGGACCCAGGAGTTGCTTTGGCTCCAGAGGTAGCAGTGGCTCTGGTCCCTGAAAGTCTTCAGGAGCAAAGAACACAGCTGACACCCTGGAGGAGGGAGGTGGTCCTGATAGCTTTTGAGTTCCTGATGGCAACTCTTCCTGAAACCCAGGTTCTCTATGCCAGTAAATTTCTCTTTTTGCCTTAACTAGTTTGAATTGAGTCTCTCTGTCACTTGCAACCACCATCCTACCACACTGGTACAGATGTGTTCTCTCCACCAGCCTTCCTGAGAGAATTCCCACATCTTTTCTGTCTAATCAAGGCCAGCCCAAAGGGGATGGCCTGGAGACCTAGAGCCGAGCTGACCCAGTGACCACACCCTTCCAACAGGTGCAGCAGCCCCTGCCCTCTCTGCCAGCTTCTGCTGCCCCCCGCTGGCCACAGGTAGTCACTGTGTGCTTCTTCCAGGCCTGGGACTGGCAGGAGCCTTTGCTACCCAGACCTGAATTAAGAAGCAGAAGCCACAGGTCTGAATAGAACAGCCTCTCACAACTCCACTCCCAATAGAAAATTTATATCTAGAAATCAAAGCTCAAAACATTCTTTGCTCTTACACATCGGCTAACACTCCTGTTCTCCCTCAAATGAGAATAACAATCATGTACAATGACAGTTGTATAGCAGAGATTTTCTTCCAGGTAAGAACTTCCAGGCAGGTTTTCCAGGTGGCTGAAGTAGTGGAACATTAAGACTGAGGGGCTTGGTGTGTAGCTCAGTGGCAGAGCACTTTTCTAGCATACCCAAGGCCCTGGATTCCACCTCTAGTATCAAAAAATAAAATAGAAAGACAGAGCCTGGAGGATGGAGTCTGATAGGGAAACTGAGTCAAGAAATCAAGAGGAACTATAGACATCACAGCAATTATGGGTGCAGGAGAGCCCTTAAAGAGGCAGGGTTGCACTCCCAAAGAACAGTGCAGCTTCTCTGGATCCATATTGCCCACAGGTACTCAGGGAGGGAAGAGTCATTTGTATGCTTACAGTTTGCAGTGCACTTTAGCCTGTAACATGGCATTTCAGTTCACAACACTTGATGACATTACTGCTCATCTCAGCATTTTCATCTCACAAGGAAATTGAGATTCTGAGAGATTGGGTGGCTTGGCTGAAGCAGCTTTGTTTTTGTTTGTTTATCCAGCGCTAAGGGTTGGATTACACCCAGGCCCTTTGCACTGAACTACATCCCCAGCTATTTTTATTTTTTAATTCTGAGATGAGGAATCTAATTCTTAGCTAAGTTGCTAAGTTGCCCAGACTGGGCTTGAACTTTTGATTCTCCCACTCCAGCCTCCCAGAGTGCTGGAATTGCAGGTGTGCACCACCACACCCAGCAAGGCAACATCTTTATAAAGAGCACCTAGACTTCAAGCCCAAGGCACGCTGCTAAATAGTATTTCCTCTTTGTGGGTGGGATTGTATTGTACAACTGTAGCCATACATACAAGATGAAAGCAGATTTCTCTGTGGTCAAGGAGTCGGTGTTCAAAATTTTTGATTCTGCTCTTCACAAGTTGCGTGTGCCTTTGGACAAATTGCTTAACTACATTGAGTCTCCCTTATGGTGCATCTCGTGGGCATGATTTAATGATCATACATGAGTTATGTAAACCACCTAGGGTAGAGCTTGAACTTAGTAGATCTGATTATAATGGCCACCAAACTTAGCAATGCATTTTTCCAAATGCAATACCTCCCAGAATGTTTGGGCTTTCCAGATGAAATCAAATCCAAGAAGTCTACTATACAATCTTATCTCATCATTTTAACTATAAGAGAGAAGACCCTATCAACACTTCATCTCCAAAACGGATTGATTACTTTAGTCCTTATTTCTTGAGTGAGAAGCTGAACCTCAAAGGAGTTCATCATTCCTTTAAGGTCACACAGATATGTGTGGTAGAACCAGGATATACGCCCATAAACTGTCCAACTCCAAAGCCCTCACTCTGAGTAACTCATAAGTTTGGTCTGTCTCTGCAAGGACTGTAGGAGGCAAAGGAGGAAGCAGAGCTTGGTCCGAAGAGCGTGGTCCAAGTGAGAGATGGTGGTGACATGCTAGCTGAGGGAACAGTCACGGAAGGGCCGGTTTAGGCTCTGGTTAGGAATGCAGCTTACAGACCTGCCTGATGAGTTGACTGCAGAGATTTCTGGCTTGAACAAATGGGTGAGCAAATGATGTCTCTTCTGAAAAATGAGAGACTAAAAAATTCATTTCAGAGAGAGAAAATTAAGCATCCTGCCTTAGCCTTTTTAGGTGTGGGTGCTTATTAGTCCTCCAGGAAGAGCTTGTGGATAGACAGCTAGGTAAATGCATCTGGACCTCAGTAGTATGGGTGGGACAAGAGATGTCAGCATAGAGATGACACTTAACCTTGAGGGTTAGATTAGATTTCTTGGGGGAGACTGAACAGAGAGAACAGAGAGAATCTTGTAACATTTAGAGATCTAACAAAAGGAGGAGGGAGGACCAGTGAACTGAAATGTGGAGTCCTGAAGTCCAGAGATGATATGTCAAGAAGGAAAGAGAAGACCTCTCTGTTCAGTGTCCTCCAGGGGCTGAGCAAAAGAAAGACCAGAAAGTAGCCAGTGACATTGATTAGGGCAAACACTCTATGTAGCATTCCCCCCATGCCTCACCCTTTCCCTATTACCCCATTCTTCATTCCCTAGCACCTCCTTTACTGGTGAGATAAAGCCAAAGACTTGATGAAGTTTTGAGATTCAAAACCCACTAGAATGTCACACACCACTTCTGGCTGTGTTTCCGGAGTGAATGTAGAAATGGAAGATAAAGACGAAGAGAGAGAGATTTTTACTTCTGATCTTGGCGGGAGAGGCTGAATTGTCCTTTTCACTACTGTTGTGTTGTGTCATGTTATGCTGTGTTATCAGATGGGATCTTGCTATGTTGCCCAGGCTGGACTTAAACTCCCAAACTGCCTCAGGATTACAGGTGTGTGCCATGAGCCCAGCTTCATTATTATTATTATTTTTTTTTTTTTGGTACCAGGGATTGAACTTGGCACCTTGTGCTTGCAAGGCAGGAACCGGAACCACTAAGCTAAATCCCTGGCTCAAGCTTCATTATTTTTAACCCTGCAAATATTTCCATACCAACTCTTCCTCTTGCTATTATTGAGCCAATAGGTGCTTAGGTCCTGAGCTGGTCATGGGGACATGGCCATGAGATAAACATGGCTTTGACCTTGACCCTGGAGAGTTTAAAGGGAGGACAGACCTATCAACGGCTCCTTATAGCAGGTCATGGTCATGACCAATAGAAGGATGTGTCAGGAACTCTGAGGACACAGAGGAAGGGTCAAACCCGCACCAAAGAGGAGGTGGCGTCTCATTGAGAAATGACTAGGAGGTACCTGGGCCCTGGGGACTTGAATCCTATACTAACTTCCTGGAAGCCTGGAGCTAAGAATAAAGAAGGGATGGAGCAGAGCTGTAGGGCCAAGCTCTTCAGCAACTTAACTAGGGCTCTGAAAAACTTGGACTTTACTCTCGGTCAGCATTTCCCCCAGAGAATTACCTATAAACTCAAGCCCTAATTTTGCTCCGCAAAATCAATAAATCAGTAACTCTCAAGATCAAACACATTTGGAGTCTGCCAATGAACTCTTCCTCCTGAAGAGTCACTATGTTCATGAGCATTTAAAAGCTCAGAGGAGACAGATAGTTAAGAAGGAGGACTGGAGAGAGGGAGGAAGGCAAGGAGAGAGGGAGAAGGAAGGAGGGAGGGAGGAAATGTTACCTGTTAGTCTTCTGGATTTGTGTCCTGGTTACCCTTCATTCATGTAACACACACTGGCATCTCCACACAATTCATCCTCCTCAGCCACACTGTAGGAATGCTGGACCGGGGCTGGGGACAATTGTGGTTTTAAGTAGAATTATGCACCCAACGATATTAAGATGGCTATTAAAGGGGCCTATTAGATGTAACCCACAAAAAGGGACCAAGTTTCTCTCTCTGCCTTGACACTAAGAACAATTTCACTTCCTTCTTCAGCAAATACCTAGGGAGCACCTTCTCTGGGCCAGCTATGTTGGTGCTAGCAGCACAGTGGGAAAAACTCGGACCCAAAGCCTGCCTCGTGGTACACACAGACACCACCACACAATCACATCGATGAGATCTGAAGGAAAGAATACAGTTCTATGAGAAAGAAACATGGATTTGAGGAGGAGCTGGAACTGTGTTGCAAGCTGGCAGGCAGGGAGGAATTAACTAGGTAAAGAGGAGAGATGTTGGGAAAACGGCATTCTGAGTGGAAAGAGCAATACATGCAAAGGCCCTGTGGCAGGAAGGAAAATATTGCTGGAAAAATTAGTTGCTTCCTGGTCATTTAGCAACATTTATTTACAATCATGTATATGATTGTATATTCCTGGACACAAATTAGAAATAAAATACCCTCAGCATCTAAGATTCGGATGCTCCAGGTTGTGTCCAGGAAATTGACCAGAGGAGCAAGCTGCTTGCACTGGAGTTTCCTGCTTAAAAAGGAGAGTGAGGAAAGGAGGCGGCTCCCTGGGGCTGGGCTAGTTAATGCAACATTTCATATCCAGCTGTACAAGTCCAAGTCGCCATGTTCTTTGAGTGCTTAGCATAGAGAACCTCCCTTCAGAGAAAGATCTTCTTTCTCTACCATCTCCTGAGCCAGGAGCATGGGCCAGGAACTGAACTGGCTTCTTCACACACAATCCCGAGTTGCCAGGTGCCTGGATGTCCCCACACTGTCCTGGTTTGTGGGTTCACCCTTCTTTTGCTGTGTAAGTAAAATGGCCCAGCATGCACCCTCCATATGACAAGACACCCTGCAGTAGAAACAAAATCAATGCACAAAACAATAGCTTTCCTGTACACCAATAATGAATTCACTGAGAAACAAGGAAAACAATACCATTCACAATAGTACCAAGAAAAATTAAATGCTTAGGAATTAACCTAACCAAGGAAGTGAAAGACCTATACAACAAAAACTACACTACTCTGAAAAAGGAGATTGAAGAGAACATCAGAAAATGGAAGATATCCCCTGTTCCTGGATAGGCAGAACCAATATTGTCAAACTAGTCATACTTCCAAACACTAATATACAGATTTAATGCAATCTCAATCAAAATACCAATAGCATTCCTCACAGAACTAGAGAAAACAATCCTAAAGTTCATATGGAATTAGAAAAGACCCAGAATAGCAAAAGCAATCCTGGGCAACAAGAACAAAACAGCAGGCATCACAATCCCAGACTTCAAGTTATATTACAAAGCTACAGTAATAAAATCAGCATGGTACTGACACAAAAACAGACATGAGAATCAGTGAAACAGAATAGAGGACACAGGCAACCCCAGGTGCACTTAGCTATCTGATCTTTGACAAAGGGTGGCAGACATACACAGAAGGAAAGATAGCCTCTTTAATAAACAGTGCTGGGAAAACTGGCTAAATACAGGCAAAAGATTGACTCTAAACCCATATCTTTTACCATGTACTAAACTAAAATCAAAATGGATCAACGATCTAAATGTTAAATCAGAAACAGTCTGCTGGAAGATAAAATAGGTAAAACTCTTGAAGACATAGGCAAGGACTTTCTGAACAGAACCCCAATTGTACAAGAAATAATATCAAGAATCAACAAATCAGATCACATCAAATTAGAAGGCTTCTGCACAGTAAAAGAAATCACCAACAGTGTGAAAAGACAACCTACAGAGTGGGAAAATTTTTTGCCAGCTATTTCTCAGATAGAGGACTGATATCTTGAATATATAAAGAACTCCAAAAATTAGACCCCTTCCCCAAATAAAAGTCCCAATGTAAAAAATGGGCAACTGAAATGAATAGACACTTCTCAAAAGAAATACAAATGGCCAATAAAAAAATGTTCAATGTCTCTGACTATCAGAGAAATGCAAATTAAACAATACTGAGATTCCAGTTTACCCCAGAAAGAATGGCTATCCTCAACAAATCAAATAATAATAAATCCTGGTGAGGCTGCAGGGAAAAAAGGAATCTTTCTACATTGTTGGTGGGAATGTAAACTAGTAAACCATGATGGAACTCAGTATGGAGATTCCTCAAAAAACTAAAACTATAAATTCCATTTGACTCAGCTATTCTCCTCCTAGGTATCTTCCTGAAAGTTAAACGTATCATATTACAGTGATACATGCGTACTCGAGTTTATAGAAGCACAATTCATAATAGCTAAATCTTGAAAATGGTCTATATGTCCATCAACAGATGAGTGAATAAAGAAAATGTATTTACACACCATAGAGCACTGCTCTGCCCTAAAGAAGGATAAACTTGAGTCAGCCGTGGGAAAATAGATGCACCTTGAGACCATAATGTTAAGTAAAATAAATCAGACACATGGGCTTAAATATTGCATGGTTTCTCTTATATGAGAACCCCCAATTATAAATAAACAGAAAAATAGAAGATAGATAATAGGAAATAGGGACATAGATATTTTGCAAAAGGGGAGGAAACCAAGAGATGAAGGGAAGGAGGAGAGGGGAGAGGAAGAGAGTGGAAAAACTATGTGTTTTGTATGTGTATCAACTCCCCATGAGGAATCATTATGTGCTGCAAATGTGTGCTAATAAAAACTGAAAAAAAGACATCCTGCAGCCCCGGCAGGACCTGGGAGTACGTCTAGTTCCCCTCGGTATTACTCACCTGGGTTCTCTTCCTGCTGCATTCCTGTCACCCTGGAATCTTGCATCTTGCCCTGAAAATCTTTTTGCTAGCCCAAAGAACTGTGCAGCATTTTCTTTGATTCCACGAAGCAACCACGAACCCAACACTCCTCCATGAGAGTGAGTTTCACGAAGGCCTAGAGGTGAGAGTTGTCTCACAGCCTGGCACATTGCCTCAAGTTGGCCTCATGCTCTGGAGCCTCAGGCATTTCAGCTAACATCTCACCAGCCAACCCTGATCTTCAAGGCATGGGCCCCCACCACGGTGCTCAGATGCCCGTCTCTCCAAGCCCTCCGTACATCTCTCTCGGCATGTCTTGAACTGGCTTCACCAGGCACAGCTGAGACAGGACGTGTGTGCAAGCCATTTATTTGGGAGGCGCCCCCGGATCTATGGGTGGGGAAAGGTGAGGACAGAGAAGAGAGGTGAAGGCAGTTCCACACCAGCCATGAGTTTTGGGGCTTGATCCCACTGGGCACCCCCATGGGTCAGAGAAGTTGCATTTAGCCCCTGACTTCTTCCATGATTGGCGCTGGCTCCCAGCAGGTCTGACCTGCACCTGGAGCAAGCTGGAGGTCTCAGCCCAAGGGTTTCAGGGTGCTGCTGAGGACGCGCACCGAGCCCTAAACACAGGGCAGCCCCATGCAGCCACAGCCCACTGAGCACGCACCCTTGGAATGGGGGAGGCAATTTTACCTCCAAACCGGCCACCAAGGTATGTGGCTAAACAAAGGACTAGATACCCTGAAGAAATCCTACCTCCTTCCCAGTAAAAGGTCTGTACACAGCTGTGGTTTGCAAACCACGGTTGCTTCTGCACACCACAAGGTAGGTACTGTCATCACTCCCTCCAGATGAGAGAAAAAAGCCAAAATCCAGACACCCCTCTCCCTAACTCCCTGACTGTAATGACCATGCACATTCTCAGCTGCTATGATACTGTGTGGTCATCCAAGAGCCTAGGAGTGCGCTTGGGTTAAATAAATGTAATAGCGACACACATGTCAACAAAACTTTGCACACTTAACTCACGGCCTCTTCACCCCATCCTGTGTGTGCAGGGTGTTGGGGTGCTATTGTTGTGCCCATTTTACCAAGAAGGAATCTGAGGCATACGTAGCTTAGAGTCATAGGCCCACATTCCCATAAACCCGAGCCATAATTGTCCCTTCCTCCTCCATGAAAGCCTGGTTCCAAGAACGAGAGCTCCAGGCACATTCATCCTGAGCTGCCATCAAGGGCTGCAACTGTGCCCAAAGCAGGTCACAGGACATGATCTTCAGGGGCAACAGGCAGCACGTCACTCTGTCCTCACTGTCACTTTCACCGTGGAAGCACAAGGGGCGGGCATGGCCCAGCCTTGTGGCGCTGAGCAATCATTACACTCTGGGAAGGAAGTAGGATCTAAGCCACCGATGTTGTGGGCTAAGAGGAGAGGCTTTGGGTGCATTTTGACCTCACAGTGATAAAGGGTCCAGGCTGCATGGGCTTGGGCCCCAGCTCTGACACTTGCCAGCTGGGTGAGCTTGAGCAAGGTATCTCAATTCTCCACGCCTCAGATTCCCCCTCCGTAAAATGGAGCAAATATTCTCTATGGAGAATTAAGTGAACTAATGCATTGAGAGATGCTGGAACATAGGAAGCACCATGGAAATGTTGGCAATTATTATGCTGGCATTCAGAGTAGACCCCAGTCCCTTTGGGAATTAGAGGGCTAAGCAGGGAAACTGAGGCAGAAGATGGGGCCATATGGGATTAAGCAAGGAGTAAGGTTGGAGGGAGACTGGGTGGGACCTCCTTGGGCACCTGGTCAGCAGCAGCACCAAGGCAGAGCTCATGCCTGTTGGGATGGGGCCACCTTCCCCAGGAGCAGTTCTGAATGAGGGTGAGACAAGGCTGTGGCTGCAGGTGGCCTTCGTGGGTGGAGGCACAGCATGCCTGGGTATGGCCTGTGTAATCAGAGCGGCCCAAGGTTACCTCCCGAGTTACTTTGTGGTTGTCACCTGTGAAATGGGGCTGACCAGTAAGCGGCCTGGCCACCGCTCTCCTTTCAAAGTCCTCTCCTCTAAGTACTTTTCTGACTGCGTGACCACCTCTTCATGGCCTGCTCTTAACACCCACACTGCATCCCCGAGAAGCTGCTCTGGGCGCCCCCTCCTGCTCAGCCTGCACCATCCCTTGGAAACCACACCCCAGGTTCTTGTTGCCACCTTCAGCTGCAGGTCCCTGCCTGCACATCTGCCCTACACAGACCTCTACCCTGAGCTCCTCATTTCATTCTTCCCAGCTGTCCTCTAGACACCACCAACTCCCAAGCACCTCAAACAGTAAGTTCAAAACCAGTGCATCCTCTGTTGTCCCGGCCTTCCCCTTGCATCTCTGTAAATAGCATCACCTTCTGCTAAGCCACTGCAGCCAAATCCTCTCACCCTCTCCCTTGGCAGAGGACACTCAAATCTACCACCGCCCTGCACCAGGCCCCCTTCAACTCTCACCTCTACCTGCATCCATCCTCCATCTTGCAGCCACCTTCCCAAGTACAAAGACAAACAGCTTCCTGCCCCGGCTCTTTAATGATAGGCTAGTTTCTCAGGATCAAGGCCAAGCTTCTGAGCAGGGACTCTGGGCTTCCTACCTCCTGGGCCCCGCCTGACCTCTTGCCTCACCCTTATACATACACCTTGGAGCCCTGACCTGAGGGTGGCTCTTCCTGGATTCACCTTCCCAGGGCCCTTCCTGGTGGGGCTGGGAGCATAGTCACTGTGTCTTCAGTGGCCAAAGGGGACAATGAATAAATGAATGAGGCAGGACCCAGGCTATATCTTCCAGGCAGACTGAGAGGCTGGGATGGCCACATGGAGGTGGTGACTAGTGGTGGAAAGGGGCATGCTCCAAGGGACATGGGTCACAGCTCCTTGTCTTGAAGGACAGTGTTGGCATGGGAAGGGTAGGTGCTGTCAGTGAGAATGCCACTTCCCTCTTGTGACCTTTACCGGAGACATTTTCTCTGAATGTCACGTTCATTAGACACAGGATTAGGGCTGGAGGAATCTCTTTAAAACTGAATTAAAGACAGGACAGACAGACAGATATCCAGACTGACAAGCTAACCCAGAGGGTGAGAAGACACACCCCTCCATGGGTCAGGTCCTCACCCCAATTCCATGGACAAAGCCATGCATGTTCTCCTGGGATGGCGCCTCCATATTGCTTTCTGCCTGAGGATCCCAGGGCAAGCTGCACCCAGAACTACTACAGCACTAGCAGCTAAATTCTGGTGACCTGGTTCCAGGTAGGGGCAAGCACACCCTTAACCACCCTGGCCCTCCTGGGGACACTCAGTATATATCCCTGGCCTTGAAGTGCCTTGTCCTGTCCAACCCTGTGCCTCAGGCCCAGCCTGTCATCAAGGGTCAGTGTGCCTCATGCAGAAACCCACTCGGGGTACACCGTTGCTGAACACTGGAGAAATAAGCTAGATATTTACCCTGCTCTCAAGAAATGCCAAGTCTCCTGAGGAAGGCACACAGATGGACAGATATTACCTAGTGGTTGGCTTGGTGCCATGGCAACAGGTACAAGGTAGAGACATAGCCCACAGGACAGAATCTCTACTTGGAGGGTCATAAAAGCTTCCCATAAGAAGGTGATACCTGAACTTGGCTTTGAGGGATGAATAGGAGTTGATCACCTTGTTCTTTCTAGGAGAAACTAGATCATGAAAATAAAATAGGCCATGAGCTCCCTTATCTGAAGAAAACAGAGTAACTACAAGTACCTGCCCCGCATGCCACTTTCATTCCTCAGCACCATGGTCTGGACACCAGAGGGCAAGGAGTCCCAGGATCGTGCTCCTGCTTTCTGCCTCCAGTTTTCCTCCACAGCCCCTTGGCATCATTGATGGCACAGTCATCCTGCTGTCACCTTCTGCTCCCAAACTAGTGAGCTTCTGCAGGGCTGCTGCTGCCCCCACTCACAGGGACTGGGCACCTGTGCCAACTGAGATGGCACCGTGTGTTGGTGCCCAGGCCTGTGTTGGGCCAGAGGACAGGGATGAGCTTGGGAAGAGCAGGCTTTTCCTTTGTGAAGACTCTCTGGCTTCATACACACATGTGCGGGTGCACACACACACACACACACACCCCATCCTCAGTACATCGGCCCTCAACCACCTGGTCTCCAACTCCCCAAAGACCTCAGTTCCCTCCTGGGACAACCTGACCCAGGCTGCACAGATCCTCCTGGCAGCTGCGCCTCCCTCAGCCTCCAACAGGCACAGGGCTCTTCTCCCTTCAAGGACACCACGGTCAGCCCCAACAGAGTGCAGAGCAGCCCCACCCACCAGCTCCTGGCTCTGCACCTCCGCAGCTCCTCAGCTGCAAGCTCTGTCTTCTCACCTCCTGGAGGAGCAGCTGTCAGCACGTTCTGGTGGCCAGGATGGGGGAGAGAGTGATAGAAAGATGGTGCAAGAAATGGAGAAGGCGGAGAAAGAGATCAGGAGGGACTGAGGGAGGGCAAGGAAGAGACAGAGAGAAGGCGAGGCTAGACTGGGAGCAGGCCAGCCAAGAAAAGGAGGAGGCCAAAGGTCTCCTGAGTCCCTCCCTGCCATTCAGGAAAGCCTGAGAAACCAGGGACCAATCAGCTTCTCCGACTCTGCTGAGGAATGGAGAGACTGCCAGGAGGGTACCAGGGCAAGGCTGGGCTCTCACAGGGCTTCCAGCACTCCAGGGCCAGGGGTGGGAAAACAGGAAGAAGTATTTAAAACTTAGCACATGAGCAACAAAAATACACACACACAACAGCACACATATGCAAACACAGACAACATACGCAAGCACAGACACACAAACATAGACACACACCTAAACACACAGACATAGATGCATACTTTTCCCAAGCTGAATGCTTGCGGGCTCCTGCTGTGAGGAGGCTCAAATCTGCCTGTGGCCTGGGGCAGTGGCCACATGGGGGACTCTTCTCCCCAGAGTCCCAGAGTAGTTGTAGAGGCCAAGTCAACCCAAACTCCCTGCCTTTTAGAGAGTATGTCCACACAGGGCACAGGGGCATCCCCAACCCAGTGCTTCCACACCAATGGGGTCAAAGCATCCTGGTGGAGCTGCCACAAAGTCCTTGTGTACAAAGGAGAGGGAGGCCCAGACAGAGCAGGGACCTACATAAGTCCTCCAGCCAAGCTGCACAGAACTGGCACTGGAAGCCAAGGTGGCTGGGCCTGGCTCCATTTGGCTCTACAGCTTTGGGGATGGCAGAGGGAGTGGGCAGACTGTGGGCACAGGAGCCTCTCCTCTCTATTCACACTCCCCGCACCAGGAGAGACCTCTTTCCCAATCCCCATGCACCCCCAGCCAGGTGGAGCCTAGACCCATTGTCTGGGAGAAATCATGCCTGCCCCCTTCACTCAGCCTTTCCCACAGGGCCATCTGGATGGGTGGGGTGGGTGAGCAGAAAGCATACTATTTATTGAGTCTGGTTACTTCTGCTGGAGGCTGGGTTTTTGGAGGGTCAGAGGCATTAGAAAGAGGAGCCCCTCTGCCCAGAGAAGGAGGACCCAGCCCGAGGCAGGAAAATGCACAGAGGAATCTGGGGACTTTACCTCATTCCAGCCACCCAAACGGAAATCACCCCAGAGGACCCAGAAAGGCACCCCAACAAGCTCTCTCTGGTGTTACGCCTACCATAACACCATGGGCGGGGGGAGATACACATTACCAAAAACTCTCCAACTCAGCACTGGATATGCAGTACCTCTTTGAACCCTCACCACAACAGTTTATTAGCCCACTTCCCAGGAGAGGAAACTGGGCCTCAGAGAGGTAAAGAGCTACACGTGAAACTCCAGTCCAACAACATCTAAGTCCTCCTCTTCATTCAGTACCTCTTGCCTCCTTGTGTGTGGAAAGACCAATGAAGAAGGGGTGACTCAGAGCAGGCTTGCTCCTAATGAGAGATTTCGTGTTGTTGGGAAAAGATTTTTGAAAACTTGTGTTAGCCAGCTTTTCATTACTGTGACAAAATACCTGAGAAAATCAACTTAAAGGAGAAAAGATTTATTTTGGCCCACAGTTTTGCAGGTTTCAGTCCATAGTTGGCCCATGGCTTTCAGGTTTGTTTCCCATCAAGGTGGGAAGCATGTGGTGAAGCAAAGCTGCTCACCTCATGACAGCCAGAAAGCAAAGAGAAAGAGAGAAGAGGTCAAGGGCTCACTATGCCCTTCGAGGGTACACCTCCTAAGACCTAACTTCCTCCTGCAAGGACCAACCTCCTAAGGGTGCCACTATCCCCCAGTAGACCACAGGCTGTTGATAAGGCCTCTCCCACATGGATCTTTGGAGGATATTTAATATCCAAACCAGCTGGATGCAATGGCACACACCTGTAACTCAGTCTGAACAACTTAGCAAAAGTATGATACTGTCTCAAAAAAAACCAGGCTGAGGATGTAGCTAAGTAGGAAGGTCCTGGGTTCAGTCCTCAGTACCAAAAACAAAATCCAAAACAGCATTTGTGAGATATAAGCTGAGCCTCAGACCCTGGAACGAGGGTTTCAGGAGAAGCTGAGCACTACAGTGGACTGTGGGCTGCAAGACTAGACCGTCTAGCCTGAACTCTGTGTCTGCTCGTTCCTGGCCATGGGATCCCTGGCCATCGTCCCCAAAATGAGAACAGCAAAAGCACATTTTCACAGATGTGTCAGGAGGCTTAAATGCAGTCCCTCTGGAAAGTACTTAGAGGTTCTTAGTCCATAGCAAGTGCTTCAGAAAAGGTGGCGCAGCTGTGGCTCCCAAAGAAGCTCTCTGCCTAACAAAGGGGGAGAATTTGGGGAAGTGTAGACAGCCAAAAGTGAGCAGCAGGAAGAGGAGCCGCCAGAGGCCCCTGCTGTGCCATCCCCACTGCCATCCCCACTGCCATCACATCACTTGACATCACTTGCTTGCTAGGTGGGACTGGATTTATTGCAAAAAACCAGCAAAATAGCAGCTGAATTCTCCAGCTCAAATGGGCTGGGGGGAAAGGGGTAGATCCCAGAGACCTTGAGTTTCCTGGATCTCATAGTGATGCTAGGGAAGGAGTTGGACTCCCCCAAGGTCACAGAAATTGGAACGTTCCCCAAACACTGCAACTCAAATGCAAAAACCAGGAGGCCTCCAGCTAAACGAAATGACAATGCAGAGTGCCAAGGAGTTCGTGGTAATGACAACACCAGCTGATTTCGATGGAGCACTCACTGTGTTCCAGGCATTGTTGAGAGTTTTTTAAAACACATGAACTTATTTACTCCTCAAAATAATCCTCAGACATTGGCACCATTAAAACCATTTTACAGACAAGGAAACTTAGGAACAGAGAGGTTAAGTGACTTATCTAAAGTTATACAGCTAATCTGCGGTGAGTCATAGCCCCAGAAAGTCAGGATCCAGAGTCCAGATTCCCTGACACTGCTCCTGTTGCCTTGTGTGACATTAAGCAATGGAGGGCAATGGAGTACAAATGGAAGAGAGCATCACAGGGCTCTCAGGAGCAGGGCCTGATAGCGTGTCTGCAGCTGTGATCACAGTACAAAGAGGAGGACCCAGCAGAGTCCTGATATCCCTGACTCTGGACTCAGCAAATCCCAGGATCTCCAGTGAGCTCCAAATCTGTACCAATCCCTGCTATGTGGTGACCACACTGACTTACACATGAGGGGCTATGGTGCTAACCTTGGCCAATGGCTCTGAACCTACCAGGCACCATCCCTCCAGCCCGAGCCTTCTCTCTTCTGGACACTTGGCTGACCAAGCCTGGCCTCCACACTCTCCCTGAACCCCTCTCCTGGCTGTATCCCACTGCTCAGATAAGGCCACCATCTGGGGCCCATCTGCAGGGAGCTTGGCTTCCTGTTAGAGGCGGGGCATCTCCATCTGTATCCCAGAGAGCAGCCTGGGGCTCCAAACATCTGAGGACAGGCAAGACAGCACCTGCCAGTGAGAGTCCAGGACCTAAGACACAAGATGCAGCCTGTGCTGTTCACAGCTGTTCCATAAAGATCACCACAAAGAGGCAACTGGTGTGGTGGGAAGAGCAAGTGAGACCCAACTCTGGATTCATCTCCCTGGATATAAGCTCGCTGCCTTTGGACACATTGGTTTGATTCTCTGAGCCAGTTTCTTTATCCATAAATGGAGATAATATTGGCAGATGTCACAAGAATTCTATCTTAATTATTTGTCCATTCTTTACACTTAGAAAAGGGCACAGAGAAGATGTTTGTGGAAGAAATGAATGAATCCAGCCAACTCGCTGGCCATTTTGCCGTCTTTCTTGCTTTCAGATCTCCAGTTCAGGCCAGACAACTGTGCCTGATGGCACTAAGCCAATGAGAACAACCTGTTCCCCTTTATGGTGATTGGTGTGGGACTGGGTGTGTGACCTTGTTCCAGCCAATGAGATGTAAAGGAGGGTCTGTTGGGAGTTCTGGAAAGGGTTTCCATCCCTGATCAAAGGAAGAAGGGCTTCAAGGACAGCAGCCTCTACCTTTGGAGGTTGCTGTGCAGGAGTGAAGAGCTTGGAAATGAAGTAAGCAAATACCAACCCCAAGTAAAATTGTCACCATCATCTGAAGATGGCAGAGGAGAAAGAGCAGAGCATGGATCCTTGATTTGGGCTACCAACAGTGTTGGGACCTCCTACCATGAAATTTCTTGTTATTAACAATAAATGTCTTGCCGGGGATTTAGCTCAGTAGTTCCACCACCTGCTTCAAAAGTGCAAGAACCCAAATTTGATCCCTGTCACCAAAAAAAAACCAAAACAAAACAAACAATAAATGTCTACAAGGCTCATGCCATGACTACTTGGGAATGCAGATACTTGCAGCTGTAACCATTTCTCTGCTACAGTGACCAGTGGGTGACTGAGTGAGTGTCTGGTAGCCTGAGCAACTGTGTGCAAATATTTGTCATTATTGACAATATTAACATGGCAATGCCCCATTTATTCAACATTATCAGCAATGTGCTCTTGCTCAGAAGGAAAATTTCAAGATAATTGAAGTTTATGTACTTTAGGCTCCAAAGTATTATTTTGATTGTAACTGGTTTTGATTACAAAAGTAATATTTGAAATGTGTCACACTCCCATCCATCTCTCCCTCTCCCTCTCCTCACCACACACACACACTTAGGCAATGCTGATGAGAATCGATTTAACTCAGTTTGGATACTGCACTCACTAAGGAACACACATCACTGAAGCGTCATGAGCCTGGCATTGCCCTGGAGCTGCAACAGTTGGGGCTGCAGAGTCTGGCTCTTATTTCCCGAGTCATCTCCCCTAGGAGCCACTTCCCACCGTGCTTCCAGCTGTCACAGGATGACTGGCCTTTGTAGCCCTCCTGAGTGTGGGCAGAATTTGCAGTTCTGGGCTGTAAAGTTAGGTTATCACATTTGCTGGACATGTGTGCAAAATGGATTCTTGCAATGAGCCCTGACCAGAATATTGCACCAAGGGTGCTAGACCCAAATGAGGGCAGCCAGGCTCCTACCCCAAAAGAAAGAATCATTCATTTATCCAACAGTTGCCAAGCACTTAGTCAATGGGGTAAAGAGGTGAAGAATGCAAGCTTTGGAACCAAAAGCCTAAGTTCAAATCACAGCTTTAATATTCACAGGCGGTGCCCATACCCTCTCCAACCCTCAGTTACCCTCATCTGTATAATGGAATCAATCATAGAACCTTCCACATAAGGATGATACAAGGAATGAAGAAGGCAGTGTGCTTAATGTTCATAGGACAGTGCCTTTATTTTGTGAGCTCTCAGTAAGACAAACAATTGTGATCACGTTGGCCATGCGCTGGGCTTTTCAGTGATCACGAGAAGCAATGGTTAACAAGAATTGCATAGCTCCTGACCCAGGAAAGTGACAGTTAACCAGACAGGTCAGCTGTATCCCAAACATACAGGAAGAAGTTCTAACAAGAGAACATATTCCTTCTTCACCTCCCAGGGAGGTCAGAAGCCCAAAACGGGAGGTATGAGGCAGCCTGGCCAGGCCAGAGAAGGCTTCCCACTGACCCAACCTATGGCTAAGAATGAGTGAGTATACTAGTTCCCCGAGACTGCCACAACCAATGAGCTGGAACTAGGAGGCTTGCCGCAACTGAAATATATTCCCTCATAGTTCTGGAAACCAGAAGCACAAAATGAAGGTATCAGCAGGCCTGTGCTCTCTCCAGAGATTCTGGGAGACCATCCACCCCTTGCCTTTTCCAGCTTCTGGTGGCATCGGGACTTTAGCATTCTTTGTGATCACATCACTCCAACCTGTGCCTCTGTCCTCACAGGGCACTCTCCTCTCCTCTGTGTGCAGGTATCCCTTCTCTTCTTAGAAAGACACCTCTCATCAAATTTAGCATCCACCAGGGGCAATCCTGGATGATCTTTTCTCGAGATCCCTATTAAAAACCTTTTTCCCAAATAAGGTCACATTTACAAGTTCTGGAGATGAGAGTGCGATTTATCTGATTGGGTGGCACTATTTAAGCCATCACTGTGAGGGTCTTCCAGGCAAAGGGAATCTAGACATGGCCTCGAATCATATGACCCCACAAAACAAAGAGAAGTGCCAAGGGAGAGGGATTCAGGGAGAAAAGAGCATGCCTGGCCTGAGGAGAGGGGCAACAGCAAGGTAAGCCTTCTCCAGGATTCAGAGAGAGTACTGGGTGCCAGCACCAAAGTCAGCAGGGAGGCCAAGTCCAGTCTGGTGATGAGACTGCTCGGCACATAAGTGCCCAGGCAATTTCTCTGAACATTGAGTGTGTTAGTTAGCTTTCCATCACTGCAAAAAGCTTCCTGAGATAAATCACCTTAAAGAAAAAAAGGTTTATTTTGGCTCATGGTTTCAGAGGTTTCAGTCCATGGTTAGTTGACTGTGTTTTGGGGTCCATAGCAAGGCAGAAAGGTCACAGTGGGGAGCACTTGGAGAAAATCTGCTCACTTTGTGGTGACCATAAAGCAAAATGAGAGAGAGGGGCAGGGTCCCATTATCCCCTTCAAGGAGGGGCATGCACTCAATGACTTAACTTCCCTCTACTAATCCCTATCTCCTAGATTTTCCACCAACTTCCAATAGTGCTATAGGCTGGGACCAAGCCTTTAACACATGACCCTTTGGGGGACACTCCAGATCAAACCACAGCATGGAGGTTGCCAGTTTTAGGGCAAATGGCTAATTTTAGACATCAGAATAGGAGTGGGCCTCTGCTCTCATGACAGTCCTGGCTGCTTCCTTGGCACAGAGCTTGAACATCTGGCTCATGCAATAGCATCCTGGTTCCTTTGACCTCTTTGTCCCAGGCAGCCCTCCAGCCCTCCACAGAGCCACCCTGTCTTCAATATCCATCAGGCACCAGGGCTACAGCACCCCCCATCCCACACTGTTCTCTCCGACCACCACCCCCACTAGTTCTTTTAAAATGAGCACATGCCTGCATTTGGTACATTTATTTATAAAATACATTCTTGTACCACTGCACTAATACTTGACATGTAATGTAAAATATAATTACAATTATTTGGATTTTAAAATGATAAGAAAAATAAAATTTTAAGTCATTTTATTTTATATATTTATTAATGGGTTTAAAGCATTTTTAGTCTCAGTAAAAATTTTAATGAGAGCCATATGATTGGAAATGTTTCATTTTTAAAAAACAAAGCTCTATGATACAGCAGCTCAAAGGTCTGGTTCTTAATTCAGATTATTTTTATACTTGGTTTTAATTGCTGTTATGTCTGGGGTAAAAAAAAAAAAAAGCTACCTTGCAGAGAAACATTGATCCAAATGGAAAAACAGCAATGCTGGCTGTGCTTACTAAATTCTCATAGATATTTTTCATTCCCATCCACCAATTATGCAAAGTTTTTTGTTGAAATTCAGCAAGCAAATTTCCATCTTCCCTGATGTCAATCAGCAGTTCTTAAAACTAATCAAAAGGTGTTACATTTTTATATTTTTAGCAAATAGGTTCTGAAACACTTTGGAAGATTTTTTTAAAAGGTTAAAATATTCTGTTTCCAAGTTTTTAAAGTTTACCTACACACAAGTTATAATAGGTGAGACATATGTATAATTTTTGTTCAAAAAAATCACGATACAATGGAAACATTTCTAAATATTTGTTTTAGAAATACTCTCTTCATAGCACTAATTTCTTTCAGAAAGTAATTTCTTTTTCAATCATTATTTACATATCAAAAGTGACATAGAGGGGACTGGGGATTTAGCTCAGTGGTTCCACTGCCTGCCTCACAAACACAAGGTCCTGAGTTTGATCTCAGGTACAAAAAA
>NW_004624764.1:19503488-19554556 GCF_000247695.1 Heterocephalus glaber | reverse complement strand
TATATGTAAAAGTACCATAGAGAAGCAGAAAAAATACATGTATTTTTGTTGTCTTGTTTTTTCTTTCAAAATTTCTGTTGCTTAAATGCAATATATCATAGATTGGATTGTGTAAGAAAAAAGGTCATTAATGGAAAAACATAAAATCCAAAAAGAATGAAAAATGTACCAATGTTAATTCTTAATTTTTACAAATCTACTGTGGTTGTATAAAAATTACATTATGGGAAATGGGTGGAGTATAGAGTTACTCTCCATATTATCTCTATACTTTCCTTGTAAACATAAAATTATTTCAAAATAAAAAGAACTTATTTTTTTAAATTTTGGTTGTATAGCATACCTTTGACAGCAATTGTCATAAAAATGGTCATAAAAATAGTCAGCAAGTTTGAAATGCTTCTCATTTTGAAAAGGAAAAACATGTAAGTCACTTAAACTTGCTCATCTTGTTATTTTCCCATAATAACCATCAAACCTCTATATTCTCATTATAAAATACTACAATATAAAATTCTACCATTATTATCTTATTTTTGTAATATAAACCACATCAATGACATGCTGCATCATTTTGTACACTCACACCCTCGACTTCAACTGCAAATCTTTGAAAGAATTTCATGTTTGGAGTAATCTCTGTAACTTAGCCCTGAATCCTGCATGTATTACAGTTCAGCATCCACTCTGGCATAGTTATATTAATATTGTTTTTCCATAAAATATTATCTTCGTTAAATAAGTCACTGATTATTGGAACTGAATCTTTCTCAGGACATCTCATAAAAAAGTAATTCTTTGTGTATTTCATTGTTGGGATCCAAATCCAACACATACCATAAGCTGAGATGCTTTAGAAACATCTGCACCTTCATCTGACTGTACAGTGAATCTCCCACACTGCATAATTTGTTCTAGTGCTTGTTTCTTTACATCTTCAGCAATGCTGTCTTTGCATCTTCCAGCCACACTTGCTGACAAAGAGCTGTATTTAAGTTTGCACATGGATTTTCTTTTTCCTGTGGCTCATTTCATTTATTTTTCCGGAGGCAGAAAGAACAAGCATTTTCTTGATGGTATGAGACTTTTTATCTTTCATTATGAAGTAAGGAAATCTCAAAAGAGGCATCTAAACATTTGTTACAAAGTGTCAGAACTTATGTAAAGAACCAGAGGGAGCATCATGTAACTTTCGACATCACTGAAAAAAATAATTAGAAACTTGTCTTTATATTCTGGATGCTTCATTTTTAAGAATATTATTGTGTTAGCCAGGAGAGGCTAGGTTGGGTGCTGGTAATAAACATGCCCAACAGCTGTGGCTTAAAATAATACAGGTTTATGATATGCCACATGTACATCACAGGGCAACTGTGTCACAGCCTCACTCTAGGATGCAGACCAAGCACCTCCTTATGGAACATTGTCAGTCCTTGTGAAAAGAGAAAAGAGTGCGATGAATTATATACCGCTTTTCAAAACTTCCACCTGGAAGTGACAGTTGTCACTTCTGCTCAGAACTCAGTGGACAGAACAGGCCATGTGGCCACACGTACACCAAGCAGGTCTGGAAGTCAGTTGACAGAGCAGAATCAGGAATAGCTGCTGCATGCCACCAGTGATGTATACACTTGTTAATTAAGACATTGCATTCTCATTAGCTAGTATCTCAAGGTTTATTAATGGACACATGTACAATACACATAGCCAACTATTAAAAATTTCCTCCTTCAGCCAGGGGTGGTGGTGCATGCATGAATTTCCAGCACTTGGGAGGCTAAGGTAGGAAGATCTCCATGAGTTCAAGGCCAACCTGGGCTACATAGTGAGTTCAAGGCCACCCTGAACTACATAGCAAGACCCTGTCTCAAAAAACTTTTTCCTCCTCTTCATCTGCTTTCTTGTTGGATCTGATTAAATCATCATCTATTTGGAGCAGAAGTATTATTTTTTCCACTGTCTGCTTGCTTGTGCTTACATTTATTAGTGTTCTCTCCAGTCCATGATATCTTTGCAGGAAAATATAAAGCCACACACTCATCCTACAAAGTGGTTAAAATTGAATTATCTCATGCAAGTATAGGCACAAGAAAGTTCTTAGTAGTACTATTTATAAAATCCAAAACTTTAAACATCAGAAGTGTCTATTAATAGAAAATGGACCTGCACATGCAATAGAATGTTATGAAGCTATGAGAATGAACAAACTACACTGACAATGTGACCCAGATGATCCTCATAAATGTAAAGTTGAATGAAAGAAATCATTCAAATGTATTATTTCATGTAACCAGAGCTCAAAAATATGTGAAACTTGAGTATGGTGTTAGAAATTAGGACAAGGGTTACCTAGGCATAGGTAGTGACTGAAAGGCCATCATACAAGTGGCCTCAAGAAGGCTGGTCATTTCATATTTCATCTGGATGTTAGTTATATGGACATGTTCATCTTCTGAACATCCACTGACCTACACCCTCAAAATCTGTGTACTATTTCTGAATATAAATTATACTTTAATTAAAAGCTCAGTTAAAATCAAACTGGATCATATAATCCATAGATTCCCCTATCCAGATGCATATAAATTGAAATATAGAGCCAGAAAAGATACAGCAGAGCAGATTGCCTTGTGGAACTTACCTCCTCCTTCAGGACCCCTTGGCCCTTCAATGTTCCATGACTGCTTGACATATGACAAGACACCAGTATCAATCCACATATTAAATATGCGTTAAAATGAACTTGTATCTTTTCAAGTAGATCAATCAATGTAAATCGTATCAGTCCTAACATTTTCTTTCCATTTCCCAAGGACCATTTTAAGAACATCGTTTTGCAGATACAAATAGTTGCTCTTATCAGTCCGAAGTCTGGTTCAGAACCATGGACAGAGCTCGCCCTGCTGCCCCACCCCAACCAAAAAAAAAAAAAAAAAGGAGAAGTTAGGAGAAAGAAGCCTCCAACTCAGAATCCTTCCCTGCCAGCATACCCAATAAGCATTTCAGAGGCTTATGCACAGATGCCCTGATAATTTAGGCATAGAGAAAGCATGAGCTTCAATAATACAAAACTAGAAGTTCTTAATGAGATTTGTTTAATGACAAATACATTGGGAAATCTCTGGTATCCCATTTGATCATGAAATAAATGCTTGGATGAAGCAAATGCTCTGCATACTAGAATGCATACACATGGACTGTCAATTTTAAAGAGTAACATGAAATGCTCTTTGCTCTAACACACACTAGTGAGAAAAAAATGCTTTGGATAATGCAGAAGGCACTTCAGAGACTTGTAAGGCTTTACAACACACAATTCATAAGAAATTTAGTTTTCATTTGAATCCATGTCTTTCTGGCTCCAAAGTTCATGCTCTTTTTCTGCATTATGCTGTTGTTGTTTTTTAAATAATATGACTGTAAAAAGTGGAAAATTCAGAGGACTCCAGAGAAAGAAGCAGGAGAATATACTCATAAACTAAGCTGACACAGTTCCTGGTTCAGCTCATCTTTTCTCCAAAACAGACCCTGCGACAACAGCCTGGGTGTAAATAGTCTAGCTAAGTGATGACCCCCAAGAATCATGTGAGGAAGTGGGGACCCAGGAGTGGAAGAGGACTAATAAGATGTGTCCACAAGTGGGTTACTGCTGTGAAAAATAAGATCCCTTCTTTTGGGGACCATCTGTGAGGCTGTAGAACACATCTCAGAATTGATTCATCAATGGGGAAAGAAAGGCAAAATATAGATTATGACAGGCTGAATAACATTCTTCCCCATGAAGTCCATCCCTGAATTCCAAGAACCTGTGATTATGTTCCTTACATGGCAAAAGAAACTTTGCAGGTATGACTGAAAATCTTGAGATGGGAAGATCATTCTGGATTATATAAATGGAATCACAACTGTTCTTCCAAGAAGCAAGCAGGAAGATCAAGAGAGGGACCGGGTTGGAAGGTGGGAGAAGGGACTATGAGCCAAGGAGAGTAAGCAGCTTCTAGAAGTAGACAAGGAAAGAAAACAGATTCTTCCTTAAGAGACTCCCAAAGGAAAATAATTCTGCTAACACCTTCATTTCAGACCTGAAGATTCATTTCAGACCTCTGACCTCCCAAATTATGAAAAAATAATTGTGTGTCACCTTAAACCGTTAAGTTTGTGCTAATTCGTTACAACAGGGAACACAAAAAGACAAACACGCACATATGTATATTAACATATGTGTGCTTACTTTATGTTGATTCCTAATCAACTCTTCACCTTCATTTGTTGAAGTTTGCAAACCATGCTCCCACAATCAGAGAAGGCTTTCAGGATAGAGACCCAGGAAGCCAGCAGCCTGTATCGGGAGGACCCTCTGCAAGTGCAAGTGACAGAGAGCACTCGCTTGCTCTCTCGCTCTCTCTCTCTCTCTGCTTTGTAACTCTTACTATCATTGATTTCTTAAAGGAACTTAAATCACAGAACTTTAGAGAAATTTAATGGACAATACTTTCAATGGCCAATTTAAAAGAAAGTGTAGAAATTCCTTTCTGAATCATCCCTAGATAAAAATGAAAGGCAGAAGAACACTCAAACCTAGTTACAGATAGCACCTTTGTAATGGGTAAGTTATATGGTTCTCTCTTTGAGGCAGGGCTTTGAGCATATTCAGAAGTGAATGCCAATCACTCCTCTTTCACAGACACAAAGTGTCCCTTGGTTAGGGAGCTAGACACAGAGAGCTAATTATTTTAAAGCTGAGCTCTCAGATAAACCAGTAGGATAAATGCTCTGGGATCTATGGGATGGATACTGAGGAGCTGGGGCTCCTAACTGAGTGTTCTTCATGCTGACCCACCATGGAAGCTGAGATATCTGGCCTTCTTTTCCATAGAACGTCCTCTAATCAACGGTATTGAGTTACAATGAATAGAACCCTCATCAGACTTTCTCAGGCAAAAGTGGGAACCTATGATAAGGAAATGGAGATCAAGTTGTATGGAAATGGAAAAGAACCAAAGATCAGATCTCTCTCTCTCTGTCTCTCTCTCTCTGTCTCTCTCTCTCTGTCTCTCTCTCTCTCTCTCTCTCTCTCTCTCTCCCCTCCCTTCCTCCATCCCTTTCTTCCTCTCTCCTTTCTGAGATCACATGGCCTCTCCTCTCTTCTTTTGAGTCTGGTGTGCTCTTTTCCCCAGCCCTGGTTCCACTTCATGATCTCTCAGTTTCCACTCACCACAAACTGTTCCAAGTCATCCAGGTCCTGACTTCAAATTCCCAGTAGAGAGATGTAACCTGGCTCACTGAGGAAATCCCATGAGGCATAGGTCACTAGATGCAGAGGGGTGGGCCCTTTCGGCCAGGTGTTTAACTCTGGGCCAATCAGCCAAGGACAGAGCTTATGAGCATTAGAAACCAGAAATGGTGCCCTGCTGCTCACAGGGAGCCAGGCCTCAGATGCACAGGGTCAAAATGCAGCCAAGATTCAGCTTTGTTTCTGCCCAGGGAACCAAGGGAGGGCTTGACAGAACCCCCTCCCCTTCCCAGAATTCTCTCTGAAAAGCAAGTATGCTTGCTCCCCAGCCCTCCACAGCTCTCTGTGTCACACCCTTACAATGTGACTTCAAACTCCTCCCTTAGGAAGTGGAGCCTGGTTTCTGACTCCTTCAATTTGGGCTAGCTTTGTGATTTCCTTTGACTAATAGAGTGTGGAAAAAATGATAGTATCCTAATTTAAGCCAAGGTATCTCTCTCTCTTTCTCTCTCTCTCTCTCTCTCTCCCCCCCATCCCTTCCTTCTTTTTTTCTCTCTCTCATGACACTGCTGTCTTATGAGTAAGCCTGCTGGATGTGACAAGCAAAGAGCCCCCATTTGAGCCAGTTTCTCCAGCCAAGGCCATCCTAGACCAGCCAACTGACCATAGAGGCATAAGTGTATCCCAAACCTGTCCCTAAGCAGAAGAGCCACCCATTTGATCCTGTATACTCATGATCAATAATAAATGTGGGTTGGTTTACAGAAGCTTTGGAATGTTTTGTTACACAGCAATAACTAACTGATGTAGCAAGTCAGGGCTATGCCCCAAACTGGTCCAGGGAAGGGTGGCTATAAGAAAGGAAGTCTGTCAGTGTCTTTCAGTGAACACCAGATGCCTTTCATTATTCTTTCTCCCACTACTGTCTCAAGAACCAGCCAGATTGCAACTGCCACCAACATCCTCATACAAAAGAACCACTAGCCTGCACATAGAGTGTCTAGAACTCACTTTATGGGATGTTGGTCAAAAGCGATTTTGTTCAGACAAAGTGGATTTCTTTAGTAGACATCAGATTAGCCAGCAGGAACAGCTGGGCCTCCAAATCACAAAGAAAAGAGAGAGATGTCCCTGTTTGCTCCAAAAATATGGAGGACAAGGTCACCTAAAGCTAAATCAAATCAGAGTCCAGCCAGCAGAAAGAAGACTAAAGCATGAGCCTGGATTATGACTGGCTTTGGACTGAAGTCTGATCTCTTGAGAGATTATTCCTTCTTGCTCTGATTCTGAAGTATTTGAATCTGGAATACCTGAACATTAAATGTCAGATCAGAGCTAGTGCCACATGAATACAGAATTTTGCCACTTGTACATGCCTTTTGGAAGGCCTTTTCCCCCCATAGCTTTTGTAAGATTCTCAAACTAAGTTCTTAACTTAAAAGTCAAGAACTTTAAGAGTGGAGAGAATGCTAGAAGTGACACTGTCTGGCCTGTTTATAGCAAGTTCCTCCATGTCTATATCTGAATGTTATTATACCTATACATTATAATTCCTATGAAAAATTATAACCATATAACAGAATATTACATATCTCTGTCATTATCTACACCTTAAGATAATGTCACTCTAGCAGTGTTTAATGGGACCTATTTTTACTCTAAGTTAATATCCTTACATACCACTGTGACATATATATATATATATTACTGTCGTTGTGCAATACTATATGATGACATAGTAGTTCTGCTACTTTGTTGTTTCTTTACCCTAGTGTGGCTAAAAGTTATTATATGCATATATGACTGTAGCTATGTGTTACTGCAATTATATTAATAATCTGTATGTTACTGTATCATTAACTGATTCTGTTGATGTAAGACTCTAATTGTATTACTTCACCTATATGTTCCTCTATTTATGTTATTATTTATTTTAATATACTACAAGAAGATATTAATAAAGAAGATACAAAAAGCATTCTTCTATGAAAAAATAAAGCAAAATTTTATAACAAAAAAGTTAGAGAATAACAGTAGTTAATACACTATGTGTCATGATCTTAAAAGAATGGCCAAAATGTTACTCAGAGTACAAATCATAGACCAAAATAACCTCTATTACAAAGAAGAAACAAACAAATAAAAGGACAAAACTTTCTTTTCAATGAACAAAGAGAAACTAGTAGTATAAATGAAACCAGTTAGCATGTATCTTAAAATAGTTTTAAAACAATGGAATAGATATTTGGGGGAATTATTTGAACTTCCTACTTCCTATTTATCTATATTCTATTTTGACATATACATATATATTCTGAGTTTTTCATATAAGAGAAACCATGCAATATTTAAACTTGTGTATCTGATTTACTTCAATTAACATTATGTTCTCAAGTTACATCAATTTGCCTATGAATGCCTCAAGTTTATCTTTCTTTATGGCAGTGTAGTCCTTTATTTATGTTATTGTACCTAGGTGTTATGGCATTTATTCCTGAAGTCATGCTTTACTGCAACAAAATGTTACTGCGAAATTACATTTACCCCAATAATAAAAAAATAATGTTAACTACCATTTGTTAAGCATTTTCTACATGTCAGGCTTTCTTCTGCTGCAGACTTTATATACACTTACCTTACTAAATTTATACCAATCTTGTGAGGCAGATATAATTATCCCCATTTTACAGATGAGGAAACTAAGGTACAAGCAGGTTATGTGCCCTAGGTCATGCAATCGGTATGTGGCAATAGAGAGCCTGGGAAAACTTTGGACCCAGGTCTTTCTGACTATTTGTCTCCACTCTCACCTCCTACCAGTCCTACATCCTACAAAGACCTCATTTTTCCAAGGAGGCTCCAGAAAATCCTCTCAAAGCTTCCTGTTCTAGCCAATTCCTCTTGGCCTTTGTTTCCTATCAGTTCCTCATGTCCAGGAGTGATCTCTGGTTGGAATGAGACCAATAAGGCCAGAACCTTGAGCTGGAGTCTGCAGGAAGAAGTTCCCAGGGAGGGGGTTTCCTGTGTCCCAGCCTCACCTAGCCTTACTTAGGATAGAGCCAGCCCCAGGCACAGCTATGAGATTGGCTCCCTTGGGCTCACTGACTACAGCTCCTCTGGCTCTGGGCCTGAAAACTCATGGGGAACCTCCCAGGCCTGCTGCTCCATGGCATCCCATACTCACTGGCCTGGCCTCTCCTCTCCCTCTCCCTCTCCCTCTCCTCACCCCTCATATGCTTCTCAGCCCCCTCCTAGGTTCTAATCCCTAGAGCCAAAGTCTCTCTTCCCTTCATGGTGACCATCAACTATATTTAATAGTAGTTGGGACAGGGGCAATAGGACCCTTGCTCCCCTCAAACCCAAGTAATACTGAGAGGGGCTCCCTAGGACTAATTTCTAGCTTATGTCTAGATTTTTAATGACTCCTAGATTTGACTATTCATAGCACTGAGCAACTTAAGGTCAAGAAGGTAGATCCCTTAGAAATCATCTAGCTTGGCCAGGGATTCAGCTCAGTGGTTCCGCCACCTGCCTCACAAGCACAAGGACCCAGGTTCGATCCCCAGTACCACAAAAAAAAAAAAAAGACAGAAATCATCTAGCTGAGGGTCGGCAAATACAAGATGCACAGAGCACCACTCCTCAAACCATGCCCATTGCAGACATTGCTAATCAATCACAGACACTGTTCTACTAAGCCCGGACACAGACTCAGAATGCTTCTCAATCCAAATTTTCAGCCACCAGCAATTGACCTGAAGTGATAGATGAAATAAAATCCATTTCCCTTCTAGGCCATCTCCTTCATTGTCCAGATAGGGAAACAGAGGGCCAGAGGAAAAGCAAGTTGTCCAGCTTCATAAAGGTCAGAAATGAAACCAAAATGAGAACCTAGATTTCCTGGTCTCTGAGCATAACTCAGAGGACACAACCACACAGATGGGCAGAACTGGGATGTTTCAGTCTCACTTCTAAGGAGCTCTAAAAGCACTGGAAAAGAGCAGCCAACAAAAGTCCCACTCCTCTGCCCAGGGTTTCCATAGCAGTGCTGGTCCCCTAGCTTGGGGTGAGAATGGGAAGTAGGAGTTCAGTTTTCTCCATCTGGTAGTGAGCTTTGGCCATCATGGAAGTTTGGACCTGGTCAGTGCAGGCAGTGAGCTCGCCTGGGCCCAGAGCCCTCACAAGCCTACAATTTCCAAGGCAAGAGGGTTCATCTGCACAAGTGGAAGGAATAAGACACACTTGCCACCTGGGGTTTCCACCTCTACAGAGGAAAGCCAGGCTGCCAAAGACCTGAGCTGAGGACAATAGATCATCTGGTCACTGGGATTAATGAGGCTTCCCCGTGTTTGTGGAGAGGTGATTAAGGAGCTTGTAGCTGCTTCGCCTGCTGTCAATAGAACAAAAGACTCAGTAGTTCTGCCTTCAGAGGCTTGGGAAGGGGAGAGCAAAGGGATGGGAGTCTGCACCCTGCTCAGCTTTGTGCTTTCCCAGGTAGGCACCAAGCCCTGGGGCATTTGTCCCACCCCTCCTCAATCTAGAATTACTCCCTGTTGCTGTTCACACACTCCACAAGGATTTATTAAGACCTGATGTATACCTGTTTCCATGGTAGGTCTGGGGGACACAGAAGTAGTCAGAGCAGAAACAACTCCTGTCCTCATGGAGCTCACAGTCTGGCAGTAAGATGGACACTAAGCAATAAAATATGTGATGATATCTCTAATTGCAAGTGGGATGAAGTGCTGCCCGGTATGTGTCAAGGCTATCTTCCTATTACACCTGGCTGAGACCCTCTGCCTACCACCTACACAGGCCAGGAGCCCTCTATGACCCTCTAGAGAGCCTGGCTCTGTTATGAACACTTGAAGCCACTGGCTGGCTCCAAGGCAGAAACAATATGGCAGAAAGGCATGGTGGAGGGAAGCTGTTCAACCCATGGCAAGCAGGAAGCAGAGAAAGAGAGGAAGGGAAGAGCCAGGGACAAGAATACATGGTTCCAGATGATGCCCCCAATGACCCACCCCTCCCACCAGGCCCCACTTCCTAACAGCACATTCAGCTTCTGATCTCATCCATGGATGAATCCACATAATCAAATCACCTTCCAAACACATGAGACTTTGGGAGGACACTTTAGAACTAAACCATAACAGCAAGACAAGAAGTCTAGGCACCTTGGAGGTACGAGGAGCAGTTGGCTGCCTGGAGCTGGGCTACAGGAGCTGAATCTGGGTTATTTGGAAGACAGTATAGAGGTCAAACAAGAGTTAACACCGTGCAGTTAGATGCCATTTCCAAGGAAGGAGCTAAAACCAGACCAAGGGCTCTCCCTATGAAAGGGGCTGCAGGAAGCAGAAGAAGGGACTAGGAAAAAGGAGGGGATGGAGTCTGGACAAAGTAGATGTTTCTAGACAGAGGAAGAGAGAGTTAGCAGAAGAACTATGTATGCAGTTGACAGTGTCAGATGCCTGCCAAGAGATGGAGTAAGATAAGGATGAGACATGCCATCAAATTTCCTAAGTGGGTCACCAATGGCCTTGATGAAAGTAGTTTAAGGTGGAGACAGAAGTGGGAATGGAATGGGTGAGGAGGGCACACACAGAGAGGAAGCAGGAAATGGGAAGGAGCCTTTTGATAGTATTGCTGTGAAGCGAAGGGAAGAAATGGGACAATTGCTTAGGAGGCACCAAAAGAGCTTTTTGGAAAAGCTTGAGCAAATGTTCTGAGCTGGGAAGCGAGAGAGAGAGAGAGAGAGAGAGAGAGATTGACTGAATGAGTGAATGAATAAACAGAAGAATAAAGATTTAAGGAGCTAGCTGTCAGAGGAAGCCTTGGAGCTGGGTGGATGCAATAGGATCCAGAGCACTTGGGGAGAGGGGCTCCTGACCAACAATATACATCCCCCTTCCTCCGAGATAGAGGGAAAACCCTGAAAGGGACTGAGGGAAAGTAGAGGGAACCTACATTTGATGAGCTTGATCTACATAGCAGAGGGCAAGCTAAGGTTGTTTGCGGTGGAGGTGGGAGAGGGTGGGGAGCAGGTGGAGGTGACAAGAAGATAGGCCCGGCTTTCAATGGCCATGGGCAGTGAGAACCCACATGATGCTGCCCATAGTGACTGCACTGGTTAGTGCCCATGTGTTAAGTACCTGTCTATAAATTAATTGTCCTAAGAGCCCAGGCAGACAAGCCTCCTTATCCCTTATGTACAAATGAAGAAACTGAGGTTCAAAAAAATTGAGTGATTTGCCTAGGAATACAGACTCTGGTAATAGAGCTGGGATTTGAACTTGTGTCTGGTAGATGCCAAGCCCCGTGCTCTTTTCATTGACTTGTGAATCACATTCTGTACTTACCCTTAGCACCTCTTGGCATCCAAGGAATGGGAGAGAAGGCAGAGGTATGGAGCCCACTCAGGGCTGGGGATTGGGTTGGCCAATGTGGTTTTGGGGCCTGGAAACCAGAGTGTTGGGATCAGGAGAGAATGGTTGCCCAGGAGTCTGGACTGGTGAGGAGGCAGGAGCACTGCTGTGTACAGAGAGGAACTGTGAGAGCAGAGAAGACCTGAAAGGCCTTTGGTCACATGGAGAGACATGCAAAGGACAAGGGGAGGGAGGGAGAGCCAGTCAGCACGGAGGAGCCTGAGATGGGACTAGAGGATATAAAACTAGGGTGGAAAGAATTGACCCAAGGGGAAGAATTCTGACTACCATTTAGTGGCTCATACCTGGGGTCTGATACTACAATCATTTTACTAACTCTGTGATGTTGGTCCACTTGCAGAAATTCATCAACACAGTGAGATCAGTAACCCCTAACTGTACTTATACCTAGAAAGGAAAACTCTTCAAAGACTCCCTTCTGGACCCCACCTTGCCCTGACAGATGCATGTACATGGGCTCTGCCCCCTCCATGCCAGCCCACTGTCCCTGTCACTCACTCCAATTCAGCATACCAGTTTCGCTAGTACCTCAGTAACACCGTGCAGTAGTCTCTCCCCAAACCCAGCCACTTACAGCAGGCCTGTCTCTGGGTTCTCCAGGGTTCTGCTCATCATCTGGGCTTGGCTGATCTTGGCTCCAGGCCACGAATTAAGTTCAGATCTCCTGTCATGTCACTCATTCTTTGGAGACCAGTGACCCTTTGAGACATGTCCTTGTCTTAGCAATGGTGGAACACAAGGTCACAAGTACAAGCACCCTAAAGCAACTTCTACAATTCAAGATGTCTGCTAATATCATATTGGCCAAAGCAAGTCATATGACTAAGCCCCAGTAGGGAAATATGTTCCCACCCCACAAGGCCACAGCAAGGGTGTGAATGTGTAACACAACCATGGGAGAGTAAAGAGTTGGGATCAGTAATTTCATCTACCAAATCTAGTCGTCTCTGTGGTCCCCAGATACAGGTGTGGCCCCCTTTTTCCCAAGCTGCCCCTCCTCCTGGAATGCTATCTCCCACTCTCCTCCCATTCAACACAAGGCTGGCTCCTTTCATCTTTTGAACCTCAATGTGAACAATGCCCTTTTAAGCAGCTGGGAACTATAGTCTTTCAATTTGCCCAGGGGAAGAAGAAACAGGATTTAGTGAACATCACATTGTCTCTGCCACAGCCCTCTGATCATATAGGACAGAAGTCTCCATCAGCTGAATGAACCAGCCACCAGAAATGGATAGAGAGGGATGCAGGAAACACAAGCAAGGAGAAACACACAGAGAGAGGGACGAGGGGTCAACAAGAAGATGCTTATGATAGAGACAGGCCAAGGGAGGCCCAGGAAAAAATGCTGGCCAAGAAAGGGTCACAGAACAAGTGGTCGAGGCTGATGCAGAGAAATAAGGCCCAGAGGGGCTGTCGAGGAGAGGTTGAGCTTGCAAGTGAGCAAGTCCTTCCTCACGCAAATGCAGAGTGTGCAGCTTCCTTCCCACTATTTCATTCCCCTCTGTTGTCACTGACACACACAACAGAATCTGAAATCTAATTTGGCCTTTGTCAGTTCCATAGATGCTGTTCTTTAGGGGTGATTCCCTGGTAAATGGACAGAAATTCTAAAATGAAAATCCACATTGGCCGTCTGGGACCTGTTCTCTAGAATTCTGAGCACTAGTTGCCAGTGGGTGGGTCATTGTGCAAGCACTAATGCCAGTGACAAATGGGAAGGAACTAGGCTGCTTAGGCAGCGACTTCTGACAACCCAGCATGGCTTGCCCCAGAGATCTAATCAGCCCAGGCCTGGCCCCTGATGGTTGTGGCAGCTGGGAACTAACTAGGCCCCAGGAGACCAGGAGCCTGGACCTAAATATTAGAGCAAGGAAGTGGGGTTTGGGTACTCGGAAAAGGCAGCGCCTTGCCCTGGGGTTGTGCCAACAAGCTCCCATATCTCTGGCCAGTCCTCCCCAGCTTCCTGAAAGAAGCCTCCAACATGCAGAACAACCATGTCCCTTCTCTGCTCAAAAGTCTTTGTAGCAGATACCACTCAGCCTTCCTCATGGCAGCCACTGCCATGGAGAGCAATTGTCCCTTTGTGCTGAAAAAGATCACACCTTAAAGGGCCATTGCATCAGTCTTTCCCAAGCCTTCCAGGAACTGGGGCTTGTTTGTTTGCTTGCTGGTAGGGAAAGTTCAACTCTGAATCAGTGCTAGGAAGCTACATCCCCAGGGCATCCTCAGCCCCTCACCCCGACCCAGGAGAAACGCCCCTGTTTACAGGGGTTTGGGCAGAGATCCCCAAGCATTCTCAGGGACTGATGGGATCACAACGTCCCCAGAAGCAACCTTCACATTGGCTCTTGCATTGGCTTCTCTTCCTTTCCTGTCTCACTCCTGTCCCCCATTCCCTCTTTCCTCTTCCTGGTCATCCTCCAGACAACCCATCTGTATTCAGGCCCTTGGCTCCAGTTCCACTTCCAGTGTTTTCCAAACTGTGCTCCTTAGAACCCCAGGCTCCCTTAGGACCTGTCTATCTCTTCTCCCACTTGTATTCAGTTTAACACTCTGTTGTCACCATCTTGAAATGTCTAATAATTTTTTAACAAGAAATCCTATATTTTCATTTTGCACTGTGCGCTGTACAACTTGCACAAGGCCTACAGAACTGCCCATGCTCTGAATTTCCAGTGCTTTGTACTAAGCCTATACTTAATAGGTGCTTAGTGACTACTGAGCTACGTTGAATTAAATCGAACCAGCATTCATTGGGCCTCTCTGCCCCACCCCCACCCCCCTCGCTCCAGGGTCCTTCTCTGCCTTCCTCATGACCTGAGGCTTAGAGGCTGTCAGGACTCAGGGCTAACAGCAACAAGAGCAGTGCCTGTGGGTTTTCTGGGGCACAAGGGAGTGGGGGCTGTGGCCTGCAGCCTGGATGATCCCCACACCCCCTAGACTACACTGCCTCCTCCATCAGATCAGGGATTCCCTATGGTCACAACTCCCCCTGAGGAAACAGTGCGTTTTCATCTTAAAATGTCATTGCACGGTTTTCATCATGTTTTAAAAAGCTCCGTCTGAGATAATTTGGAATTGCCCCAGCTCTAAACCCTGATAACAGAGAGCAGCCTGCCACAGAGAGAAGGTTACATGAGCCAACAGTACAAAGACACGAGGTCAGTGGAGGACCTCAAGAATTAGAAGCAAACGGATTTTAGACAAGACACAGTTTCGAAGGTGGAAGGTTTGGTCAGGAGATGAGGTCGGGGGGAGGAAATACTTTTCTTAATTGGAAAAAAGACAGCCCAGGAAAATATAGCATGCCCATAGCATGATCCTGCTCTCGTCTGTTTTCTACCATGAAAAGGAGAAGATGTAGAGTCTGTACACTCAGACAAAGGAGACCAAAGGCCTTCCCCGGGATTTGCAGAAAGCAATCACAGATAAGGTTCTTTTGTGGGGCAGTTAAAGCCGCAGAAAGGAAAGGCGAGGGGGTTTCACACTTTGTCTGGCTGACCAGAGGTCTCAGGGCTCAGACAAGCCTCAGAGAAGACAAAATTAAATTGCTCTAAGGAACGAAGAGTCAAAGTAAAATTAAGCTTAATTATTAGCAGTTAAGGGCTAATGAGAGTGCCTGATTTACCTAAATGTTTGGCTATTTCTACATCTTGCTCTAAATTAGCTATCATTTTTTATATGTAGTCATTAGATTAGTTAGTTGTTATGGCTTGTTATTTAATAAATTCTACTATACATCTGAGAGAGAGAGAAAGAGAAAGAGAAAGAGAGAGAGAGAGAGAGAGAGATTCAGTTTTTGCTTTGTTTTTGTGATGCATAGACTTGACATTAAATGTCCATAATTATCCACACCCACAGAGAGGTTTTTGTTGGTGGTGACTCTAGCCCAGACCCTAGAGTCCACCTAGTGGCAGCTATCCAGGTTGCATGCATAATGTCCTGCAAAAAGTGAGAAACTTCAGAGGCCAGGGAGGTGAGCCTGGAAGGACAGAGGAAAGGAGGAGGGCACCTGATCTGCTCAACCAGCCGAGGGTAAATCCCATGGGGAGGGAGAAGCATGACTGCTTCATGGTGAGTGGGGGAGATTCTTGGAGACCAGAGAGGTCCCAGTGACTGGGAGGAATCAGAGCCTAAGAAGCAGCACCAAGGCCAGGGATTTAGCTCAGTGGCACTGTGCCTGCCTCAAGCACAAGGTCCTGAGTTGGATCCCCAGTGCCAAAATTTTTTTTAAAAAGAAGAAGCAGCACCAAGAGCTGCCCCGCTTCCTCCTTCCCCAGGCAGAGTGGGAGAACCAGGCTGGGTACAGGAAGGAAGAGGGCAGCCAGTGGGAGCCCAGGTCCAGGTCCCGCAAAGGAGAATCACATCTCCAAGAAGTGTACCGAGGAGCCCAAAGGAGGAGGAGGAGAGCAGAGAGATCTCTGAAATGGCCTGAAATGGCAGGAAATCAGCTTGAGCAAGGCCAGAGGGAGGAGAAGGTGAAAGAAACCAAGATCCTACTGACTTCCATTACTGACTGTCCATTAAGACATGTGCCCGGCTGGAAGGGCGCCTGATGACTCAGCTGGGCCCCTGCTTACAGCACCCCTCCCACAGCTCCCTCATACTACCGAAGATCCAATCCCAGGCCCAGCCAGAGCTCGCCAAGGTGTGACACTAGGGAAGTCTTTGGAAATGGCTTTCTAGATGGATGCTCTCAACCAACCTGGAACTCCATTCCTCTCATGGTGGCTCATTTTTTGAACTTCAGTGAAGATGACCTCTTTTCACTTGATCCCTAAATAAGGCAGAAGCAGAAAAACTTCCTGTTGGCAGCTTTGGCTGAAACCTAGAAGCCTGATAACATCAAGGATAGGAGGTGAGACTATAGATGCCAAACGAAGAGGTAACTTAGAGCAGGGAGACACAGTCTGGGAGCCTTATCTCCCCTGACATCCCAGCACTCAGAGGTACCCCTGGCTCCAGGAGGCCCCAAAACATCAAAGAGCTGAGGGAATGGGCAGCCTCTTCCAATCCCCAGCATGGCTTGTCTTCATGCACCTCAGAGTCCCTGGCCCCTGAGGGAACATTGCCCTTGAACATGCCCCAGGGAGCCAGACCACATGTGTTCACACTTGATGGTCCTCACACTTCTGCTGGGTCCCACAGCCCCATCTGAGGCCCATCCCCAGGCTGCCATCCTGAGCCATTGCTCCTTCAACCCTTTTCCCATTCCAAGGGCAAAGCCTGTGTCTCTCTTGGAGCCCCACAAGGCCTTCCTGCTCCCTTCCTGAGCAGCTTTTACTTGAGTGCTAGGACCCCACCAGAACAGGTGCCCTCTCCTGTGAGCTGTGAGGTTCCATGGAAACAAGGACTGCAGGCTCTCAGCGAGGCACTGAGGCCAGCCCTGGGCCTGCCTGTGCCTCTTAGGAACAGGTAGCTGCCCTAGATCCCTAAGGGACCACTGGCCAGACCTGCACAGGCTTGAGGGAAAAGGACCACCCCAGTGGCTCCAGGGGGCCCTGGGGCCGGTGGCCGGGCAGATGGGTGGACAGGCAGAACTGTCCACAGCCAGCACGGGCACACCTTGCATTGACCCATCTGTTCCATCCAACACCCTCTTGCAAGCTCCTGAGACACCCTCAGGGCAGATCCTCCAAAGAACCGTCTTTCTCTTTGCAAGAGCCACTTCAAGACCCAAGAACACAGAATAGAGTCAGATCTGAGTTTAAATCCTGATCCTCTCACTTTGTAACTGCACTATGTCGGACAGTTCATCTCACTGCCCAGCATCCTGTATGCACATCCCACAGCAGGTGGTAGAGAGGAAACAGCTAAATGTCATGTCCCAAAAGAGAAAGGGAAAAAATAATAAAGGAGGAGGGATTGAAAGACACCCAGAGATGAGCTTCCTGAAGACAGAGGCCCGAGGCAGGGATTGAAGCCCCCAAGACTGAGACAGAGGTGGGATGCCAAGAAGGAGCCAGCAGGAAGTTTCCAGAAGACGGCAGACTGGGAAGTGAGTCAGTTCTCTTGGGCGCTGAATAATTCACAGGGCAGCCGGGATGGCATATGCTTTCTCTAGGCCGCACCAGCAGGAACACCAGCCTCCTCCCTCCCTCCCCTCTCTACCAGTTATCGCCCAGGAAACGGGCTCCCTCTGTGGAGGAAGGGCCACCTGGGGGCAGGGAACTGAGTAGTAAAGGGCAGGAGGGGCAAGGAAAGGAGTCATTGGGCCTGGGCAGATTCAGGTGGTGGAAGAGTCAGGTCTGCTGGTCACTGCCAGCTCGGAAGCAGGGACACCTAGGCATGGAAGAGGCAGGGATCCTGGTGGTCCACCCTCCTTGGAAGCCCCTGGAGACACTACACCATGAAACAATTAGGGGACAAAAGACAAACTGCTTATGGCAACCACTGAGAAATGAGACAATGTGAAAGATGTGTCCAAGAGCATCAGTGTGCTGGGGACACGGGGTCTGATTTGCCCCAGTTCTCTTTGTAGGCTTTGGGTCTGGCTTCCACATGGACCCTGCTCGCCCCTCTCTTGTGCAGGGCTCAGGCTTGCTGGAGAACTTGGTCATCTCCCAAGCTTGCAGCAGACTCTTAAGAATAGCTCCTTCCTAGCCCACCTCTGGTACATGTCCATTATTGTCCCTGGCCTTTTATAAACCCACACAGGCCACATCTGGCCCAGGGGGGCCAGCACCTGAGGACCTGTGTCACTCCACTGCCTTCCCCACTGCCTATCACTTGAGGCCTGGCTTCTCTTATCTTGCAACCTCAGACATCCCAAGACCCTTGCCTGTCCTTGCCCTAGTTCCTGTAGGGAAGGCCCAAGAAGCCCCTCTGCCACAACTTTATCTGCCTAACAACATAGACAACACAAAATCCTGATGCTGATGGCTTCAGAGTGGTGACAGAAGTGGATATTCAGTGATGAAAGACTGAGTTTTGACTCCTTCTTATGCATCTGAAAGTGTGTAGAACCTTGTACATGTGGCTTGACCTCTCTGAACCTTGGTTTCTTCATATGTAAAAATGGAGGGAGTGCTGCCTCTAAAAATTATATAAAATTAGAGAGTATAAAGGACACTTAATAAATCATTGTTGTTTATTAATGTCATATATAACATTTTATTGTGTATAACATATGTGCATGTGTTTCCACATTGTCTTAGTCCATTTTTCAATACTATAACAAAATGCCTGAGGCAGGGTGAATTTATAAAGAAAAGAAGTTTACTTAGCTCACAGTTGGGAGGCTGAAACTCCAAACAGCATGGCACTGGTGCTGGTGAGGTCCCATCTGGCTGCATCCCATTATGCTGGGTGTCAATAGCACGAGTACAGATGAGAGGAAAAGATCACAGCTCAATACAGATGGAAGAAAATAATTCAGGGATTGGAATTGCTGCTATAACAAGTTACTCTCTTGAAAACTACTTTACTCCTTTCCAGGGGGAACACCCCCAATGACCTAAAGTCCTCCCACTAGGCCCCACATATCAAAGATCTCACCACCATAAGCTTCCACATCCAACCTGCAGCACATGCATTCATCTTTCTTCACAGGACACCAGTCCTATTCTCTGCCCATCTCACTGGGCCTCATGCATAAAGTTCAGCTGCACAGGGTTTCATTTGTCACAAAGTCTAATGCATTAAAAACTCCATTCCATTAGTAAATTTGTCATTATTATCTGAGCAAGCCATCATTTTGATTGCATTTGCCAAACACAATCATTTCATTATAGAAGTTTACATTTACACTCCTAAATTAAGAGAATAACTTTAGACATGAAAGGGGTGCTACAAAAATAACTATTGCATATATTTTCAGTTTCTCCCAAATTTCTACTTTTCCCCATAAAGAAAAATTATAGGTTTGGCTTTGTTTTCTCTGTTTGCTTGTTTTTTGTTTTTTACAAGCTTTCCAAGTTTCCAAAAATGTTGTAATTCTCAACCCCATAAAGTGAGGGGATATGCCAGAAACACAGGCCTGCCTTTCAAGGTCACCCTCAAGCATCGCATCCCACCTTTGAGTCACTCACCCACAGCTCAGCCAGTGGGGTTGAGTTGTCATTCACCTCCCTCCAGGTTTAGGGCCTCAAAACAAGAAGCTGATTTTTGCCTGGCTCCACCCCAGACAGGCCTGATCTTCCCTTCCTGTCTTCAGTCCCAAGCCTTTTCCTGTCTGTTGTCCCTTCTCACACAAATTGCAGTGGGTTGAATGGTATTCCCCAAAAAAATATGTTGAAGTCCTAATCCCTGGTAGGTGTAAATGTCACCTTATTTGGAAATAGGGTTTTTGGAGTTATAATCAAGTTAAGATGAAGTCAGGCTGAGTTAAGGTGGGCCTCAAATCCAATATCTGCTGTCCTCATAAGGAAAGGAGGATGTAGACACACATATGCACCCCACACATAGAGAGGAAGGCCATGAGAAGACAAGAGAGGCAGAGGAGCTAGGAAGAAGTAGGGTTGATTCTTCCCAGAGCCCTCTGAGGGACCATGGTCATAATGACACTTTAATTTTAAACTTTTAGCCTCCAGAACTGTGAGAGAATAATCTTTTGTCTTTCTAAGTGTATTAGTCACTGTTATGGCTTGTGTCTAGATGTGCCCCCAAAACCTCATGTGGTCATAAGTGGGGCTTTTTTCAAAGGTGGCTGGATCTAGAGTGCGTAACTGGAATTGATTCATGGTGCAATGCTAGGCTCAAGGGCAGTAGGATTAAGGGTGTGAGTGCTACCCACCCTAAGTAGTCTAGATAAGATAAAAAGAACAGAAAGACACTGTTAAAGTCCCTTGTTGCTTTGCTACCCTCTGTCGGCCATGAACTGTTCTCCTCTGTGAAGCCACCCTGCCTTGGAGCCAGCCGATTATGGACTGAAACCTCTACAAACTGTGAGCTAAATAAACCTTTCCCTCTTTAACTTTGGGTGTCGAGTATTTCATCTCAGCAATGAGAGAAAAGTAACTAAGACAGTCATTCTCCTGTCATTGGCACAAAATACATGCATAATTTAAGGAGAGGTTTGGCTCACGGTTTTGGAGAGTTTAGTCCATGGTCAGCTGGCTCCAAGGCAGAAACAACATGGTGGAATGGCATGGTGTAGGACACCTGCTCAACCCATGGCAGCCAGGAAATAGAGAGATGAAGAATACACCCTTCCAGGTCACACCCCCAGTGACCCAACTCTTCCAACTAGGTCCCCCATTCTAACAGCACATTCATCTCTGAATTCATCAATAAATTAATCCACTGACGAGTACAGTAGTTCATAATACAACCACCTTCTGAAAGCCCCACCTCTGACCACCTGAGACTTGGAGGGGGGATTTTAGATCTAAACCATAACACTAAATGATGTAGTTTATCATCATTTGTTATGGCAGCCCTAGGAAAACCCCACACACACCACACTAACCCCCCAAGAGACACAGGGAAACATGATTGCCCTCCTTTATTGATGGACAACCAGTGACCAGAGTTGGTGTCCCTAGGTCATATCCTGCAGAGAAGCCTAGTCACCCTGGGAAAGGGAGAACATGCTATAGACTTGAACCAAGTGAACTGACTTCAAGTTTCACTTTTTCTTCTGGCTTGCTATGATCTAGAAAAAGTCTTGGGGCCTTGGGACTAAACAATCTCCACATCCACAAGCCCAGGATTCCTTTGAACAAAGAGTGGGAGCCTGAGGGTGTGCAACTCTCGACCTGAGAGGTCTGCCCTTCCACCATACACAGAAGGTTCTCAGCTTATGACTTATAGGTCCAACTGACCATTTATTGGCTTATGATGGTGGGAAAGCAATAGGAACTCAATGGAAATGTTACTTCACATTTTTAATTTTGATCTTTTCCCATCCTAGCACTACACAGTAAAATGCTCTCTCATGACTCGGGGCAGCAGCAGTGACCCCCAGCTCATGAGGAGAAAGAACTGATGAAGCTGTGAGGTTCAGTGGTCAGGGCCATCAGATACATTTTCACCATATGCTTTCAACTTCGTAACTGATGGTATATGAGGACCTAACTCCAGCGCAAGTCGAAGAGCATCTGTACAGAGAAAGATGTGAACAGGTGATAGGCAGGGATGAGACCTGCGGGGTGAATGTGCCCATCTGCATTTCCCTGGGAATTAGGGAAAGAGATGCTTGCCAGGGCTCTGTGTGCAGTCCTGAACCACAAACTGTCCATGTGGGAAACAGGCAGTTGAGAGCTAAAGCCCAGAGGGGTCGACCAACTGCCCTAAGGACAGACAATGAGAAGGAGTCTAGGTCCAGCTATCAGCCAGCTCTCCAGCCTATCGCCCTCAGATCTTGGGGGGAAAAAAAAGCTTGCAGACAGGGTGGTACAGGCTTACACACCCAATGCCTGGGAACTCACTCAGTCATTAATTTTCTTATCATGGCCTATACAGTGATGGCGAGCCTTTTAGAGTTTTCAATGATACAAACCGTCTACTGTTGCCCACAGGGCATAGGTTCACCATCCCTGGCCTAGGAGGTAACAAAACCAACTAAAACTGGGCATTTTATTATTATCATGCACAGAGACCAATCTAAATAATATTGCTGATAAAATATATCTTCCCCCAGGGAAGGCTCCTTATACTGCTGCCCTCTCCCTCCAAGATATTGGTCTTTTCTTTGTTCCTACCCAGTCCACTTCTGCCTCAGGGCCTTTGCACCTCTACAGTTTCTTCCTTTTTGTCTAATTTCAATCACCACCTCTCCAGTAAAGCACTCCCTGATCAAATTAGCCACCACACACTGCCCTATCCATTCTCTAATATATCACCCTGCTGTGATATATTCATAGTACTTACCTCCCTCTCTCTTTCTATCTCTGTTTCTCTGTCTCTCTCATACTGGAGATTGAACCCAGGGCCTTTGCGCTGAGTCATATCTCCATCCCTTTTTAAAATTTGTTATTTAAGACAGAATCTCACAAAGTTGCTAAATTGTACAGGCTAAGCTCAGAACTTGTGATCCTCCTGCCTCAGCCTCCTAGGGTGCTGGAGGTACAGGCCTGTGCTACTATGCCCAGCTACTTGCCTCTTTTTAAAATCATCTTGTTTGTTTGTTCATTACCTGTGTCCACCCGCCACACAACACAGACCCAGAAGAATAGGGATTATTTTCTGGTTTTGTGTACTGCAGTACCTCAGTGCCTGGTCCTCCAACAATGGTTTGTATCTAGGAAGTGCAACTGAATGCTTTTTAAATGAATGAATGAGTCCATCTCCAGGACTTGTTCTGGGCCACAGAGCCACAGGGACACATGAGACATGGTCTTGGGCTTCAGGACAGTGGGAGAAACTGATGTAGAAACAGGTATTATGTGTTGCTTTCATGAGGCTCAGAGGAAGGACCGAAACTGCTGGGGTGGAGGTCAGGGCTTTACCAAGGAGAAGACTATGGAATAGGCCTTGAATGATAAACTCCCTAGGATAAAATGATGCCACACTAAAAATGGCTGGCCTTGCACTTATAGATGACAGGAACCCACCAAGGGTATCAAGCAGAGGAGTAACAACAGGGTCAGATTAGCCCTTGAAGATCTCTCTGTGAGTGGAGAATGGATAGAAAGGAGCACTAGGAGGCAGAGCTGTTGAGGGTCGGCAGGAATGAATCAGGAAAGAGGTGCTGTAGCCCTAGCTGAGGGATGGACCAGTTCAATGGATGCACAGCCTGTTGGACTTTGGAGGGAACCAATGGGAAGGGAGTGAAGCCTGTTGCACAGAGGGGAGCTGACGGCTTTGCATGCAGAAGCCTGGAGACGGAGGAGGACTCTGGGCTGAGATGTCTCCTGACTCGTCTAGGCAGATGTGTCAGGGCGTCACGCCTCTGGCCGATTCTCTGACTTCCTGGTCCAAAGCCCCTTAGTCTGGGCAGTTCCTGAGATGAACTTGGGCTGGCAAGGATAAGAGGGCAGGGATTGCTTTCTGCTCTCTCTGCCCAGGGAACTGGATCAGAGATGGATCCTTGGGGTTCTCGCCATGAAGGTGGCTGGTGAGTTGGCAATAGGAGCCGAAGAGAGGATGGGGATGGAGGGCTGGAGATGCAGAGTGAATGAGTACAGACGGCTGGTTCAAGAAGGCCCTAAAGGAGGCAAGAGTGAGGCAAAGGAGGAGACATGGGGGCAGGTTTGGACTGAAGGGAAAGAAACAACAGAGGGCAAGGGACTCAAAGCACCACTCAGAGTCTGGGGAAAACTGATGGGAAGGGATGACAAGGCAAGGGCAAGGGCAGGGATGATTGTCCTGGACAGAAGGATGCAGGAGCCGGGACACTACAGGATGAAGCATGAGGGAGCTTCTGACTGCGCCTCCCACTCTGATGAGGCCTGAGAGGAGTGTGGCAGCTGAGAGCAGGGGGCACGGGGGGGGGGGGGGGACCGGGGGGGGGGGGGGGGGGGGGACCGGGCTGCAGGAAGCCGGGGTGGTGGGCCTGGCCAGCAAGGGTATCGCGCCGTGGGAGGAGGCAGGGGGCCTTGGGCTGTGGCAGTCCCGTTCGGATGAAGTCCCCTGGGGATGGGGCGAGTACTGGCGGGGAGAGGTGGTGCTGGGCTGCTTTGGCATCCGTCCTGTATCCCAGCATCCTGCCTGGACTCCCGCCTCTGTCCTGATCTGTGAGTGGGAATTGTGCAGCCTGCTGTATCTGCTGAAGGACAATGACTGGAGGAGTTTGTGAAGGGTCTGCTGACAAAGGTGTGGGCATAGGGTGGGACCCAGGGACAGAGCCATCCCTTGGGCTTATATGGGGGGATACTATGTTACCACCCAGAGCTGGAGGGACAAGGGCACCCTGAGAGACAGCCATGTGGAAGGGGTGGGCTGACAGAGACTGAGAACTTTGCGCAGCCAGCAGGGAAGAGCCAGAGAAATAAATACACGGACCTGCTGTCCTTCCTCCCTCCATCCCCTGTTGGATTCCCCAGGGCCTGAACCCAACAGGAAGTCAGAGGGCAAAGGAGCCATTCCTGGGTCTCAGGGTGTGACCATGGTAGAAGGAATAGGGCGGGGTGGACAACCGCAGCCAGTGCTCTGGTGCAGTGAGCCTGTCCCAAGGGGTCCCCTCCAGACCACTGCCCTAGATGTGGAAGGGGAAGCAGACTTGTTCCAGGGGCTCCCAAGGGCTCAGATCTCTTAGATGTGTCCCTGTGTGTCCAGAGGGAGAGTGTGAGGTGGGGGAGGTGGGCCACTCCTTGTAGGCATCACAACTCACTCGGATTCCTCCCCTCCCCAGCACCTGATTTCTCCAAACAGGCACTCCTGTTCAGAAAGAGGTGATGATCAGATTCTGTGATTAGGAGGTAAAAGATGGGAGTCAGGAAAAGAGAGAAAATGCTACAGGGGTCAGAACCTGTGGGACTCCAGGGGCAGCCAGATGGACAGGCAGATGGTCCAGGGACAACCCCCCACTGACCCCTGCCCTGTTTCTTGTCCCATGGAGTACAAATGAGCCAAAGGTGCTAATAGATCCCTGAGAAAGATAGATGGAGTAATCAGGGTAAATGAAATTAACATGCACAGGGTAATCAACACTCATTAAGCCAATTTAGTCAAGTGATGACCTCAGTCAGCTTTTATTTAATCATATACTTAAATGTCAAATCAATATGCAAATCTCAACCAGGCCTTTTCCAATTATAACCCATTAAAACTTTCAAGTAAATCAATGCAGCCAGGCAGGGCGGATGGGTGAGGCAGGGAGACAAGCAGGAACCCAGACGATTGGATAGTGGCCCTTTGTCTATAGAACTCCTTCCACTCCTACCCCCAGGCCCTTATCCCAGCCCCACCATCTACCACAGAACCCACCTCGTCCGTGTCCCACCCTCCGTCCCCTACTCCTAATGGCATTAAGGAAAAGCAGGAGTTGAACTGGCTCTTCCCCTGATATCCAGTGATCGCCTCCATCACACCCCTGGAGCACTCAGGCTGAGCATTATGCTCATGGTCTCACATTCCCCACCTCACCTCCTGGAAGGCAGACACCCATATCCACAAGTGACCTCAGGGAGCTCAGTTCAGCCTGGGACTTCTCTGGAAAGAACAGCTCACCCATAGAAACCATGCCCCCATACCCAGACAGTGTCCTCAGGCCGTACCTGGGGGCCATACCTCCCTATTCAGCCCACAGTGAGGACAGGGGAGGAGGCACAGCTGTGGGCAGATCCTTTTTCCCTCCCGGCTTTGAGTCCACCCAAGCCCTCTGACCCTAGCGAAGCTGATTGTGATCCACCCATGTCTAAATGGCTGTGTTCAGCTTGATGATCTCGTCTCAGGCCTGCAGAAAAGAAATCAAATCAAGACCGTCTTTGCTTTTTAGCTCATCGAACCCTGATGCTAGTAGATTGTCACACCAGTGAGAGGCAAGCATCAGACACAGATAGACCAAGTTCTACAAAAACAGAAAGAGGGATAGAATGGGCCAACTTGTGAGATTTTTAGCAAGCACCACATGCCAGGTACTTGCCTGGTCATTGCTCTTGTGTTCCACTCCCACATGAAGATGATAAAGGGAGGAGGATTAGACACTGGTTAATGTCCCTGAGGTTGCACAGTGAGTGAATAGTGGAATTGGGAATGAAAACCAAGTCTTCCTGAATCAAAAGCCTCGAAGTCCACAGGTCATCTGTGCCTGGAGGAGCCTGGGGACCTGTGTACCTGGGCCCTTTCCTAGGGATTCACACCAGCAGCCTGTGCAAGCCAGGCCACTGGGCTGGGACCTGGTTGATGTGAAGGATCCGAGGAAGGAGCTGAGCCCCTCGCTGGTGCCGAGGCTCAGCCTGAAGCTGGGGCAGCAGGAATGACAGTGATCTCACAGAGCCTGCTTCCTAGGCCAGCCAAGAGCTGGCAGAGAGAACCTGGAAGGTCTTGATGATACTGCAGTTGACCCAGATTGAAGATGTGTCCCTGGGGAGACGCAAGGTAATTGACTCACAGATGACTCTGTGGTGTAGAGTGGGCGCCTCAGGAAAATGATGGGGAGTGTCTGGGACCGCTGGTGCCTCTGATGGTTTCAGAGCCACCTGCCTGCAGCTCTGACCACTCCCAAGGAGGCAGAGAAGGAAAGCCCCTGCTTAAGTAGGGGCAGAGGCAGGAGCACACTAACTGCTCCCTGGAAGCCCTTGCCAAGGCTAGAACCATCAGATGTAAAAGGTGCCAACCCCATGCCCCATCCTCAGGAACTAGAAACAGTGAAGTGGCCCCTATAATAATTACAGAGGGCCAAAGAGCAGGGTGACAAGATATCTTGGTTTCCCCAAGACTTTCCTGGGTGAGCACTGCAAGTCAGTAACTAGAGAAGCCCTTCAGTTCTACACAAACCTCATTGTTGGTCCCAAGCAGGTGAGATGGCCAGAGCTGCCCAGGGAACAAAAAGGCACCCACCTTCCATCCTCCACCTGGCAGCTTGGGCCAGGCTTAGCTGACCACTTCAGAGAGTTTACAACTGGACAGTAGCAAAAGAGAGGAAAGAAAATAACAGGGACGGAAGGAGATAGGGGAAGATGAAGAGTGACAATCATGGGTCAGGTCTTGCTGGGTATCACGGTGGTAGGAGCACTGAAATGTATTCTCTCACTTAACCCTTGAAACAGCCTTAGCAAGCAAGTGGCATTCCCAACATATGTACAAATGAAGACACCAAGGCTCACTTCAGTTAAAGAACTGACCAGAGGGCCGGGGATGTAGCTCAGTGGTTTCGCCGCCTGCTGTGCAAGCGCAAGGACCCGAGTTCAATCCCCAGTACCAAAAAAAAAAAAAAGAAAGAACTGACTAGAGTAGCCATTTTTCTGGGAAGATTTTCACTAATAATTCACGGCAGTGGAAGCAAAACCAAGACATACCAAGGGGCTTGGCTGTACCCATCCCTGTGGGCCAGAGAGAAAAACAGAACTTGGGTGTACAGATGCCTCTTCTCTAGAAAAGGCATCTTTGAAAGCATTTTCCCCCTAGAGAGACACAGGCCCTCGTCTGAGGTCTTCAAAGGGGAAATGGGAACATCAGAGTCAGCTGACACCCAGAGGGGTCCTGGTGAGGAGTGACAGGTCTTGGGAAATGGCTCCCAGTGAGCCCGGGATTCAACAGGGGTCTGTCCAGAAGCAGGAGACCACTGACCAAGCCAGAGCCACATCGCCCACCCCAGAACTGCCAGCGCCCATGGCTGCCGAAAAGGCGGAGGGTACAATAACAGGAATGAGCTTAAGATGCACCTCCAGATCCCAGAGAATTTCCAGCTGAGAGGATAAGAAAACATGAGAAATCCCAAAGAACAGAAGAGGGGCAGGGGGAATCAGAACAAGCAAAATCTCTTCATTGTGCAAAAAGCAGAAAAGGCACCTTTTTCTAACGTGGTCTCCATCCTGGCCAGAGTCCAGGACATGGGTTTGTGTGCACACGAAAGGCAGGTCATAGACAGGATCACCAGGGCCTGGTTCAGGTACTGCCAAACCAGACTGCGCAATTTACCTGCTCCCTTTTCCGCGGTCATCCTCGTGAAACTCGCGGGGAGGGAGGGACCTCTCAGCCTCCTGTGGACAGGGAGGAGAAGGGAGCCGGACAGCAGAGCCACTCACAGCAGCCACAGTGGCTCGGGCTGCCTGTGTGGGTCGAGGGCCCGGAGGTTGGTAAGTGATGGCAGGCAGAGCATGAGCAAAGGCAGAGCAGTAGGGAGCAGAAATGGCTCAGACCACTTCCTGCCGAAGAATACCTCGGTACCCTCCCCCGCTCGCCCCCCACCAGCCGACGCACTGGCACCGCTCAGCTCCTTGACCCACCCAGCTCACGACACTCATCTCTCATTTTGACAATGTCCATTTCTCAGGCACCTCCTGTATGCCAGGCCCAGTTCTAGGCACTGGCACTCAGCACAGGGGAAGTAGACAGGCCCCGCTCCCATGGAATGTGGGGTCTAACTGAGAAGAAAGTGCTGAGCAAGAATTGCAGGCTCCACTCTCCCAACCAACCCTCAGCCAGTAATGAGGGTTTACGTGCTCCCTGCTCGACCGGACCGATGGCTCTGAATTTGTATCTGCAGCCCAGACCTCTCCCTTGCTCACCACATGCGCTATTTCAACTGCTTTCTTAATATCTACATTTGCATTTCTAACAAGCATTTGAAACTCAACATCTCTGAGGCAAGATGAGGCCACACCTTCCCCCTCCACAAAACCTGTTGCTGTTGCTCCTCCAGCTTCCAGGCGAAAACCTGGAAGTCCTCCTAAATTCCTTTCATTGTGCATGCACCTCTATGCACACATAGCCCAATCCACTGCCAAGGCCTGCTGGGCCTAATGTAAAAATGAAAACACATCCCCACATTGACCACCTCTTCCAGCTGTCTTCTTCCCCAGCTCCAGGCTGGTCCGAGTCACTGTGATCTTTCCCTGAACATATAGTTCTCCTTCCCTCCCTCAGCTCGTCCCTCCACAGTCTAGAAGCCACACAACAATCTAAACCAGACCATTTCTCTCTCCTACTCACAGCCTTTGATAACAAATCCTGACCGGCTGCCTCCACCCTAAGAAAGAGCACTGCCCCTGTGCCTTGCCCTCTCTCTGCCCTCTACACATCAAGCTTCTTGACAAGCTTCTTTCTCTTGCTCTCTCCTCTGTCTCACCTCCCAGCCACCACAGTCTGGCCTCCCAAACTGCCCTTGCCGGCTGACTCATGACTGTCCCCTGTCAGAGCCAAGTTCACTCCCATCCCCTGGGTCTTCATCCTCCCCTGGCACCGTGCCCATGACACTGCCAACCATCCACCTCCTCCCTGGAGTTTCTCGGCACCAGCTCCTCCTTGGTTGTTCCTCATCTTCTCTGATACTTGTTCTCCATCACCTTGGACCCTTCTTCCATAAATTCTGGGGTTCGTAGGCTTCAACACTTGGCCCTCTCTTCTGCCTATTGTAAATACCCTCATCCACTTTCACTAATGCATCCCCACTCACTATCACTAATTCTCTGAGGGAATCCTAATCTGGGTCATTAGCCTACACTAAAGCCCCAGGCTTACAACTTCGTCTTGGCCACAATACTGCAAAGCAGCCCAGCGAACTTGCTGTTACCTCATCGCATTATCTGTACATGCACCCTATTCCAATCCACTTTCCCAGCCTGAAATGTTAGCTTCTTCCAAATCTCCTCTCTTGGTTTCATCTGTGACTTGGCTTCATTGTCTATCCAGCCTTCTTGTCAGTGCTTGTATTGCCTCCTCCTGCCCTTGCTCCTGCCCTCGGGCAGGTCCTCCAGGTCCTCTCCGCTTCTCATCTGGATCTTGATTCACCTCCTCGAACCCATCCTCCAGCATCTCAACACAAAGAAGGTTTCTCTAAAGTGCAGAATTGGCCCTGACACTCTCTTCCTTTGAACCCTTCACTGGTTTGTCAATTATTTATTGCTGCACACAAAAAAAAACACTCCCAACACTCAGCAGCTTAGAATCACTGTCATTTATCATTATAACTCATGCATCTGAGGGTTGGCTGGGGTCAGCTGGCCTTGGCTGGGGCCACTCATGGCCTGTGGGTGCGCTGGAAGCCTAACTGGGCCTAACTGGAACACCTCCTCCTCCTCCTGGGATCAGGAGAAATGTGTAAGGTCTCTTGAGGCTTAGATTTAGAATTGACACATGGTCACTTTGCATCACTTTACTGTCCAAAGCAAGCCATGAGGCTGGACTTGTACTATAAAGACAGAAAATATACTGTTCCCTCTGCTGTCACCTACCAACAGCCACCAGGTGGGCAAATTTGAGGCCTTCATGCAACTCCCCGAAGGGTCAAGTCTCAACTCCCTGACATGAAGACCCTCCAGGAGCCAACCCAGCCGCTTCTGTGGCCTCCCGTCACTCTGAACTTCCATCTCCCAACTCCCCAGATATCCCTGTCATTTCACAGGTCACATTTCCTCTGCACCTGCTGTGCTTGGTTCCCAAAGCCCTCTCCTCCTCTCTTTCCCATTGTTGTTCCCCAGGGAGCCCTTAATGTTCTTTGAGATGTGAGTGAGCATCAGACCCTGCTCAGGGAAGCCTTCAGTTTCCCCCTTCCACAGGATGGGTCACAGTCTCTGCCTTCGCTGTACCTTGTGATAGCACTCATCTGCCTGCCATGGTGTGCATTTGCTCCCCTAGATCCTTAGCACCCCAGGGCAGTATATTAGTTTGCTATTGCTCCTGTACAAAGCTGTCATATACTTAGTGGCTTAAAACACCAATTTATTCATTCACAGTTCTGGAGGTCAGAGATCCAAAATTTGTTTCACCAGACTAAAGTCAAGGTGCTGGCAGTTTTTCCTTCCAAAGTCTCTGAGGAGAGAATCTGTTTCCTCACCTTTCTCAGTGTCTAGGGGGCACCTGCATTCCTTGGCATGTGCCCCTTCCTCCATCTTCAAAGAGCATGAGCATCACTTCAGCCTCAGCTTATAGCACCTTCCCCTTCTCCTGTGCTAAAGCTCCTTCCACCGCCACCTCATCAGGAGCCTCATGGTGACCTTGGACCCACCTAGCTGATCCAGGACAACCTCTCCATCCCAAGATCCTTAGCTTGATAACATCTGTGAAATCCATTTTGTCATATAAGACTCAAGGGTTCCGTGGATCATGGCATGGATAAGGGCACACTGAGAGTCATTATTCAGCCTGCCACAGGCAGGCTCCATGTTTGTCCTGGCTTGGGACCTGACACATGATGGATGCCCAACCATTTGAGGAGTGAAACAATGCAGTGCCGGAGGGGCCATCAGAGGTGCCAAAGCCTCCGACAGCCTGGCTGCAAAGTCAGCAGTGAAGACAGGCTCCTGAAATTCCTCCCCTATATCCATCATAACAGAACAGTCTCTGTAATAAATAAGAGATCAAACCAGGCAACTCAGCACAATGCAGGAGCCAGGCTTCCTGAGCTAAAAAGGGAAAAACCTCTTTGCTGGGACCACAGAGATGGAGCTGTGTGCCCACTCCATGGAAAGTTAATTCCCCGCATCCTGTGCATCCTGGCTGCACAGACTGCACAGTGCTGATTCCATGTGCACATTGCCCCATCCCACTGGTCACGCAGTGCAGGGTTGAGGAGACGCCTCTGTGCTAATCAAAGCAGCGCACTATCTACACCTGCAGGATGCCAATCCACATTCCTCTAAAGGACTTTGAAGTGGCCATCCTCAGCCCAGCACTAAGTTCCACACATGGAGGAGGTCACAGGAGCCCCATTCCCCGCACTTTCTGAGCTCTTCCTGGGAGAGCTGTTTACTTGTGCAACAAACCCTGATAATGATGGAGAGACATGCCCTGTGCTGAGCACTTCATTCCTTGTGAGGCTGTCCCATGAGTTTCCCTGTGGCCACAGGTTGACATTTGCATAGGACCCCTATAGCCATCCCCCTTGCCTGAGTTACTTCGTACCCTGTCAAGAACTGTGGATTGGGAGGATGCCCAAGAAGAGGGTGGGGAGTGACCACTAGGAAGTCATGGGAGACACAAACCTGAGAGGGTTTGGCTCTGGTGGTCGGGGAGGAAGCCAAGCTGTAGCTGAAGGAGAATAACACAGGAGGGGAGGAATTCTTTAACCAGCTCTTACTATGTATCTTACTTATGACTACAACACAGTGTTCTTAACATGAATGATCTCTTCCTAACATGCCTGTAAGGCAAAGAATATGGAACCCATTTTACATAGGAGGAAATGGAGCCACAGAGAAATAAAGAAACTTGGCAAAGCTTACAGCCCCAAGAAGAGCCAGGATCTGAATTAACTACATCTTCTAAACTACTCCTAGAAATCTAACCACGAAGGAAAGGTGACCAATGTGTGTGAGGAGGGAAGTACAGTATTCAAGGGTCTTATAGTTGGGGAAAATTGTTTCCTAAGAACATACACATGTTAGTATATAAAGGTGCTCCTTGATTGGGTCACGAAAGTGGAAAATATCATAAGGCAAAAATGCATCTACTGCACCTGACCTACCGCATGTAGTAGCTTAACAGCACAGTGACTGTAGAGTGCTGGCTGTTTTCCCTATGATCAAGAGGCTGACTGAGAGCTGTGCTCAGTACTCCTGACCAACATCACAAGAGAGAATCATAGTCCCTACCGCTAGCTGGTTCTTGGCTCCCTTCCCATCATGCTCCTGCCCTTCCCAGGCCCAGTCTTCTGACTTCCCCTTCAGATACTCTCAAGCATGGCTGTGTCTTCCTAGAAGTGTCTCAGTGGCCCATCTGGGATGTGAAACTCAGAGAACGGACCCAGAGGAGGGACCCCCCCACCTAAGGGTTGGAGAAAACAGGAAAGCAAGAGGCAGTATGCCAGCCTCCAAGCATTCACTCATCCCTTCACACATTCACCAGATATTTACAGGGCACCTACAACGTGTCAGCTTTGGGAGTAAAAAGCTGTGCCCATCACTTTAGCTCTACTTCTGTGATTCAGCGAGCCAAGTGTCTTAACTGTAGCTCCCTGAGTCTGTGATTGTGTCTGCTTTCCACACATCTTTTCACAACTTGTGATATCAGAGTGATGGTCCACAGATATCTCTTCATCAACCCCACAGCCACTGTCCTACTATTCAGCTGTTGCCCCTGTCCCCTCAGCCTGGGTGCTCTGCCCTCTCTCCCATGGACAACTCCACTCAGGCCTCCCTGACATCATGAGTTATGAGTGGGAGGATGTCACTGACATGAGTGACATCTGTAGGAAGTATAGTGACCAATAGCACCTAGCATAGTTGTTAATGTAACATATAATATTTACATACATCAACTAATACGAAGACTAATAGCTAATACTCACATAGAATTTATTCTCTGCCAAACACTGATCTAAGCCATTTAACTCTCACACCAATTCTTGGAAGTACAAACCATTGGAATATCCATTTTACATATAATATTCAGAGATGTTAAGCAACTTGCCCAAAGCTACACACCTCGTAAGTGGTAGTATCTAGACATAAACCCAGGCAGTGGTACTCCAGAGCCTAAAGTAGTTCCAGGGTTATTGAGCACTTGCTCTGCTGTAACTTCTTCTAGCTTGATCCCACTGACTTCTCACAACAACGCTATGGATGGATACTGTCATTATCACTTCTATGTTGCAGATGAGGAAGACAAGGCTCAGCATGGTGGTAGGACTGGTTCAAGGTCCCACAGCTAGCACAGAATGGCTGAGTTTAGAATCCAGGACTGCAGGGTGGCAGGGGGTAAGAAAAGGCTTAGGGAAAGTTGGAGAGTCAATCCAGGCAGAGGGACCACTTGGGCATTTTTTAGTGGCAACAGACAGACTCATCCACTAGTTCAGGGAAAGGGGGATTTGTTGAAATTACACGTGTGTGAGTGTGGTGTAACAAAAATAAATAAATACTTGGTCTCTGTGCCCAGTTCCTAGAACACAGCCCTTAAAACCTTTGGAATCTCCAAGGTGATAAGATAGTCCTTTGTATGCTGATGAGATGACCAGGGGACCCCTAGGTGGCTTCAGGATCAGAACTGGTGGCCAGAAAGACTCAGACATAATGAGGAGATGGGAACTTGCAGCCCCATACCCCACCCTTTAGGGACAGGAAGTGGAGATTAATCTCATCCCAATGGCCAATGATGTCATCAGCCATGCCTACCCAACAAAGTCTCCATAAAAACCCCTGAACAGAGGTATTTAAGAGCTAGGGTGCTGGGAGGTGTTGGGAGGTGGATAAACCCAGAGAAGGCAGGAGGTTCCATATCCTCCCCCATACCTTGCCCTGTGCCCCTCTTCCATTTGGTGGTTGTACCAAGTTATATTCTTTACAATGAACTGCTTAGCATAAGTGAAATACCTCTCTGAGGTCTGCGAGCCACTCTAGCAAGTTGACTTGAGGTGCAGGTCAAGGAACTCTCAACTCATAGCCAATCAGTCAGAAATACAGGGGGCTGGGAACTTAGGACAGGTATCTGAAGCAGGGTGGGGGGCAGTCCAGTGAGACCAGCCCCTTTAACTTGTGAGATCTGATGTTAACTCCAGGTAGATTGTGTCAGAATTGAATTAAATTGTTGGGCACCCAGCTGGTGTCCAGAAGATCAAAGAATCAGTTGTGGAATTGAAGATATCACATATTTGGTGTCAGAAGAAAACAGCTCTGGGTCATGGCCAACCTCCCTGTGGGTCATGGTCAAGGCCTCCCTGTGTAACATGTTCAGTTCTGGTCAGCTGCAAATGGGGGTGGCTCACATGGCTCTCTGAACATGCAGCAGGTGAAGGAAGCACAAGTGCATCCTCAGAAGGTGAGATTCATTCATTTCGTGCTTCGGGGCTGAGTGGAAGCAGTTAACATAGAAAGAAGGGAAGGGCATGGGGAATGTTATGGTTTGGATAAGGCTCATGTGTTCAGAGGCGGGACTTCTGAAAGGTGACTGGATCATGGAGGTGCTATAATCAGTAGTTAATCCTTGATGAATTCATGGCTGAATGTGCTGTTAGGAAATAAAGCCTGGTTGGAGGAAATAAGTCACTGGGCCACTGGGCACATACCCTGGAAGTTTATATTCTTGTCCTTGGTATGTGTGTGTGTGTGTGTGTCTCTCTCTCTCTCTCTATTTTCTTGGTCATCATGAGTTGAGCAGTTTCTCTTTGCCACATCCTTCTGCATTTCTGCTGTGATGTTTTTGCCTTGAAACCAGCTGACCATAAACTTAAACCTCTGAAACCATGAGCCAAAATAAATCATTTCTCCTTTCGGTTGTATATGTCAGGTATTTGGTCCCAGGAATGAAAAGCTGCCTAGCACAGGAGACCCAGGTCTGATCTGGGGGAGGCAGCATGGGTCTAAGTCAGTAATGAGGGTTACAAGGGAGGCTGAGCAGAATGAGGCCATGGGTCCTGAGCAGTCGCTGGAGCATGTTAGTGACACTCAGAGGGAGAGGGATCCAGACAAGAGTAGAGTTAGCTGGGGGAAGTGGCAGGCTGGCCAACCCTGACTTTGGACAAGAAAGTGAGCAGATGGAGGGGCCAGGACATCTGAGCACAGTGTCTATGGGGCAAAATGTCAGAATGGCAGAATGCAGCTGGCGAGGAGCACAGCTACAGCTGAAATCTATGTTACTCAATGTCAGTTTCACAGGGTCTTGCTGGGGTGAAATGTGAGCAAGGCAGACGCCAACAGATCGGAATGACAGGGCAGCAGAGGGCCTGCATGTCCAGAGGCAGCGTGGTGGAAGAGCTGCATATTGGAGTGTCAGATGGGAACATGGCTTTGACGGGCTGTCGGTGGACAGGATGGCAGCTGGGCTTGACTTCTATTCCCTGGAACCTGGGCTTGGCAGCACAGAGGTGGGGGTGCTGTGCCCCAGCTGGGGAGAGGCGGCCATGATGCATTGCCCTCCCATTCAGAACAGAGATTTAGAAAAGGGGAAAGGAGGTATAGATTTCTAGGGCTGCTGTACCATAGTTTCAGAGACCAAATGACTTAAACAACAGATATCTATTTTCTTACAAATTCAGAGGCTAGGGCCGGGGATTTAGCTCAGTTGGTGCTACCGCCTGTCTCACAAGCACAAGGTCCTGAGTTTGATCCCCGGTACCAAAAACAAAACATATTTGGAGGCTAGAGGTTCAGATCAAGAAATCAGCAGGGGTGCTTCCTTCTGAGACCTCTCCTTGGCTTGTAGATAGCAGTTTTCCCCCTTGGTCTTCTCATGGTTTCCTGTCTGTAAATATCTGTGTCTGATATCCAAACCCAATCACATCTTGATGGACTGAGGGCTAGAACTTCAGCCTATGAAGTTGGGGAAGGGCAAACTCTGCCCATTATAGGAAGCAATCAGGGAAATGGGATTAAGGAGCTCTTCCATGTCAGGATTGTGCAGAGAGACAGGCAGTCATGGGCTATCAAAGGCTAAGTCAGGGAAGACTTCCTGGGGGAGGCAAGAAGGTAGATAGAATTTGGTATGGTCCATGGAGACTCCAGCAGTCCAAGGGTCCCTAGGTCCATGGAAAACAGAGAAGCCCTAAATGTGGACAAAGGGAAAACTCGGAAAGAAGCAATCATCTAGAAAGCTTTGTTTATAAGGTTACCTTCCAGAAGAACACCTGGGGGCTGAACTCAATCTCCCTAAAGTGAGGATAGGATAAAACTAAACGATAGCTTTTTCTTCCCCCATTTTTGAAAGACTTTGAGGCATAAGGAGCATAGGATCAGGGAGTATGACTGGTTTGGATTCCAATCAGGAATCTGGTGTGGCCTGTGTCATCTTGGATGGTTACCTGACTTCATCAGCCCAGTTTCCTTATCTATTCAGAGAGAATGAGCCAAGCAGCAACCTCCCAGCATCCTCATGGGATGAGAGAGATGACACCATGGAGACACCAAGGACAGAAGCTGGCTGGTGACCATGCTCAGTAAGTGGCAGTGAGATGATGAAGCTACAGGTGTTTGATTTCATAACTCTCTCCCCAGCTCCAACCATTGGCAGAGGGGTCTGGCCCCCACCGTATGCTGGAACCCAAGGCTCCACCAGCACCTGCCTGGTGTTTCCTCACCAGGACTCGCATAGCTCTCGCCTTCCCTGTCAGGTCTGGACCATGCTAACTAAAACTGCAACCTGGAACCCTCTTTACTCTGCATCTCAGCCTCATTTTTCTTCATGGAACTTGTCACCTCTAACATACTCTCTTGTTTCACTTATTAGCATTTGTGGTCATCTCCCCAGCCTTCCAGAATGATGTCTTCAGGGGCACAGGGATTTTTATATCCTGTGTTCCCTGGCACCTAGAAAAATATCTAAATCAAAAGAAGTGCTTAATAAATACTTGTTTGAACCAAGCATAGTGGCATGCACCTGTAATCCTGGCTACTTGGGAGGCTGAAGCAGGAGGATTGCCTGATCCCAAGAGTTAGAAACCTGCCTGGACAACATCATAAGACCCCATCTGAAAAATAAACGAATAAAATGAATACATGTTGTTTGTGGGTGAGCAGATGTGAGGGGCTGATGCTGTGGGGAAGCACTGCAAGATGCTGCCAGCTGTGGGAAGTCCAGAATCCTTGAGTCTGCAGGAACTAGAGCTGGAGTGGGTGGGGTTCCTATCCTCCCGTTCCCGTGGGGTTAGGAATGAGCAGGGAGGCTGTGTCCCCTCAATCCTACCTAGGCCTCCTTGGGTCAGGCCAGCTGCTTTGAGGGTAGGGCAACGAAAGGCGGCCACTCGGGTATAAAACCTCCAGCCAGAGCAGCTGTATCTGAAAAGCAAATCACCCTCCCAGTAGCGTGCCTATCTCTGACTCAGGGAACTGAAACACCTCATTTCACGGCTTCTGGTTACCAGGGGATAGCTCGGGGTGGGAGATGGCCTACCACATGCCTCCATCCCTGACCTCTGACCCTGAGCTGATAGAGTACAATCCTCCCTTGGTGTCATGAAGGGTGACAGGCTCCAGGACCCCCACAATACCAAAATCCACAGATGCTTAAGGCCCTTATAGAAAATGGCCTACTATTTACGTACAACCTCTGCACATCCTCCTGTATACTTTAAATCATCTCTCGATTATTGGTAACACCTAATACAATGTACATGCTATGTGAATAGTTGTTATGCTGTATTGTTTAGGGAACAGTGACAACAAAAAGTCTGCACATGTTCAGCACAGAGGCAAACCATTTTTTAGCATTTTTTTTTCAGTACTAGGGATTGAACCCAGGGCCTTCTCACTAAGCTACATACCTACCCTTTAATTTTTTGCTTGCTTTGTTTTGATTTGAGGCAAGGTCTTGCTAAATCACTAAGTTGCCCAGGCTGGATTCAAACTTGCAATCCTCCTGCCTCAGCCACCATCTAGAGTGCTGGGATTACAAACCTGCACCACATGCCTGCTTTTTTTTTTTTTTTTAGCATTTTTAGCATTTTTCAATCTGCAGTTGGTTGAATCTAAGAGCACAGAATCTGTGGATACAGAGAGCCAACTCTCCTGCCTTCTGCATCCAGGATAGAGATCACCGGGGCTGCTTCCTTGGTGCTGAGCTTTTTCCCTCTGCCCTTTTCTCACCAGTGTGATACAGTGAGCCCTGCCATACCAGAAGCCCCTCGAAAGACACACTCCAGTTTGCACAGGTCCCTCTTGTAGCCAGGGCTTGGGAGTGAACACAACTCCAGGTGTGCTCTGAGCAGGGCAGGAGGTGCTGGGACACACAGAGGCCCACCTGTGAGACACATATGAACATGCACACATTCAGTCTGCTCAAATGTTCCCATGCACCACCAAGTCACAGTGCCAACCTAGTCCTCAGAACAGCGTTGAAGGATGGGCCCTGCAGAGGAAAGAAGGCCCTCACACCAGGTTTCCTGGACAGTCCTGATCTGGTCCTCAGAGACTCAGGTAATGTGAATCAAACCTACACACATGGCATTAAATGAGCACCTCCCAAGTCTGGCGTGGGGTGTAGACAGGGAACTCAGACATGAACAAGGCAAAGGTGTGCCCTGGAAGAGCATCCTAAGGAAAAAGGAGAGCACAGACTCAACCATGATACAAGAAAAACCGTAACACAGGCCATAGGGTAGCCAGATAAAATATAGGAGTCAGTGTGTTGCTCAGCTTTCTGATACTGTACTGAGCTACCTGAGATTGTTAACTTATAGGAGTAAAGGTATTTTGGTACACTGTCCTGAAGTTCAGTGATCCATTTGAGACAGAGGGGAAGTACCTGCTCCTCCCCTTTTCCCGGTGATGGAAGGAGAGGGCGTGGTTAGGCCTACAGCTGTCACACACCCCTCACTTCCCTTCGCTCCCCTTATGATTCCCGAGGAGGAACTGGGGTAGCTCACTTCAGTGGCCTCCCACCACACCTAAAGTTACTTCAGGGCTGCTCTCCAGGCTCCTCTGACATGAGATGCAGCTCAGCTCCGGGTGTGGTGCCATTCTCCTCCCATCACTCCAGATCCTGCTGTTGCCTCTCTAAAGAAGTGGTATAGAAACTATCGCTAACTGGTAGAGGTCAGGGATGAATTCGGGCATTATTAACATCCCCAAGTCCCAATAAGCTGTGATTAACACAACTAGCCCTCCTGGACATTCCCTAATTTTAACCCTACCCCCATTTTTCACAGAGACTTGACAGCTGGCAAACAGCTCACATTTCTGAATGTTCAGCCAAATTTCCATGTCCTGGACCCCCAGAATCCACTCCAAGAAGTATCTACCCCGGCTGCAGTGGACTCTAGTTTGAACCAAGCAGAACTGAATTTGGTCTAATCAGTTGGCTCCAATCAGGAGGCTTGAATTTAGACCAATCAACAGGCTTGAATTTGGACCAATCACAGACCTGCTGCTGCTTTATAAGCAGCACTCCTCTGCATTTCTCTGATTGGCCTAGGAGGGCTCCCTCTTGTGCACTAGCCCCACCATGCTGCAGCACAGGCCCTGTTCAAATAAAGCCTTGCTCCAGTGATCCTGTAAATCTATTCATGATTTATTTCCTGGATGATATGGCCTCAGAAGGTCTTGTAAATCTACTTGGGATTCTTATCCAAGGAGTGTGAACAGAGCAGTTGTTTTTGAAAAGAGCTATAAACACTTGGAGCTGTTATCCCTGAGGAGCTCCAGAGACCAGCAGCCAATACAGATCAGCAACAGAGACCAGGAACGGTAGTGTCAACAGACAGTGTCCAGCATTAACTGACGTCAACTTGTGGCATCAAGGCCTAGATCTATAACACCAGGGCTGAGGTCTACTGACACTCAAATCTAGGGCCATGGTAAAGCTATGTTTTGCAGACTCACGATTTCTATCTGAATCAAGCAAAAGAACCCTTCAACTCATTGGTAACACAGTGGCCACATTACTTCGGGTCTCTGATGGGGCAGCACATCACGGCAGGAGCACATAGCAGAGCAAAACCACAGCACATCACAAGTTTGAGAGCAAAGGAGGAGAGGAGGATACGGGGGTCTCAGCATCCCTTCAAGGGCATGCCCCCAGTGACATAAAGACCTCCCCCTAGGCTCACTTCCTAAAGCTTCTACAGCCTTCCAACAGTACCACCTTGGGGTCCAGACCTTTCACTCACAGCCCGTTGAGGCGACACCTATCCAAACCACAGCACTCATTTAAATGTGAATTTCAGAGAGATTTTTTACAAAGTTATTTATTGTTTTTCTGAAATTGACATTAAGCTGGGCTCAGGCACAGACACCCAGTTCCTGGCATGCTGCCCCATTCCCAGAGGAGAAGATGCTGAACAGATCTTTGTCAAATGGACCCTCGGCCCTAACGGGTATAGGACCTGCAAAAGAAGCCAGACTGGACTACCCAAGTGAGAGCAGCAATTTCATTTCCAAGGTCAAACCCTGGACCCTGCAACACTCCTCCCCTGCTTGCATCTCAGCTGATGTAAAACCAAATGACACTGGGCCTGTGTGCACTTCCCAACAGCACAACAAGATGCTTAGTCAATAAAATAGTTGAGCCAAGTGAACTCAGCATGCAGCTCCATGAGGAGTTTTTTTTTTCCCCCAAGGGAAATGTTATCATTTTCCATTCCTGTTTAATGAATCATGGGAATTATAGCAACATTACAAATGGCTTTCTGCGCAGGCTATTACTTTGTTTCTGCAGGGTTCTAATGGCAGGGTGGCTCCAGTGAGGGCTCAGCCTGCCCCCAGCTAAAGAGAATAATGGTATTATTACAAGTGGTCCCCTTCCCAGCTCCGCCTGGGAGGTGTGGTGGCCCAGGACCTTACAGATTGTGTGTAAAGTAGGAAGTCCCAAGTGATTGATTTGGAAATTTCCTGGGGAGTCCTCATGGCACCCTTGGGGAACAGCTGAGCCAGGGTTCCCAGGGCTGCAACAGGAAAATCCAGGGGTGTTGGAAGAAGAGGGGGACAGGAGGGAGGCTGGTGAGCCTTTTTCTGAACTGGAGAATTGAGAGAGGGGCTATGAATTAGACAGACTGGGTGTCCAAGGGTGAGGAGTGGTCAAAGATGGAGTACGGGTAGTAGACCTGTCATAGCCATCACCAAGGCTGCTCTGAGCCCTGCACTGGCACCTGCCATGGTGACACCAGAAGACACAAGCCTGGTCCTGTCTGTAGAAGCTTCTAGCCAAGGCAGGAGCAGAAGACAGCAGGAGGAAGAGAGGTCCCACCCTCACTCTCAGGCCCTGGTGAGTCACGCATAGGTCCTGACACTCCTGTCTGGCAGCAGAAGATCCAGAGGGGCTGGGCTGGAGGATACAGGACAGATAGGCAATCCTTGGGAACTTCCAGACTGTCCAGAGCAAATGCTTGCTGCCCACGTGACTGGGTGAGCTCCGCTGTGCCTTAGTTAAAGGCACTGCCTGCTTTCTAAAATGTCAACCAAGAGCTGATGTGTGTCATATAAGGGCCATCTGATCACTGTGGTGGAGCCCTTTGGGGGTGATCTGCGGGTTTACAATTCCCCCGTCCCCAGCTATGGCTGATTGGCTTAGGCAGGGACACCTAACTCAAAGGAAGCCAACCAGATTCTGACCGCACTACAGTGTAAGATGGAATTCTGGCTGCCACACAGCAGGGGTTCAATAAATCTGGAATGAATGAGTCTCTGAGGGATTTGGAATTTTTAATTGGAAACACAGATGGGGAGCTGTGGAAACTGAGTCATGTTGGCTGGCTGAGGTGGAAAGGAGACCCACCACTTCTGACCCTCAGCTCCTTGGAGCTGCCTCAGTCCTGACTCCTGGAAAGGCCTGTGAGTCTCCTCTGAACTTTGACACAGCTGGCCCAACATCACAACCGTGGATCCTCTTTCTTGCTTACGTCTGTCTCTGTTAAAACCACAATCCTTCACCTATACAATGAGCACTCTTGCTCCCTGATGTGTCCTGTCCCTACCCTGGGAGCATCCCTGGGAATCACACCTGCTCCTGGCCGTGGGAAAACTGCACCCAGGTCTCGTGAGTTGATCCAGAAACAGGGAGGAATGGCACGTGAGGACACAAGTCCTCCAGAGCAGGGAAATGTGGGGGTGCTGTGCTCCTTCTCCTTTTGAGCCCCTCCCCAATCCTGGCCTCAGGTGTGGGCTCCTGAGAGCCGCTGCTCAGGTCAGACATGGCGGCTCTGTAAACCCGAGTTCAGCCATTCCTGACTCCTCCTCTGCCTCCCACCCCGCACACACAGAGGGGGCGGCCACTGGTGTACCCGGGGCCCTGGGAAAAGCTGAGCCCTAAGTTGAGGCAGGAGGAAGGGACACCCGCACCCCCGCCCCCGCCCCCGCCCACCTAGGCTGCTCTCTGCCTGGCTGGGTCGACTCTCTCCTCCCTCCCTTCCGCCCTCGCCCCGGGTGCCCGGATACTAATTATAATGACCCGGTGAGTTACAAGACGGTGAAATTGCTTCCACCTGAGGTTGTCACGGGCTAGGAAGAAATACCAGAGCTGGAAATTAAACTGTGCCAGCAGGCTTGAAGGGGTGGGAGCAAGGGGGAGGACAGCCGAGATGGGGAGCGATACCTGAGCTTATGAAGTGGTGTTTATGGAGTGTCAGGAGGAAGCATCCTTGGACAAGACACAGGGAAGATTGAACGCTGCCCACCCATTGCTGTTACAGAACACAACATGCCACAGCAGAAGGTTAGGTGACCAGGAACAGGCAGGGGCCCCAAAGCCACCTGGAGCCCCAAAGCCGGAAAGAACAACAGGCTACTGTTGTGGGTTGGAGTAGCCTCAGGAGACAAAGGACAGGGAAGGGTAACTGCAGCCCAGCCTCAGAGCCCACAACAGCCAGCTCACAGGAAGAAGCTTTCTCCAAAACCCAGCCATTCATACCCTGGGCACTGTCTGCCCATACAGTTTTGCTGTGACCTTGTCATTTGGAAGGCTTACAGGCCCAAGGAGCATGGAGACCCAGGCCTTGCTCACCACTGAGACCTAAGGACAGCACCACCAAAATCGCCTTGCTGGACAACTGCAGATGTTGCAGACCATCTGAGTCCCCAAGATCCTCTTCTCAGGTGCCAGCAGCAGGCTGAGGTTGGCCCCCTCAAATTCTGCCAAATCTGTAAGGAATAGATCTCTCCACTACTGTTAAACTGTTTCAGGACATAGAAAAAGAAAAAACGTTTCTAGATTATGAAATGAACATAATATTAAAACCACCAATACCCAACAGCAGAATACACACATACACACACACACACACGCCAAAACAATCTCACTTATGAATTTCACTGCAATAACTCTAAATAAAATAGTAGCACACAGAATCTGGTAGCACATAGAAAGAGTAAATAACGCGATCAAGTGGGATTTAAGAAACACCAGGTGGTTGGTGTCAGGAAAGCCATTATTTTACCACATTTAAGCCAAAATTGTTTGCTTAAGTAAGAAGTCATTCTTAATTTTTTAAAACTATCATTGGATAAGAACAACTATTTCAGGGCTGGGGATTTAGCTCAGTGGTTTCGCCACCTGCCTCGCAAGCACAAGGACCTGAGTTCAATCCCCGGTACCAAAAAAAAAAGAACAGCTACTTCTCAACATGACAAAATACATGCTTCTTGACCTCAAATTAAGAAATATTAAAAGCATCCCCATTAAAGTCAGGAACAAGACTGGGACATCCCATATCTTCCTTATTATCTCACTGTCTTCTGTACGTACTCACTATTACAATAAGATAAGAAAAAGCATTTGACTTCTCATGGTTCCATTTGGGATTTTTTTTTTACAATGATGCAAAAGCAATATGTATTCAGTAAAAACTATACTTTGGATTTTGAACTTTGATCTTTTCTTGAGCTGGCAATGTGTGATATGCCCCTGGGATGCTGGGTAGCAGCAGCAAACCCCAGCTCCCAGCTAGCCAGGAAATCATGAGGAAATACTCTACAGCATCCTGTGTTGCTAGGCTGTGCCATGTGATACATCAGGTATATTAAATGCATTTTCATGATATTTTCAGCTTATGATGAGTTTACCAGGACATAATTCCATCATAAGCCAAGAAATATCTGTATAAATACTTCCATGGAAAGGTAAAATTATCATTATCTTTGCAAAAATATAAAAATATACCTCATATGCCAAACAGATAAGCTGAAAAACTGTTGCCAACAATATGGAAATTCAATGATGTGGTCAGCTACAAAATTAATATGCAAAAATCAATGGCCTTCATATTTTAAAATGACAACCAGTTGGAGCATAAAATGGAAAAATAGATGACATTTACAATTGCAACCAAAAAGATAAAATACCTAGGACTGTACAAAATATATATAAGGAAAACTCTAATATGCTGCAGAGAGACCCAAAAGATGACTGAAAAATGGAAAGGCATACCATGTTCTTGGGTAAGAAGAATCAAGGTCATGAGACTATATCAGTTTTCTCATAGTTAACCTATAACATTTACATATTCCAATAAAAATGCCAACAAAAATTTCTAATGAAATGAGGGTGACTTTGAAGTTCATGTGGAAAAATGAACATGAAAAACTATCCAGCAAAATTCTGAAGAGTAATGAGGTGGAGGCTATCCCTATCAGGTGTTTGTTTTGTTTTTTTTTTGAGACAAGAACTCACTGTGTACCCTAGGCTGGGTTCGAACTTACAGTGATCCTCCTGCCTTAGCCTCCCTCGGGCTGGGATTACAGGTGTATGTCACCAAGCCCCCCATCAGACATTTAAACACATTATAGGACTTCAATAATTAGAATAATAGAGTGGTGGCTTGTGGATAGACAAATACAGCAACGGAACAATACAGAAAGTACAGAAATAGTTTTTTTTAAATGTGAGCTTTTAGTCTATGATATAGGTGGCATTCAGAATTATTGAGGAGAAACTAGGGATAGAGTTTAGTGGTATAATGGTTGCCTAGCATGTGCAAGGCCCTGAGTTCAGTCCCCAGCACCCCACACAAACACAAACAAAAAAATCCCAAAGGATCAAAAGAAGACATATAAATGGCCAACAGGTATGAAAAAAATCAACATCACTAGTCACCAGGAAAATGTAAATGAAAACCACAATGAGATACCATCTCACACCTGTTAGAGATATAACAAGTGTTAGCAAAAATATGGAGGGAAAGGGAACCTTTGTACACTGTTGGTGCGAATGTAAACTTGTTACCGCCATTGTGGAAAACAGTATGGCAGTTCTTCAAAAACTTAAAAATAGAACTATCATATGATCCAGTACTCCCACTTCTGGGTATGCATCCAAAGGAATTGAAATAAAAATCTCAAAAGAGTTAGCTACACTTTCATGTTAATTGCAGCATTATTCATAATAGCCAAAACATGAAATCAACCTAAGTGTCCATCAGTGGATGAACAGACAAAGAAATTGTGCTATACATAAACAGCAGATGTGACCATTAATCTCAATTGTCAACTTGATTAGCTTGAGAGATCAGTAAAGCATACTTCTGGAAGTGACTGGGTGGGTCATAGGGGCGTGATTTGGGGGGGACTATGTCTGGTCCCTGGCCTCTTCCCTTGTGCTCTGCTTCCCAATTGCCATGAAGGGAACAGCTTTGTCTTGCCAGGCCTTTCTCCCATGACATCTCTACCTTGGAGCCAGCCCACCAAGGACTGAAACTTGTAAAACTGTGTCCTTAAAACTGTAGGTATCAGGTATTTTTTTTTCCCAGCCACAGGAAGCTGACCAATGGAATAGAATACATTATCTTTAAAAAGAGGGAAATTTTGTCACTTGTAACAACATAGGTGAGCCTGGAAGACATTATACTAAGTGAAATAAGGGCTGGGGATTTAGCTCAGTGGTTTCACCGCCTGCTTCGCAAACGCAAGGACCTGAGTTTGATCCCGGGTACCCCCCCCCAAAAAAAAAACTAAGTGAAATAAGCCTGGCACAGAAAGACAGGTCCTACATTATCTTCCTTATATGTAGAATCTAAAAAAGTTGAATTCGTAGAAGCAGATAGAATGATAGTTCCCAGAGCCCAAGGCATGAGGGAGGTGGCAGGGAAAGGGGAGATACTGGCTACAGGTCACAAAGGGGTGAGTAATTCTGAGATCTACTGTACAGCATGGTGACTATAATTAATAATATGTAAAAATTATCAAGAGATTAGATCTTAAATGCTCTCACCACAAACAATCTAAGTATGTGAAGTGATGGATATGTTATTTAGCTTGATTTAATCATTTCATAATATATGCAGGTATCAAATATCATGTTATACACCATAATGCAGATATATTTTATTTATCAATTATACCTAATACATCTGGGAGGACAAACAAAATTATGGAGGAGACAATGAACTATTTAATAATACTGTTGGAACAACAGAGCATCCATTGAGAAAAAAATTACCAAAGTCAGTGGAGATAGATCACAGGCTGAAATATTTTTAAATGATATAACTGGCTTAGAAGAAACCAAGGGAAAATTCTTAATAATAATTTTTAGTTTCTGAAAGGCCTTTGACAAGTCACCCAGAAGCCAAAAAACTGATAAATTTGGCTATATAAAAATAGACATTTTCTTCAAGGCAGAAATCACAAAACAAATACAACAAATTGGGAGAGATACCTGGTGGTTATTATAAAGAGTTAATTTGCCACCTGTATGAAAAAATCTTACAAATCAATAAAAAAGTTAGCAAAAGTTATAAAGACAGTTCACAGCATAAGAAATAGAGATAGGTCTTAAACACTTGGAGAGACACTCACCCTTACCTGTAATAAGAAAAATGCAAAATGAAAGTATCTGATACACTTTTTATTGATCAGATTGCCAAAGATCAAAAAGTTTGCTGAAGATGAGAAGAAGCTCCATCTCTTTCATTATTGCTGGTATAATCTCAAAGGCGGGACAGGCAATTTGGTGCCATCTATCAAAATCATTAATGCTTATGGCACAGCAATTGCACTTCTAGGAATTACACAAAAAAATACACCTGAACACATGTGAGATGGTGAATATACAATGAAATAGTAAAAAACAATGCAGGTGAAAAGCTAAACACCCATCAATGGTACAGTATATGGATACAGTGAGATATTAGGTAGCCATTCAGAAGGAAGAGCAACTTGGCAGTGCCACCCCTAGGCACATACCTAAAGAGATGAAAACATATGTTCACACAAAAACTTCTACACAAATGTTCCTAGTAGCATATTTCATAATCATCAAAAATGGAAGCAACCAAAATATTCACCAACTGATAAACAGATAAACAAAATGTAGTCTATTCATCTCACGGAATATTATTCAGCAATATAAAGGAGTAGAGTACTTATTCATGCTACAATGTGGATGGACCTTGAAAACATATTAAGTGAGAGAACCCTGATGCAGTGAGTCACATACTGTATGACTCTATTTATGTGAAGTTCAGGACAGGCAAATCCATGGAGACAGAAATTAGATTCGTGATGATCTAGAAGTGGGGTGGGAGAGGAGACAGGAGAGAGTAACTACTAATGAGTACATGGTTTCTTTGAGGGGGTTGATGGAGATGTTCCATAATTAGATGGCAGTGATAGTTGCTCAACTTTGCAAATATACCGAAACCCACTGAATTTTAGTCTCAAGAGGGAGAATTTTGACATATTTGTACTTTATCTCCAAGAAAAAAAATAAGAAGGTTCTTTCTATCTCTGAATGATCTTTAAAATATAGTGTTGAGGCCATACTCTTAAGTGAAATAAATAGGACACACGTGTAAATACCAAATAGTTTCTCTACTATGAGAAACTGAAAGTGTACATAAGGACTAAAAGGTATAATAGATAATGTGAAATAGGAAGAAAAGGAGCAAAGGGGAGGGGGAGGTGTGAGGGGTAGGGGAAAGGAAAGAAGGGAATGGGATTTATATGAGAAAATGAAAAAATGGAAACAAAGTCTTTGTAAATAGGGAGGGATGGAGGGGTTAAAGGGAGGGCAGGGGAAGGGGGAAAAAGTAAGAACCAAGAGAGATTATGTAAAGGTGCGAATTTCCAGTGATGAATGTCATTATACTGCATACCTAAAATGTACCAATAAAATTAATTTTAAAAAATAAAGTGTTAATTGAGAAAACAAAGCAAAGGATTCTGTGGATGATATGTTAACATTTTTGAACAGGAGAATATATTTTATAGAATTGTGCATGTGATTAAACATCTGCCTAGACTGTCTGGAAGGAGGCACAGAAATTGGTGACCTTGCCTTGGGGCGCGAGCTAGGAGACTGGGGGTTGGGGTGGGAGGGAAACTTTTCATTGCAGATACCCTTGAACCATGAGAATTTATTGCCCATTCAAATATTAAATTGAATTTAAATTTTAAAAATGAAAGTGACCCCTCTAACTGTCTGATGTGGAGGCAGGAGTAGCTGTGAGAAAAATGGAGCTGCCATTGATGGCTTTAGGATAGAGCCCTGGGGCAAATGTACTTGAGTCCAGTCACCCTTGGACCTGAGTAGTGATTGCAGCAGGGAAGGTCCCAAGATGGGCAGGGGCTCTGACAAGGCCCAGCTTGATTCATGTGAAGAGGAGACCCAGGAAGAGAGGGAAGGGTTGGAGATAGGGAGGAAAGGGCTCCTGTGCTTTGTCCTGGAGACCAGAGTCAGCTTCTAGGAGTGATGGGAATGGCAATGGCCTGCATAAGAATGAGAGGGGCAAAGGGGCAGAGAGAAGTTGAACCAGGTGAGTCTCTCCTGTTCATGGCCATGAAATGTGTGTGCCTGCCCTGCACTGGGCAGGGAATACAGGGATTCTCAGACATGGTCCCTGCCTTCCAGGACCCCCAAGTCCAGGGCCCTCTGCCTGTAGCTCGTCCCCAGAGTTTCTCCTGGACAGGGAGATGGTGCTAGGCTCTGCACCCAGCAGTGAAGTGAGCATTGCTGGGTTCCCACCTGCAAAACACAGCGTTGAGAAAAATCTAACAGGGAGAAGCAATGCCCAAAGGCTCAGTGTCCTCTGAAGGAAACATCCTTCTCTCTCCTAGGGTTCCAGGGTAAAGGAGGCCACAGAGATCCCTGGGCCACACTGCTGTGGACTCCATGATTTCTGTGCCATATGCAGCTCCTTCTGGGAAAGAGGACCCCATACACGGTCAGTCCAGAGATTTGGGGAACCAGGCAAGACCCTCAGAGAAAAGATGTGGAGAAGCCCACAGTGAGGACTCCAGGGGCCCAGGAGAACATTGTGCATGCACTGGATATCAGTAAATATACTTCTGTCTCATACTCACCTCTCCAGGTCCCAAATCCCAGATTTGAGCTGGTACTGGCAGAGAAAGAGATGCTTCCAAGAGGGAAACCCCTAGGTCCCAGAAGTTAGTGGCATAAAAGCTGTTTTTTTTATTTCTAGTTAAATAGCTAGCTATTAAATAACTATTTGCAAATCTAGGGTTGGTTTTTCTGCTCATGTAGGTCAGGCTGGGCTGATGTGACCTGGTTAATGTGTCTTTGGTAGGTGGCTGGACACTCTCTGGTCTAAGAAGCTTCAGCTGCGGTGAGCTCTGTTCCATGTGGCCTCCTATCTTGCAGGATGCAGACACTGGATTGCTCTCATGGCAGTGGCAAGGGTCCAAGAGAACACTTTTCCAGCCTGCTGCTTGCACAAAGTTTTCTTTTATCCCATTGTGCAAAGCAAGTCCTATGGCCAAGCCCACAATCCCAGGAGGATGGGGCTGCAAAGTTCCAGGACACCAGTATGTATATAGGTAAACTAGGAATTGGGGCCATGAAAGCAATGATCTTTTCCAATCTCTCCCAATGCAAAGCAAAGGAAAATAGTACCCTCAGCTCAGGTGAGAAAGTAGTTTTCCCACCTCAGGGGAATGTGGGAGCCCATATGTTCCCCAAAATTGCTCTCTGCCTGGCTGTCTTTGGAGTGACAGAGGAGGGAGGAGAAGAAAGTCTCACCACCACCATGGGGGCCTGTCCCCATGCTGAACAGCAGGCAACATACAAACTGCCCTTTGATGATTCCAAGGCCCTGCTGCAGAGAAGGTGCAGAGTTAAGAGCTCAGACAGGCCTGGATTTGAATTCCACTTCCAGGCTATGTGAACTTGAGCAAAGCACTTCACTTTTCTTAGCCTCAGTTTCCTTCCTATTATGTAGGGTTGCTAAGAAAAGCCATTGCATGGGACTTCCGGGAAAGTTCATGGGATCATACACTTGGTGCCTGCTCCTGGTGGCCACCACAGTATCCTTATCTGCATTTTACAGATGAGAAAATTGAGGTCCTGAGAAGAAAAGAGAGAGAGGCAAAGCAGCATCTGCAGCCATATCCCCTCCCCCAGTGGGGTTATTCCCAGTGCGGAATCTGCCCCACGGTGGACTCATGTGTGTAGGCAGGAAAGCAGCCTTTGGAAACCCAGGCAACAAACCAGTTTCCATTATCCCTGTGCCAATGGGCATTTTGGGGAATATTCATGGGGGTACCTTTTCTTCTTTTTTCTTTGCTACACACACACACACACACACACACACACAC
>NW_004624764.1:19414991-19503388 GCF_000247695.1 Heterocephalus glaber | reverse complement strand
TGGTCCAGGCTCAGGAGAGGGCTGCAAGGTAGCTGACTAGAGTGGCTCAAGCTGAAGCCCTGCTACCACAGGATGCAGAGGGGCCCCTCAGAGGCCACTGGGCTCTAGAAACTCCCAATTTCATGAAAGGGCCAGGTGGCCTTCGGAGGTTGAGCATGGGATCATCCATCCTCTTAAGTAGTCTCCATATCTAAGAAGAAGTGACTCTCCAGGAAGTCACTGAAATGGGCCTATGCAGACAGAACCCAGGACATGCAGATCCCAGGGCCCTGGTTCAGGCAGGCTCTGCTCCAAGGCCAGGACAGCTTCCATGACAGCTCCCATGACAGCTCCCGGGGCAGCCAGGCTTTCACCCTCTCATCTTGGGATGGCTTCTCCAGGTCCTGGAAGAGTGGGGAGCCACATATGGGTTTTGCATTTTCAAAAGATGCTTCCAAATACCCTTCTCCTCCACGAGCTCCAGGAAATGGGCCACGTCCTCCAGAGCCACATTGGCAAAGTCAAAATAGAAGCTCAGAGACAGACAGGAGTTGGAGACCCGGAGATGCAGATGGATCAAGCGGTTGACAATGCCCTCCAGCTCGATGGAATAATCTGACAAATTGGTGGATTCTCAGAAGCTGGTTCCAGAAGCAAGGGATAGTCAAGAAGATGGTCTTCGAGATTGTGACAGGAGAAGGGCAGTGGAGGCAGAAAAAGGGAGCATCCCAGGTCTGCCTCGTCCAAACACAGTCAAAGCAAGAGATAGATCCACAGGACTGCCACGCACACTGAGGAGCAACTTTACTGATTGAGGCAATGATGCATCAGTCAGGATCCCAGCAGGAAAGAGATGTCATATTCAAATTAAACAGAAATTAATGTACGACCTATTCGCTAATTTATTTACTAATTATTTACTAATGTATGGAGGTGTGGGCAGGATGTAGAGATGTCAACATGGGATGGTGTAGATCTCAGGGATTGAGGAGCTGTTACTAACCAGGCCTAAAAGAGGGATGTATTAGAAGGGAACCTTCAGAGGCCTTGGAAGAGGGTCATAACTGACCCTCAACCCCACGGCAAGGAAGGGGGGTTGAAACAGTGATCCTCTTCTCCATCCTGCCTGTGCCACCTAGCAGCAGGACAAAGGACCCACTGGAGTGTCCATACTGACCTACCCTCTGCAGAACAAGGCAGGGAGAGGGTGGAGAGGGACATGGAAAGGCCTGTGAAAAATGTCCAGCCTGCTGGCCGCACCCCAGTGAATTCCTAGCCCTCTGCTCTCCAAGCTTTCGGCTGCTTCAGAGGATAGAGGCAGAGATTAAGGCCAGAGACATGGAACCTGATTCTGATTCCAGAGCACACCAGCCTGGATCCCATTTTTACCCAGCAGCCTGGCCAAGGTGACCCGTGGCACAGCCAGTTCCTCCCCCGGCGCTAGGACCCAGCCTCTTGACACTGGAGCCTTTTTCAAAATCAGAAGGCAGAAAGCTGAACAGCCCTCTCTGAGCCTTCTGTCAATCCGTATCTGGGCCCAGGACTCATTTTCAAACCAACCAAGCATCAGAAGTCACACATCAGGCTTATCTCTCCTGCCACTCATCTCTAGAAAGCCCTTCTCCCGGTCCCCATCATTCCCAGACAAATAGAATCCCTCCCCCTGCCCCAAATCCTAATAAATGGTTGAGCTCAAGGAGCAGCCCCCAGCCTTGCAGAGTCCCCAACATGCTCCAGCGATGCTTGGTGTCAATAGCAGATCCATCTAGGTCTGACTTTTCTGGCCAGAGCCTGAGGAATAACCAAAAACTCACCCCTCCCCCAGCCCAGGCCTGGGGATCTGGCTCCACAGGTTACCCCTGCCTCAGCTGTCAAAATTCATCTTTACATCCATCCACTAAGCACAGGAGGGGGTGGGGGCTGCATTTTTGCATCTCTGGTTTAATGCTGCTAATTCCAGAATTACAATCGGCTGACATAGGTCTACTGGGACCCAGACCCAGTCTTGAACTACCAATGATGACTGCCCCCCCACCCTGACTGTTTTGCCCTTGACCTTGGTGGGCAGCATTGGTGCAGTAACTGTGAGCAGATAAGGCCTTTGGAACCCGACAACCTAGTTGGAATCCTTGCTTGGCCCTCACTCATTAGCCATGTCGTACGTATTCATTCATTCTTATTCATTCAACTAATTAGTCATTGTTTGAGACACTGTTCTAGGCTCGGGGACACGTAGGGGAACCAGAAGACAAGGTCCCTGCCCTCGTGGAGCCCACACTTTAGAGGAAGGGGCAGACAATAAACAAAGTGAAAACAAAACAGAGTGGTAAGATGGAAAAGCCCAGAGCAGGATGCAGGGAGGGACTAATACAAATAGATCATCAGGTAGGATTGATTCCCTCAGGAAGTGACAACTGAAACAAGACCTTGAGCAATTATGCAGACTCTCAGAATCTATTCCATCTAAAAATAATTTCAATCATGTCTGTCTCTCCAGATTGATAAAGACTTAAATCAGCTCATATATGTCAAAGTTTGGCCCAGGGCCTGGCACATAATAAGTGGTCAATAAATTGGAGCTCCATGTCTAGGTAAGGAGAGAGGGGCTTGAGGAGGCCCTGGAGCCCCAGGTATGACTCCTAGCTCAAAGGGTGGGATTCCTGGAGGAGGTTGTCCAACTGGGCCAGCTGCAGGCCTGAGGCCAGCCCAGCTCTCTTGTCCCTGACTCGGTTAAGAGGACCCCAGCAACCTGGACCCCTCAGACAATGACCTAGGAGAGACTGGCGCCTGCACAGACTGAGCCCCAGCCTCCTTCTGGGCTCCTAAGCTGCTGTCTCAGTTTTCCGTTGAGGCTGGGGTCTCCCAGGAGCCCCCAGGTTCCTACTCTGTCTCACCCAGAACCAGCTGGATGAATCTAGAATATGGATGACCTACACAAAGTAGCCCCCTTCGCCTGAGGACCGTGTCCCACTGTGCTGCCACCCCTTCCCTCAACCCAGGCCCAGCTCTGAACCCCACTCCACCCCCACACCCTGCCCAGGAATCAGGGTCCCATTTCTCCTTCTCCCTCCTCACTGCTCACTGCTGAGGCCTGGCCAGAGGGAAGAGCAGTCAGAGGGACGGAGGCCAGCCAGGGGAGGGCGGGCGGCACAGAGCGCAAAGTCCCAGGCACCACCTGTCCCTCCCTCTTTCCCCCTCTCAGGCCTCATCACTGCCCTACAAATGCCACCACTTCTGACTGATGGCAGGAAATTGGTCTCTGCTAAGCCCAGCTCAGGCAGACTGATAAATACTCATGGGGAAGCAGAGGAGGGCCATGCAGCAGACACTGATGCTGCTTCCTGGAAGCAGGAACTGATGGAAAGAGGAGAGAAGCTGCTCCTCTGGGACCAGCCCCCACCACCCCAGATCAGGGGCTTCTCCCTCTGCCCCTGGGGGGACAGGGGTGGGGGTGGGGAGCAGGAACAAGGAGACAGCCCGTTCCTATGTCCCTCTTCATAATGACGGGCCATTCCCATAACCCTTCCCCCAACTAAAGTCCTAGTCCTCTTCCCAGGCCTACCTGGGATCCCTCCCTCCTCCCAGAAGCCTTTGCAGTCCCTCCAGCTGGATGCCAGCCCCACTCCTGGTCACACAGGTATGCAAGCATCTTACCTACAACATCTCACCGCTCCCCACAATTCCCTGAGAAGGAAGAATTGTTACACTCATTCCACAGGTGAGAAAACAAGGCTGAGAGAGTTCAAGTGACTCGCCCAAACACACACAGTTAGTAAGTAAATGTTGAGACCAGGGTTTGAACCTGGCTCATCTGACTCCAGGGCATGGGTGCCTCACCATGACCCCCCTTCTATCCTTAATTTTTTATCAGCACCTTAAGCCTCTAATAGAAACCCTGATCTTAGACCTCATGACATTACAGGTCATCATGCCTCTGATTGCCTTCTCCATTAGACTGGGAGGTTTTCAAATGGGGGCTCTGGCTCACATCACCTCCACCGCAGTCCCCCAGAAGTCTTGGGTCTGCACACAGTAGGCATCATCCCTCTACTGTTGGACCAGATGTGCCTTGAGCAACAAAGATGGCTGGCTCAGAGCAGACACGCAGGTGCCCCTAGCCTCTGCCTCCCCCTACTATGCTGTCCTCCCCAGCCAGTCCTCACAGCACTGCTACCCGTTCCTGCTGGCTTCACTGAGACTCCCCTTACAGTGTTTCCAAAATCTCATGAGCCTTTGCATTTTAAGCAAACGTGATTGTATCAGATTTCCTGTCTTTCCAGCAGCTCAGCTCTACCCAAGTTTGATGAACTGATCTCAGTTAGATAAATCACATCAGCTATTGGCTTCGCTGAGACCGGGGATGACATTTCCCCAGTTTGCTCAGGTTTGATGCAAAGGAGACCTTCCTGCTGCAAACTGCCAAGGCCAGGTGAGACGAATAAACAGTTTCATACAAATGGTCCCACTCCACCAATCTGGGCCATCCAGTCTGGCTTCTAGCTCCCTGTGGTTTCTGGAAGGCTGGGAGCCGACAGACAGCAGACAGAGGAGGGCACCAGGGATGCAGCCTCCTCTCTTGGCTTGATGGTAATTGGCAGCATTTCCATGCATTTCCATGCGGGATTATGCCATAAATTTACTTGACTCCAAATAGGGTTGCTCCCAGCAGGGAATGCAGCAGGGGAGCAGGGAGGGGTGGGAAAGGGTAGAAGTACCCCCAGACTCTAGGCCTAACATCTCTGAACATCCCCAGCCCCTTCACCCCAGAGCTGGTCTTCTCTGCAGCACCACAGGAGCTCAGGGAAGCAGAGGGTAGAACAAGGAGTAGAATAGGAGGGGTGGAGGCGTGGTGGGGGGAAGGCGTTGGGGGGGGGGACACCTGACACCCTCTTCAAATCCTCAGGTTGGACCAACCAAAAAGTTTGGCCCCAGCAGAGGGGACAGCTCAGCTGACTAGGGCAGGCCTTTAGTAGGCTATCCTTGCCACTGGAGCCGTGACCAGAGGGCCCTGGAGAAGCTGGTGCTGAGCTATGGGCCCTAGACAAGCACAACCCCCAGGACCTGGGATGGTTGAAAGGGTGACAGTTCCCTGCCCTTTGGGCCTGATAGGAATAATGTGGGAGGGAGGAAAAGCGGCTTAGAAGGGCCTCCTGGAGAGGCAGTGGACAGATATGAGAACACCACTCATGCACCCTCACACTCCCTGAAACCACATGCACAACCACACCACCTACTCACTCACATTCACTTACCCTGTCCCAACACGTGGCCCCTCCCAGCCACACACTCAGATACTCACACGTCCACCCACTCCCACATACTTAGCTAGAACCCATGTTTGACTTGTAATGAGTTTGGGTTTTTTAATGAATATTTTTGCAAAACTAATTAAGAGGGACTGAAGCCCAGAGAAGAGCTAATGAGCTATGCAAATACCCTGGCATCAACCCCACTGGTGAGGTTCAAGGCTGAGGATGGTGAGCCAGAAGGAAGAGGGATATTCGCGCTGCCCAGGGGTTTCTCACAGGGAGACTTGAGCTGGGTATGCAGCCTCCTCCTCTCAGAGGGTCACCAGCCAGGAGGAGGGGCACTTGCAGAAGGGTCGTGCCTTTGGCAGTGACTCTTATACATTAGCCCCAGGATCACCCAGAGCACCAGCCCCAAGCCCCCTGCCTGATTCCCCAGGTCCAGCTGGGGCCTGAGAATGTTCATTTGTGGAAAACTCCATCCCCGTTTCAAGTGACCACAGTCTGAGAAGTTCTGCCTTAGAAGCATCGGCCTGCAGACTGCTCTAGGAAGGTGCCACATGGGATGTATGCCCACAGGCTTGAATGAATCTAGAGCTGGCAGGGACACAGCAGAGACCCTGCCCTTGATGAGAAAGCCCAGTGCATCAAAGAGGAGTAAATCCCTCCCAGGATTCCCATGAGCTAACACCTCACCCTCACCTCCACGTCCTGTCCCCACAGCAGCCAAACTCATCCAGAGCCATTAGCTTATCCGGACCTACCTGACCCTGGCAGCCCCACAGCCCCATGTGACTGATGGGGAGACTAAAGCTCAGAGAGGTGACCTGATGTGCCTAAGATCACCCCAGGAGAGCTGGGATCTTCACTCAGTCTCCAGCACCCCTTTCCAAGGAGTGCCCCACTCAGTCCCAGTAGGAAGACAAAGCACAATGAGGTTCTCTGGAGGGTTCCAAGGGTATAATTTTAATGATGTTAAAGTTGCCTGAGTAGCACTGAGCCAAGGAGCAGAGCTTCCTGATCTTTTCTGCTTTGTCCCTCTGAGCCCCAAATGGGCTGTGGAGAAAAGCCCAAGCCATGGCTCACACCCCCAGCTGGGCCCTGGGTGTCACCACTGCACACAGACACAGGGAGGGAGCTGGAGCAAACCCAGGTAATTTCCCTCCCACTACCTGGCTGGCCCGGCCTACCAACACAGAATGCACTGATTTACACCCAAGCAGCTGCCTGAGACTGCTCCCATCACCAGGGCAGCAGAGCAGGTAAATAGGGCCTAGACGCAGCAAGAGGCCACCTGGGATATGATTCATCTATGCAGTTCTGAGTCTTTCTCAGATTCGATCCAGTTGCGCTTGGAAGTGACTTGGGAACAGCAGACGGGGGAGAATCCAGCAGCCCCTTCTTCCCCATCTTCTCCTTCACCGTGCTCCAGACAGCCCGGCGGGGACCTCCACATGAAAGTTAATCATTATTGAGTGGCCCAGTCGATGAGTGCAGTGAACTGGGCTGGTCAGAGGCAGGAGACGGAAATAACTGGAGCCCTGTGAATGTGACTGAGCCTATAGGATTGATACCCATTCCCCAAACATGGCAGGCCCTTCTGGCCCCAGACTCCTGAACCTGAGCACCTACAAATGAGAACTACTGCTTACCAAGTGTAGAACACCCAGTCCGCTACACACCTCACATGCCCTCTCACCCACCTTTACAATAAACCTGAGGCACCATTTGTCTATCATCCAGAATTTACAGATAAAAAAACAGATAAAAGTAGGGGGAGTGAAGCTCACACAACTAGTGACTGAGCTTGGATTTGAACCTATTTCATTTTGTCTCCAAAGCTTGGGGTTTTTGTTCCTACTTGGCTGCACTTTCTTCATGAATTGTCTTTCTCAAGAACTGTTCATCCTTCAAAACCCAGCCCTCCCTGATTCTCTTTCCTCCTCAGTCCGTCAGAGTTACTCATTCTCATTAGAATTCTAAATAAAGTTTTAGTTTAGTAGATAGCATATGACTGGGCCCAGGAATGCCTGCATTTTGTTTTCCTGATTATCCCCACTCCTTAACCTGCACACCCATCAAATAGTAGCAACATGGCTGGCTCTAGAGTCTAGACTCTTTTTTTTTTAACTGTTAAAATATAAATAATGTACAACCTACCATTTTTTAAGTGTACACGTTAGTGGCATTAAGTGCTTTTGCATTTTCATGCAGCCATCAATACCACCATCTCTAGAATTTTTTGTCTTCCCAAACTAAAGTTCTGTGCCTTTATCAAACAATGACTTCCCCCAATCCTTCCTCCCCTCAGGCCTTGGTAACCACTGTGCTACTTTTTTTCTCTGGGAATGTGACCACTCTGGACACTTCATGGAAGTGGACATGTACAGTATTTGTCCTTTGTGTCTGACTTCTTTCACTAAGCACAGTGTCTTTGAGGTGCATCACACTGCAGCGTGTGTCAGAATGTCCTTCCTTTCTGAGACTGAAGAACATTCTATTGCAAGTATATGCTACATTTTCTTTATCCACTCATCCCTCGATGGACATCCAGCTGTTTCCTCCCTTTAGCTACTGTAAATAATGCTGCTGTGTCCGTGGGTATGCAAATGTGAGTCCTCGCTTTCCGATCTTTTGGGTACATTCAAAAGCAGTCAAGAATCTTAATCCCTATGTTCACTGTCCTTACACAGTGTACACTGCAACCAAGGCAAAGAAAGCTCCCCCTCTCTCCAGATCTGTTACTAGAGCTGGTGCCCCTCGCAAGTCTGGTTTTGCCGCTACATAAATCCCTGTCTGCAGTATAACCCCTCCTCCTACTCTAGACTTCCATCTACAACTGCCTCCCTGGAAATTCCCACCTTTGCCTCCTCTGCATTCTAAACTCAGCCTATCTGAACTAGGATTTTCAGTCCTCCCTCCCCAAAGCAAGTGCTCCTTGTGCTGCTGCCCGCTCTCAGACCCTGGGGCTTCCAATGAGTCTGAAGCTGGAAGCTAACCCGGGAATCATCCCAGACATTTTCTTCTTCCCCCACCCATAGGCACCACCTCCATCAACACTCACTCATGCCAACCTCAAATTATTCCTTGCATCTCTTGCCTTCTTTGCGTCTTCACTACCTCCCACCTCCCAGGCTAAACCAACACCATCCCTTGCCTGAATCTCTGCATCCGCCCTCCCCCCTCCCCCATTTCATCCATCCATGCTGCATCCTGACAATTAGCTCCCAACACATCATGGTCATATCAGAACTTGCCCTGCTTTTCCATTGTTTGTAGCATAAAGACCAAAGCCTTTACCATACCGGAAGCCCCCAAAGATTACGAGCACCAGCCCCAGGAGTGCAACCCCTCACTGTATCTGCAATACTAATGGCCCAAACAATGATGTTTTAAATGACTGTTATTGAACACCCAAGGGCCTAACATCAGAAATGACCTTCAACTCTAGGCAAATTCTACTACCACCACCACCCTGCCTCAACACGGCAAAGTCTCACCTAGGGGCCTGGTGCCATGCATGCATATGCACACACGTACTTGCACAGGCACACATGATACATTGTCACCCACAGCCACATATAGGCATATGGAGCCATTTGGTCACACACAGGCACACAGACCAATGCATGTCCCCCTGGTGCCACCCATCCCCAGGGATATGTACAGGAATGGACACATGAAATCACCCACATAAGTCCCTTGCCCATACTGTCACAAATGGTCACAAGCCCATAGCCATAGTCACACTCACACAAAGATACTAGCACACATGTAGCCATGCCCAGAACATATAGCTCCACACACACTGTCTCATACTCACAGACACAGACACACACATGCAGAAGGCCACACCTCGGCCAGTCACTCCCCGTATCCATGGACACAGGCACCCAGAGCCGGGCAGCAGCTTGAGTAATACCTGGAGGGGTTTCCCAGGAACCTCCAGACCGAGACAACCCTTCTCAGCCCTTGGATGGGGATCTCTTCCCCGTGGCCTCCAGAAGCCTTCTGCCCCTCCCAGCATATTCTGCTTTCTTTGGCTATCTGTCCCCAGCCCAGTTAATCCCAGCTCCAGGGAGGTGGACTCAAGGCTGGGGTAGGTGAGAAAGACATGACCAAGGTTGGGTAGGACCCACTCAGCAGAACTGTTTACTACTACACAGCCACTGGTAATTATTGTTTTTTATACATTTCCATCCAAAATTACTCATTCTGATTCTTGGGAAGAATTCAAATGAGAAAGTCCCAGGAACAATGAAAGCAGCTGGATAATGAGGCACCATTGTCATTTCTCTGGATGTGAGCGCTTCTCACCCTGGGAAGCAGGACCATAATCACATGCAGGGACCTGGCACTGCTGTGGGGGTGGGGGTGCTGAAAAAACTGGGATCAGAAAAAACAAGGTGCATTCGAGTGTACGTGTGTGCGCGCACATGTGTGTGCGCGTGTGTATAAGATAGGATGTTCTGGCTCTGTGTGTGTGTCTCTAAACATGTATGTTTCAGGCATCTTCAATCCAGCACATTAATCCACACTTCCAGAACAGTGGAAAGATCCTGAATTTGAAAGAACATTGGAGATGGGTTTGGACTGCAGGGCCTCCATTCACAAGCTGTATGGCCTTGGGTAACCTAAACAACTTCTCTGAGCTCCAGATCCCCAGGCCCTCAAAGGCTGTTGTTGTGAGTAATTGTATGGAAAGATCAGTCCTGTTAACATCATTTAGTGAGCACCTAATATATGCTAGGCGCTACATGTCTGTGGGTGCCCTCCTGACCTGAGGCCCCAACAGCCTCCGTAGTCACATCAGGGCCCAAGCCATGGCAGCCTACTCTTGCCAGCCTCCTGATGACCCTGTCTGCACCAGCGCCAAAGCTCAAGGTGAGCCCCGGAGTCTCCGCCATCTGCACCAGCTGGTCTGGCTAGAGGCAGCTTCATCAGCTCAGGGGCATCCCTGGCTAACAAAGGCTTTAATTTTTCATTTGTTTGTTTGATATTCTGCAGTGAATGAGGGATGTTGGAACAACATCTGGAGCTGCCCCAGGCTGAGGAACACAGAACACAGTGGCAGTGATGACAGCTCAGAATACAGCACTCTTGCGTGCACATCCACACTTCCATGAGCATATGAAGACTTGGTACCCACACACACATGTGCATGCATGTACACACATGCATACATACCTCTCCTGGCACATATGTAAACACAAAACCTACACGTGTGTGTCCTGTGCGTGCACACACATGTGTTCATATGTGTATGCCTAGACCCAAACTCCTACATGTATGAGCATGCCTGCATGTGTGTGCCCACAGGGAGTGCATGTACTGAAACACACATTTGTATACCCTTGTATAATCATGGCCACAAGACCAGGACCAGGCTAAGGGCTTCTGGTTCCAGGCAGGAGCTCAAGCCCGGTGGGGCCCCTGTCCTTTGCACCCAAGCCCAGACCAAGGAAGCCAGCCCTGGCCCACGGCCTGGAGTGGGGCCTCCTTCCTGTACCCTCCCCTTGGGGACACAGGTTCCACTGCTCCCTACCTACGCCTGCCCTGTACCTTCCCGGGGTCTGGCCCTGCCCAAGAGCCCTTTCAAGGCCCATCCCTCTCGAAGAAGCTGAGTGAACAGTCTCCTCCCCGCGCAAACCTGCTGGAGGCCAGCAACACAAGAACAGTCCCTACCTCCCTGAGTGACATTTTCCATGATTACGTGAGAGACCAACCAGAGAGCAACACCTGAGGGCCCAGCTGGTGTGGGGGCTCCCTGCCATGGCAGCCCAGCTGGCCTCCAGGACCCAGGCTGCATCTGCATAGGGCTGTCTATGTGTGCGATCCAGGGAGCTGTGTGTCTGCCCTGAATATGTGCCTGCACCCATCTCCATTTGTGTGCTTGTGTCGCGCACCTGTGCTGCTGTGTCTGCCTCTGCACGCCCGTGAGTTCCTGCGTATCTGTGTGCATGTACCTGCCGCTGTCTGGGAATCTGGCTAATGGCATGTATCTGTCATCTGCATTTGTGTGGATATCTGTGTCTGTGTGTGTTTCTGGGACTCTGGATGTTCTCATGTCTCTGGGTGTTGTTATACATTTGTGTGAATCTGAAAAGCTGTGTGTGATGGTACACATCTGCACTAGTGTCTGTGCTCTTGTATGTAGATGAATGTGTCTGTGCCTTTGAGACTCAGAGTATGTGTCTGTGCAGTGCGGCCCCAGAGGCAGGAGGCACAGGGCAGCCGCTCTCTGGGGGCAGCAGCTCAGGGCCTGGGGTCTACAGGCAAAGGGTAAAGCCTCATACCTGTCCTCAGTGTGCCCTTGCACGTCTGTGGGGCTCCTCGCCTCTGACTCTCTCTCTCTCCACAGAGGGCTGTGTCACTGATGAACTTCAGGTCTTTCACTCATTCTCTCTATCCGTACATGTGTGTCCATGTCTGACACAGAAATGCAACCCACAGATGATTGATCTCTTCATCCTCCTCACACCCCTGGGACATTCTATCGCCCACATGTGACTGAGACTCCATTCTTGCCCTCCCTATGTTCTTTGCTGTCTTCCCCTCCCAGGATGGTAGGGCAGGAGCCCCATCCTGACTGCTATGTGAAAGGTTTGTGGGTTGCTAGAAACAGAGGCCAGTGGACAACCATGGGGTCCTTTAAAGCAGGTGTTCCGAGAATGTAAGGGTGTTTTGTGGACCCCAAGGGCAAGATCAGACCCCAAGCTCCAAGCGATTATCAAGCAGATGAAAGCCCAGAACCTTCACTTTCTGTCTCGTTCTCTAAACCTCCACTTCCTGCCCCATCAGCTTTGCACACCTGGCTAACCAAAGACAGTTTCCCCACCACTCCCAAGAGAACAGTGTCTCTGTTCAAAGACCAGCTCAGACCAACGAATGCCAAGGAATCCCACAACTTTGCAAGAAATTACCAGTGGCCTGCCTTGAGTCCGTTGCCATTGTTAAGTGGATCAGGCACAGAGTCACAGGGAAGCATGGCTGCTGGGGCCCAGCCCTTCAGGACGCCTGGCAGCTCTGAGACAAGTGGGATCTAAAGGAAATAGCTCGGGGTCACTTGGTGAGCACGGCACCCAAAGCCAACCAGGTGAGGTATCTGGCTGGCATATGGGTGTGCAGATACGCAACTGAAGAAGGCGGCTTCCATCACGGCCGGATTAGTCCATCTCAGAGTGCTCAGAATGCTGTGATGCTGGACCATGGAGTCCCCTGGCCTGAGGATGAGACCTGGGAAGGGTAGGGTGCACATGATGAGCCTCGCCAACTAGAGCGCTCTCGGTTACCAATTGCACTTGGACCCCCCGCAGCTTAGTGGCACCTTATTCCCTCTCCTACTCTCCACCAGGAGGCCATCCCCTCTTCACTGCCACAAAGTCCCCTAGCTTCATTCAGCCCCCAGCCCCACCACCTGAGAAAGCCCACAGATGGGGAGGGGGCCACAGACTGTGGGCTCTTAGGAGCTTCAGTGCCCCCAGGCAGGGCATGGCATCCTACCAGTGAGATTTAGAACTCCTAGCCATGGTGAGAACAAGAAGAGCTTCCTGCATTCAGAGGCCCTGTCTCTGACTGTTCTTCCTTTGGCTGGAACCAGGACACTGAGAGACTCTGGATCCTGCTCATGGTCAGGGGCACAAGCACATCAGTCCAGGCAGGAAGAGCAAGCCAGCCAATAGCCCCCTTTCAGTGTGTCCTCAAGGGCACTCTGTGCAGAGCACGTGGTTTCTCCAGCCTCAGTTTAAGAACTGGGTTCACTGGTTTGCCAAGAATCCTCCTGGCAGCTGATAATAATTATGATAGCTGACATTTAATGAGCACTTACTAAGTACCAGGCACTGTGCTAAGCACTCTACAAATATCTTATTGAATCTTCACAGCTTCCCTGAAAGGTGGGTCTTATGATACCCATCAGGGAAACAATAACATGAATACTCAAAGGTTAGGTAACTTGCCCAAGGATCCCCCGGCTAGTAAGTGGCAGAGCCAGGATTCAAAGAGAAAATCCGCTCAACTTCAAAGGCAAAACTCCACACCTCTGCACCCTGTCCTCACTACCAGGACATGCATGTGTGGCTGGGACAGTGGTCAAAAGACAAAATGACACTGACTGGCCTGCCCTCTGTTGCCAACAGCTGATAACTACAGGTACAGAAAAGAAAAGCTGACCAAGCCCTACACGAACAACAACGACAACAGAACCCTCAGCATCTGGCCTCGTATGCTCAATAATTCTGCACCATCTTGTTGCTTCTTTCATGTCTTGTGTTCCCAGCTAAATTTTTTAAGCCCAGGGAAGGCAGGACCTGTTTGCTCTCTCACCCATCTTCCCCAGGGCTGCACAAAGTAAGAATAAATTTCAGGGAGTACAAAGTTTCTGGGTGGTTGTCTATTGGATGGTTAGGTGGGTGATGGATTCATGTTTGCTTGGATCACTGGTTGGTTATTTAGGTGGCCGAAGGTCCATAGGCAATGTTGGTTAGCTAGCTGGATGGTATCAGAGTGTGAGGTGAAGTCAGGAGGGTTCCCCTGAGCGGTCAGCCTACCATCTGAATCCCAGTGAGGGTTCTCTTGGGTTTCTAGAAAAACTCTCCACAGGAGTGAACATAGAACACTCAAATATTTCTCCCTTCCCTTCCTCTCTCCACTGTTCAGCCAAGCCCAGGGCTGCCAGGAGAATCAGAGAAGAGTTCTCTCCATCATCTGCCCAAAAGGCCCAGTGAGGAGGACTCGGGCTCTGGGGGGACATCGAGTAGCTCCTTATGGTCCCCCAGGAAGCACAGAGGTTGAATTGTGGGCCCTGGTGTGGGTCCTAAAGGCCAGGATGCTGCAGTGTGGGGAGCAGCAAGCCCAGCACTCCAGAGCAGCTTGCCTTATCCTGCCTGGGAAAAAGGTCATGTGCTCCGATATGAGTAATTAATTTTCCCTGAGCCACGCTGAAAAGGTTAACCTGATTTATGGGACGCAATTGAGTGTAGAATGGGTTGTGTATCTTGTAAAAGGCCCATTCCGGTGTCTGAGTCTATAGACTCACCTGCGGCTGGGCATCGGCAGGAAGCTGGCCCTCCCTTCATCCCTTTAGGAGAACCTGCATGAAAATACCAAAGAAAGGCCACCCTGGTCAAGAAGTTGCTTCTTGGGCTCCAAACCCTAGCACAGTCACTGGAGCAGGCAGAGGAGGGTCTCTTCTGCTCAGCAGCAACCTCAGTGTTCATCTTGATACAACCCAGAGTTGAGGAAGAAAAGCCCTGCCCTGGGCTTGAGTTCCAAGTTCAAATCTCCTCCATAGACTCTTCCTTAGTGCCCAGCTGTGCAGTTTCCCATCTCTAAAGTGGAACACAGAATCCTTGCCTTCTCATCCTTTGTCAGCTGTGCGAGTTACCTAACCTCTCCATGCCTCAGTTTCTTCATCTGTAAAGTGATAAAAATAATACCTACCTCATAAGGTTGTTGTAAGGATTACATGAATTGATATTTGTAAAGAATTAGAACAGTGTTTGGGTCACAGTGATGTGCATAGAATTTTTTTAATGAATTAATAAAGTCTGGGAGTCCTCAAGGGGTGTCAAGCAGAACCAGGACCTGGCCAGCACTGTTACCGGAGGCTTAGCCCCTAGGAACCTATGGTTCCAAGGACAAACTGAACTATGTTAGAAAAAAAGAGAGAGCAAGTGGAGAATGGGAATCCCATGACCAGCAGTGTTTATTTCACCAAGTTTGCTTTCCCTCACCCAAGGGGAAAGGGCTGCCCGCAGCAGGGGGCCAGGAGTCTGGGTGTCCATCAAGTCCACAGATGCCAGTCTAGCACCACCTAGTGGAAAGATGTGGGCAGCTTGGGGGACCCCTCCTGGGGAAAGCAGGAAGGGGAAGCTGCTTGGACTTAATCCTCTGCGGGCACCTGGGCGAGAAGGGAGTACACACTCCACCAGAAACAGCCCCCACTGATAGTATCTTCACTTTGTCCCATAGTACAGGGCAGTGCGGTTTTTCCAGAAGTTTGGTGACAAGTAGGTCAATGTGCATTGTATCAAGTGTACATATTTACACATACATCAGATGTACACATGTGAGCACTAATTCAGTGAGTTAACGTGTATGGAGAGTTTAGAACAATGCCTCACATGGAGAAATCATTCAGAACATGTTTGTTACCATTATTATTGCATTGTAACGTGTAAGTACCAGTGTCTGCAATGTTTGTGTAAATGTGAGTGTGTCAAGACTACTTACATGCCTCATCAGTGTTTATGGATACACACATGTGTACATATGCTACCTAGAAATGCCTGCTTACATTTGCATGTGTGTTTATACATGTAAGCATGTACATATGGTACACATACAAACGGAGAGGTGTGGATGTTGCTATGCCTATATGTATGTTTATCCACGTATACGTGATATCTTTGGATACATTTATGTGCTTTCATGATCCAGGATGTCTGTGCATTTGTTTTTTTATTGCTGCATAACGAATTACCACAAACAACACCCAAGTGTGATCTCACAATGTCCATGGCTCAGGAGTGCCAAACCAGCCTACCTGGTCCTCAGCATAGGGCCTCACAAGGCTGCAGTGAGGGGCTGGCCTGGGCTGGGGTCTCATCTGAGGCTTGGGGTCATCTGCCAAGTTCATGTGGTTGTTGGCAGCCTGTGTTTCCTAGTGGCTGTAGAACTCATAACCACAAACTTCAAGGCCAACACGAGCTCAATGGATTGGGAAACCTACTTACCTCTAAAAAGTCCCTTCACCTTTGCCAAAAATCATAACCTAATTACAGGAGTGATATGCCAACATACTCATAGGCCCTACCCACATTTAAAGGGATTATTCAGGACATGTACACCATGGTGTGGGACTGTTGGTAAATTCTGCCTATTATGTTGTTTGGTTCTATATATATATTGTGTGGTTGGATTCAGGATGTGTGTGTGTGTCTGTGTGTCCCTGAGTGTACTTTCTGTGGGGTTCTTTCTTCCTAGTGGAATTGCAGATTCATAAAATAAAGATCTGGAGCTCCCTGAAGTCCAGAAATTCTTCCTCCATCAGAACGAGGACTTCTCAGCATGAGCATTTCAGTTCTCCTCCCTGATGAGGAGCTGCCCACAATGGGGTCTGTACTTGCTGTGCCATCTCAGAGGTGCTGCTTTATTATTGTCCTTGGCTCAGAAGTGCAGGCACGCACACACGTGCACACACACACATACACACACACACGGCTGTAACTCACTGTGAGGCAGGATCAGTGTGTCTGGAGCCAGATTTCACTTCCTTTCCTTGAGCTAAACCACCCCCTCACGCCCCCTTCCCAACCTTTCGTGAGATTACAAAGTTGCCACTCTCCCCAAAAGGAGGTCGGAAGGCTGGGACACCTCTACCCTTTTATAAGTTGTGGTCCTGTTTGGGCCCCAAATGACTTTGCAATCAGGTAATGTGTTTACTGGCTTTCTCCCAACATATCCAAAGGGGATATGAGCCCAGGAGATGCTGAGGCCAACACGTGCTGTGGTTGGAAAGTTATCCATGGCCAAATAAGTTTGCAAAACCCTGCCTGCTCCAGCCCTCTATGGAAATTTTGCATACACATTAGCACGGCAAAGGGTCTAGAAGGACTGCAAAGAGGTAGGGCAGGGATGGCCTTCAGCACAGACAAGATGGCAAATAGGTGCTCACCATTAGTATCTGCGGCTAGATGTTGGTGGAGTGTTTGGCTTATCCAGTCCCTTCCAACCAAGCATCTCACCTGAGGGGACAGTGGAGGTGAGCTAACTCCTGCCTTGAGGCCCCAGAGCAGGAGACCACCCCAGCTCCTTGGGAGACAGGAGAAGGAAGAACAAGGTGGGTGGGCTGAGCCATGAGGTACTTAGGACTAATCTGGTGCATTCAGAGAATAACTCTGGGGGTGGAGCTGCAAGCAAGTGTGAGGGCACATGGGGGGGGGGGTAAGGAACACATCTGTGCATCTTCATCACCTCACATTTTGTATTTACTTGTGTTGATGAGATTTCATCATGCTCGATTACAATTCATAGACTCACCTTCCCAGATTTTATGCATTACAATGCTCTGATTTACAGTCACCCTAGGCCTGACACTGCCCCTGCAAGGCACTGCTGCCCAGCATGAGCATGGAGGCTGCTCCTGGGGTTATCAAGGGGCCTTGTTTCTAGGTACAGTGGTCTCTGCAGAACCCAGGAAGCAGCACTTAAGAGAATCCCTCCAGGGGTTTATGGGGAGATCGTGAGGGACACCAAACATCATGTCTGGACCATGCATGGGGGCAAAGGAGCAATGAACTGTGGGGGCAGCCACCTGGCAGCCATAGATAAGCACACACTGTTCCTCACCTTCCCCTCTTTTCTCCTTCCTTCCTCCCAACCACTCCCCAACAAACCTCCACCAACAGTACAAGGAGCCTCCCCTGGCAGGGCATGGGTCAGCTGGCCCAGGACATGATGCAGGTCTCCAAGAAGCAGGCAACACCCAGAAATGCCCCCTTCATACCAGCCTGATCCCAGCTGGAGGGTCTGAAAGAGGTGGGATGGTCTACCCGCACTGCCTGCCCTCGGCTGGAATGGTACTCTGCCATTGTGCCTCTTCAGGGTACATGTGTACATGTGTTTACACACTTGTGCAAATATGTGTGTGTGTATGTGTGTGTGTGCACCCATCTGGTTGCATTCTTGCTGTGCTGCCTCTGGATCCAGGGCTCACATTTCTGTGGATCCTCATGTGATTTTGATTCTGACATTGCATCTCTGCAGGCCTCTGGGAGGAAGTTTTTGTTCCCTGTGAGTGCACGTCCCTGCATCTGTCTGTGTGTGTCACTCTGTCTGTTTTGATCTATGTCTGGTTGTTTCCCTCTCCCTGCCTCTACCTGTTTCCCTGGCTGTGTCTCTCTGTTTCTCTAGGTCTCTGGGCTGCTGTATACCTTCGGTGCATAATTAGAAGCCCCTGCCCACACCTCTGTCTCCCTGGTCTATATGCTTTGTAACTGGGCTGCCAGGCTGCTTCAGAAGATCCTTGTCCCTGAGCCCTACTTACCAATCTTCAACCACTCACTTGACTCTCCTCCTCTACCAATGCCTCTAGGGCAAAAGACACGTGGTGAGTGATTTTTCCATTGTAAGAATAGACACAATGAGGCCCCTAAACTACTCCAATGCCACTTTCAAAGTTCCAGAAGTTCCTGGATTCAGACAGCTGGTCCAAGTCAGGGGCTTGTGAGCTATGCTGGGAGATTGATCCATCATAGGGAGCACAAGACCCAAGGCTCTGGGGAGGTGTGAATCCGGGCCACAGAACTTTCCTCTCCCCGCCCTACTAGGGCATGGGACCACCAGGGCTGTCAGGCCACCAAGCTCCATGCAGTGCTAGACAAGTAACCCCCAGACCTGGAATGCAACAAATGCTATAGCACAGCTCTATGTGAAGCAAGCCACACATGCACCAGCCCTAGGACAGGTTGCATACACTGCTCCTCACTACATAAACTACATTGCTGCATGACCACATCACCCTAAACTCAGCAGCAGTAAACAACACACATTCAGTATCTCACCATGTCTGTGGGTCAGGAATCTCATGATGTAGCAGTTGGGATGTAAGCCAGCTCTGGGCTCTCCTCTGAGGCTGCCTGGGGAAAGATCCACTCCCAGGCTCACAGAGTGGTCAAGTTCAGTGCCTTGAGGCTGTTGGACTGAGAGCTGTGATTTCTTGCTGGCTGGAAGCTGGAAGGTACCCTCATCTCTCTGCCACATGGGCCTGGCTTCATCAAAACTAATGAGAGAGAACATCCTGAGGGAGACAGGCATTGCCACCTTATGTAGCAGAGTCACAGAAGGGACATCCTGTCACTGCTGCCATGTTCTATGACTTAGGAGTAAGTCACAGGTCCAACCATACTCAGGAGGAAAGGATTATGCAAGGGCATGAACACCACTGTGTTCCTCAAGATTGTGGGGTCACTTCATTGAGTATCTGCCACACTCAACCCATAGGAACCTGTGAGGTTGCCTTCTCATTCTTTCCTGCCCTCGGAGGCCTACAGCATCGCTTGGCCACTGAACTGGTAATCTTATACCCAGCTTTAGCCTCTGGCCCCTTACCTTGTCTGCTCTCACCATGGGCTGCACACCTGGTTCACACCAGGTCCACCTTTACTGTCCTTTGCAGCCTCTCCTCTGGACCCAGCTCCCTCCTTCACTTCCTCAACCCATCCTGTGGACCTCATACTGTTATGGAAATCACGGAAATCTTGGAAAGAAATACACGGAGACACAGAATTCGGATAAAATAATAAAATTTTTTCTCGCGAGCGGACCAAACGCCAGAAATCAGTCTGGTCAATATCTGTCCTTTGTTCAGCATTTTCCTTTTCATATCCTTTTTAGCCATTATCTCATCCCTAGTGGTCTTTGATATGTAAATACAATTCCAGTTCCTATTTACAAGTCACAGACACAAGATAGGCCCTATACATTGTAAATTCACCCTGGCACGGTAACTTTGTTAGGTTAATGAAGTTACTGGTTAGAGTCAGATAATCTTCACCTTAAACAAGGAGTTACAGGAAAAGCAAATCTTAAAAGAACGCATTACTTATTTTGCTTGTACAACTACCCTAATATTCAATCTATTAAGTTATCTAAAACTTTTCCGTAGCAATACAACCTCATGTCTACACCCTACTGCTGATTACCTTTGCAAGAGCCCTCACCATCCTGCTACACCGTCCATCACCACTATCACACTACAGTTGTATCACCTTCATCCCCTCTCACATCATCACCAACAGAATTGTCACTTTCATCACAGCCCACATCACCTTTGCTACTCCCCAAATCATCGACACCATCCCCTCTAACACCGCCATAACCATCACTAGCCCTCTCCTCACATCACCTTGGACCTCAGAGTAATTCCCACCCCACAGTTCACCTCCTCAGTATCACCACTAGTACTAAACCCAATACCACCACTACTCTTGTCACTTAGCTCCAGATCAGTCCCCAGCTGTCCTAACTGAGTACTGAACAAGTTAGAGAGGTGCCAGTCTCAGATACTCCATGGCTGATGCTAATTTGCCACAGACCCAAGACTGGCTTGCCCACACCTATGCTGCCTTCACCTCTACCCACAATGCTCCCCACAGATCCACAAGCTTTCTCTTTGTCCTCAAGCCAGGAAAATGCTTGTCCTTCCCACTGCCACAGCTACTCACTATCCCTACCCCTTTCTAGGAGACAATTAATCTAACACCAGCATCCCCAGCCTCTCCCCTATCTGAGCCAAAGGGCATAATCCTCAAATGGGGTGAGGGGATCCCCAAGCCAGGCCCTCCTGATGCCACTTCCACTCTTTCCTGGAGCCCAGGGAAAGTGTGCCACTGCCACCCCACCCTGGGCAGCTGAGTGTCTGGCATTGATTACCAGCCCCACAATTACCCTGCAATCACTGGCAGGGATTTCAAGGCTGATTGACTTCAAATGAGAAATCCATGGGGCTTCAGAAGGTTGGGGGACCCTCTGCTGGGATGGGAGTGGGGGCTGGGGGGATTTGTCCTCACCTGTATGGACCTCTGTGTCTACAACTACAGCTTTGACAAGAGAGCATCTGCCTGCTGGGTTGCCATCTGGGGGACCTCACCTTAAGGCTATAAGGAGAGTCTGCCAAATCCTGCATCCTTGCTCCCAGGCTTCCTGGGGACCAGTGCAGGGTGCTGAGTGTGAGCAGGCCTGTGGATTGAGCCAAGCTCAGCTCCCTGCCCACTGGCACACAATCCGTTAAAGAGGCACTGTCGTGAGGGAACCTGAACAGCTTCAGGGAAGGGAGAGATACTGAGAAGCCTCTCCAGGGCAGCCAGTGGAGGGCCTGGATAGCCAGGGAAAGCTGAATAGTTAGGAGGAAGATTTGGAGGACGAGTGGCAGATCTGTAAGGCCACTCAAGGCATAATGGGACTGTTGGAAGACCCAGGAGTCTTGAGAGATGATGTTCCATTGGCTAACACTCTCTAAAATGAGACACATAAATATGCATCGATGCTCTGATCTCAAACATATTTACAAGCCTATGAATTTACTCAGGCACTTGCACACACGTATTTACTCTCATAACACACTCTCACCCATCTCTATCCAAGCACTTACAGGATCAGAGCAAAAACAAACAGAAAGAAGGCCCTCACTCATGTCCTGTCACACCCAACACACACACACACACACACACACACACAGGAACATGCACACATACATACACATGCACACTCCCCCATCCTAACATGTGCACACTAACACACTTCACCACCACACTCCACCCCCTCTTCACACACATATACCCTCAGACACCCTCAAACACAATCTCACATATTCAGAAGCCAAATACCCTGAGGGAAAAAAGAGACATCCCTACACACTCACGTACTCCTTGAGAAATTGCGGAAAGAGGTGAGCCGCTTGTTCTTTTCTTCCTCTCCCCCCTAGCAGTGGGGTTTTCATTTAAAAGTTGCCTGAGCCCAAGCTTTCAGATTACAGTCTAGACTATATAGGTTTCCTAAAGATAAGGCTGAGAAATTGATTTCAATTACCAAAGTGGAGAGGCTGCACTTCTCAGCCTCACAAGCGAAGCATTAACCCTTCAGACCCAGGAGCTGGAGAAAGGGAATCCTGCGTGGCAGGCACATGGTGCCCATGCACACCCCCAGGCAAAGTTTCACCCATGCCTTTGTTTGGGCAAAGATCCCAGGCATGGCCTCAGGAGGCCTGGGTTCTAGCCTCAGCTCTGCTGGTATTTTGCTGTGTGATCTTGGATACCCCCCTCTCCCCTCCTAAGTGTCTCTTCTTGGGCCACTTTCCTGCTTCCTCTATGATTTGGGTGCAGTTTGACCCCCAAGAAGTCATGTGCTGGAGGCTCGGTCCTCGGTGTGGTAGTGTCGAGGTGGAGCCTAATGGGAAGATGTCAGGTCATTGAGGCACTACTCTTAGAAGAGATTTAGTTCTCATGGGATCTCAGCTCCTAAAAGAGTGGGTTGTTATCAAATAGCAAAGCCAGCCACTTCCAATTCTGTCTTTCTGAATCACCATGTGATGTCTCCCTTTGGTTCATGCTACCACCCAGATGCCATCTGCCATGAGATGACGCAGCCAGGAGGGCTCTTGTCAGAGCCAACACAATATTATTGGGACTTTCAGCCTCCATATCTGTGCATTAAATAAACCACCTCTATTCTTTATAAAGTTCCCACCCTCAGGTATTTTGCTATAACAATAGGAAAAAGACTACCTACAGCCCCATCTCTATTGAAACTGTTAACCCTTCAGGAGACCTAAACATACACTACCTTAGAATCCAGTCTCTTCTCCATTCTGCCTCCAGGCTAGACCAGGGGTCCCTGCACACTGGTAGCTAACAGAACCTGTTTTAGTCAGAGTGAGTGTCCTTAGCTGCTACAATAGAGAGGCCCTAAAATCTCAGGAGCTTATAGGACTTTTTCTTATGCTCATAAAGTCCTACATGGTTGTATTAGTATGCTATCAATATCATACTGCTGTTGGCTTTCAAACAATACTCCTTTGTTATCTCATAATAGGTGAAAAGTCTAGGCTGGGATTTGACTGAGCCCTTGGCTTAGGGCAGTGATAGTGAATCTTTTAGAGCTTTCAGTGATAACAAATAGCCCACTGAAGCATGCATGTCCTAAGTTTGCCACTGCTGGCTTAGGGTATCACAGGAAGAAAATTAAGGTGCTGACAGAGCTCTCTTATCAGAAGTCTCTAGGAAGAGTCAAGCTTACTCAGGTTGTTGGAAGAACAGAACTGAAGCCCCCATGTCCTTGCTGGTTCTTGGCCAAGGGTTATTTTTAGCTTCTGGAGGCTGTCTCCATCCCTTGGTTCATGGGCTCATCTGTCTACAAAGTGAGCAGTGGTGTGTCAAGTCCTCACCCTTCAAAGCTCTCTGACTTCCTCTTCTACTTTTCTTTTGTGGGTCGGGGGGGAGTACTGGGGATTGAACTCGGGACCTTCCACTTGCGAGGCAGGTGGCAGAACCACTGAGCTAAATCCCGGGCCCTCCTCTTCTACTTTTAAGGACACATGTGATTACACTGGGTTTATCCAGATAATCCAGGATAATCTCACTATCTATGATCATTGATTAATAGTCTTAATTATACCTTCAAAGTCTACTATGACATGTCATATAACAATACATAACATCAGGGGGCAAAGGCCATATCGGGAGAATAAAATTCTGCCTACCCCAATGAGTCAAATGGCTCTCCCAAGTGATTCTCCTCCAGTGGTTACTCGGGGACCCAAGCTCCTCTGTCATGTAATGTTGCCATGCTTAGGTTGTAGCCTCCATCATGGCTGCCAAGAGGAAAAAAGAGGGCTGGATACATTCATACAGTGTTTTCAAGAGCCATCCTAGAAGTCACTTACAGCAGGTCAGTCCACATCTCATCAGGTGGAACCACTCACATTGCCCCAACCTAATTGCAAGGAAGGCTGAGAAATGTTCAGTAGAACATGGATATTCGAAACACTCAATTCATCTCTATCACAGGGTCTGAGTTCTAAGGACTCAAAAGTCAGGGGATTGGACATAGAGAATATGTCCTACTGCCGGGGAATTTAGCTCAGTGGTTTCACCGCCTGCACAACTGCAAGAACCAGAGTTCGATCCTCAGTACCAAAAAAAAAAAAAAAAAAAACATTGGAGAATATGTCCTACAGAGTCATAAGGATCCTGCTATGTTGGCTCCTCACAAAGAGATACAGCAAGAACTGGGTCTCAGAACTTTGGTTCTCCTGTTTATGGCCTCCCTTCGGGCTCTGCAAAAATATACCAGTCTACCCATGGGCTGACAGGGGAATGAACCCAGCCCCTTGCGCTGCCATTCTCTCTGTAGTTCAGGAGTTGGAATACAAGAGCCTTGCGAACTCAGGACCACATCCAGAGAATGAGGCAGAGTTGTGAGGACCCTTGGTAGGACCTGAGGGGAGTGTCTGGGAGGTTCCTGACCAACTCCCCCCGTAGCCCAGTGAGATCTCAGAGAACCAGGCTGGCCCTCCTATGGAGGATCATCCTATTGACCATCGCCATGTCTTTTCTCTTCCATATGCCTTTCCAGGATCTTGATGATGATAATTTCTTCTCTCTTCATCCTTCCTATCACTCCCATCAAGGACTAATGACAAGGGGCACAGATCTCATGGAGCTACGTAAACCAAATGAGACTGATTGATTGGGAAATGCTTTTCCACTCTCCCAAGGCTGACATTCTCTCATAGAGAGACAGAGAGGGAAGAAATGCCCAATTCTCTTCTCTTCTGGCCCTTTTCTTGGGACATGATCATTTCAAGGAGATAAGCACAAGAACGACAATAACTGCTGTCCATGACCCAGTTAACTAGAAGTTAACTCCAGCCATTACTCAACCTATTTAACTAAGTACAACCCATGGGATTCTGCAAAAAATGGGAAACTGAGTCACAGATCAGCCACCAGTGGTCAAAGTTTGAAGCAGATTGGAGCAAATGGTTTGGGTTAGAAATTGGAAACAAGATTTAAGACATAAAATTTGTTTGGGGGAGAGCTGGCTAAATGCTTTAAGGATGAAACCTCTAGCTTTAAAGTTCCTGGACAGCTGTGACAGGAGACACGAGGGAGAAAGCCAATCACGAGTAGACACAGGTGGTGGTTATACTTGCAAATGGAACTCAATCAATCAAGGAGAAAAGTTGTTAGGATAACAGGCCAAAGACTTAGAGAGAGCACCCAGCCCAGAAGGTGTTTTGGGGTTTTTTGCTACTTAAATCAATTGAATATTTTTAAATCCTTTCCACTTCCTCAGAATATGTCCCAGGGCAAATCGGGAGCCATTGCTTTGAGAAGACTACAATCACAGCTAGACACAGAAATAAAAACCATAGGAATAAAAGCACAGAAATGCTACACTCTTGGCAAGGGAATCAAGCAGAGCCTGTTCTTAAACAATAGTCCTAGGGGCCAGGGATTTAGCTCAGTGGTTTCGCCACCTGCTGCACAAGCACAAGGACCCAAGTTTGATCCCCGGTACCAAAAAAAAAAAAAACACAATAGTCCTAGCTTGTACCCTCACCCAAGAAAAAGTCTGAGACAAGGGTTTGCATGTAAGTAAGCTTATTTGCAAAGGGAGGATCCCAGGGAATGGGAGTAGAGACTGGAGAGAAACCGAGAAGGATGCAGATGCAATACAAAGGTGCATTATTTGACCAGCCACTGCTATAGGAATTGCAGCTTGACCCCGATGGGACCCTTAAAGCGGACAGCTGTGCAGAACACACTCCAGCTTGTCTGAAGACTGGAAGGAGACAGTATTTACCCAGCTGCTCCTGATCCCACAGTAAAGGACTCCCCAGAGAATGAGTATTAATTCAGTCCAGTCGTGTGCTGGGAAATCAGCTGGGGCAGGGGCTGATTTGTATCATTTGCCAATTCCTATGGTGTAAATACTCCTACCATAGTTTATCTCAGTCTGCCAACAGTTTAACATCTGTCTCACAAGTTTTCTGATCATGTAACAATCAGCTCTTGCAAGTCGATATGAACAGACTCTGGGACATCATTGATTCACACACTCAGGTTCGCATGTAAGTGGCTGCGTGTGTGTGTGTGTGTGTGTGTGTGTGTGTGTGTGTGTCCCTACAGGAACCCAAGCCCACAGCAAGGAGGCCCTGGGGCAAAAAGAGAAAGAGGTGTCACTGCCCAAGGTGCTGGAGCTGGTTGTGGAGGCAGTGGCTGGACTCACCATGGGCACAGGAGATGCCTGATGCAAGGTAACACCCAGAACAAGAACAGGCAGAGTGTGGTAAGCCCTTGGAGGGGTAATGGGAGGTATCCCTGCCATGGCAGATGGGACTTTGGTGTGAGCAACGAGTGAAAAACCAGACTCCAAGAGACTGGGGGTGGGAAGGCTGCATTAGTCACCATGGCAGAAACTGGCCTTGAACACTCTGCTTGAGGCTCACCCTACATCCTGGGGAGGAGGAATACTGGATAAGGTCAGAGCTGTATGCAGTTATGCCTGTGGGTGACCAGCAAGGGACAATAATATATATAATCCACCTTGGGTCACCTTGGGGAGGTCGGTTCTCCCTCCTTTACTGCCTTAAGAAAATATTCAGTGAGTTAATCAGTTTCTCAGCATGAGCACTGAGGACCTTGTGCTTAAAGGTCCCACTGAGTAGGCCCACCAAGCCTGTCCTGCAAGGGTGTGGAGGAAGCAGGGTGCACCTACAGGGATAGTCAGCTTCATCCACTGTTGCTCAAGCTCATTCCACTCTCACCCCTGATGCCCTGGAGTAGGTTTGAGGGGTGGGAGGCAGAAGTAGACCCATGCCCCCAGGGCAAGGTGGAGCAAGACTGCCTTGTTGGGGACCCTCCAGGGTAGAGAGCAGTGACCCTCCATCTAGGCCCAGGGTGCTCTGAGATCTCTCACCCTACCTGTCCTTCCCCTGCACCCAGGACCCTCATGGTCACAGAACCAAGAAAGTGACACCTCTTGTCTCAGAGATGGCTGTGAACAACTGGAGATGGGACAGGAGTCACATTTGGAAAAGCTAGGGGTAAGGATCCCACCCGAGCCAGGAGCCACAGGGCTTGTGAAGCTTGACAATGTGATGTCAGTTAGGACAGAAAGTTTTGGAGCCAAAGGAACAAGAGATCCCCAGATGTCATCAGCCAAGCTCACAGAGGACAGAGGCACATGGGAGAACAGGAAAGAACCCAAGAGGAGCATTGCCAACAGCCCAGAAAATTCAAGTCTTCCAAGTATGCAATGCTTTTCACACATGGGCACTCACCTTCCTGGGGCAGCACTGAGCACCTTCTATGGGGACATCCCAGGGTACATCACAGGGGAAATGTGGATGGCTGAGTGCAGCCCCTCCTCTCTGGAGCACGTAAGAGAGGCTCCCTTCTATGAGCACTTACAGTCACGAGGGGACATAGAGCCAAGAAAGCCCTTCTTACCTGAAAGAATACAAACTTCAGGCTCAGGAGGGCATTTTTAGGCAGAGCTCTTGCTGCCCTCCACCCAGCTCACTGCCCACAGCCAGGGCCAGGCCTGCTTGGCATGGGGGCAGAGTGAGCAGCGAAGAATGGGGCATTTCCGGTTGGGGCAAGCTGAAGCTGGGCCCAGGAGACTCTCTCTCATCTTCCACACCTTATCCTCTGATCCCTACTAAGGGAGCTGAGGCCCATGCAGACCCTCTGAGCAGGCCCAGTCTCGGTGGACTTTCCGCCGCAACTGCCTTCAGAGGGGAGATATGGAGCCCCAGGGAGGATGCAGTGTTCCCTTTCCGCTCCTCTGCACCTTAATTAAGTACTTCCCCTCCTTCCTCTCCACACAGGAGGGGCTGAGATAAGGCATTGATCCCCTCCCACAGGAGGAGGAAGCCTGCAGGAGGCCTGCAGCTCTCTCTTTGTGGGACAAGATGGATGGCTTATTAGCAAGCCCTTAACTGTGTGCTGTATAACCTGGGAAAGTTCAAAAGGAAAAGAAGTCTGAACAGGGAGCTGCCCAGGAGTCCACGAAGTGAGCCATTTCTCCCCTCCAAGAGGTTATCCCCTCAAGGAGCCCCAGTCAGTCCAGATCAGCCCAGCATAGCACCACCATAGGGAGGGCATGGACTCAGGAAGGTTTCCCCTGAAAAGGACTAGGAAAAGGATCTCACATAGCCAAAATGATGCTCCATGTGGCCTGACACAGCCAAGGACAAGGCCCTGGGCCCAGAAGCTAGAGTTTAGGGACCAGCTCTGCCACTGGCTAGCTGAATAAACTTGGTCAAGTCTATACCTCTATGAGCCTCAGTATCCCCTTCCCTCAAATCAGAGAGTTGATCTGTATCCACAGTATTTAAATTTATGTGCTAGGACTGTGTGCCAAGGAGACATAAGAGAAAAAGCCAGAGCCCAGCCTCTTCTTCTTTGAGGCCCACAGTTAGATCTCTGTGAGCTGGAATTCATGGGAGCTCTGTGACATTGTGAAAATGATATAATCTCTTTGTCTTCAGTGCTTCAGCTGCAAAATGGGCATAGTCACAGGATCATAGGATTGCTGGGAGGGAAAACAGTCCCCAGCCCCTAGTAACAATCCCATCATGATTACTTCTTTAAAAAAAAAAAAGATGTGAAAAACTAATGAACTTCATAATCCCTTTGTTCTCTGAGAAAGGCCTACAGACCTCCGAGAGCACTGGCACAGGTATGAGCACCAGGGACCAAGCGTTCTGTGCAGCCCTGTCCTTCCCAGCCAGCAGCCCTTCCAGCCAGCTTGTATCCTTGGCAACCAGCCAGGGCCTGGGGTTTCACATCAACATTTGTTGAATAAAAAATGAACCCATGAAGTTAAGTACCAATGAATATAGAGCACGTCTTATGAACCAGAAACGTCATCAGTCCCCTTCTTAAGCCCTGATCTCACGGACTCGCCCAGCACTCCAGGTCACACAATCAGCCCTATCTCAGAAGCTAAGACATTCAGCTTAGAGCAGACTGAGCTTAGAGCAGTCAGTGTCTGGCACTGGACACAGAGCTGCTCCTGGTGGCTCAGGGTTAAGAACCCCAGACCATCCCTTTCCAGGATCCAAGGAGGATCCCTCAGACTGACCCCCACTGCTCCCTGGGAGAAGCACTGACCACACTCTGCTGGGGGACAGGAACTTCCAAAAGCAGGGTCCGGCTCACTCACAGCCCTGATCTCTTCCTGACCCCCTTTCTCCTGAAAGCAGAGGGAACCCTCCCTGTCCTTTCTCAGTCAGTACCCATGGCAGGAGAAGAGGCAACAAGCAGGATCTCTAATCTCTGGTTGGTTTCAAAAAAAAAAGAACTAGAGTCCAAACCTCCAAATTTTCTTCCCCAAATGTAGGTGTTGAGAATCAAGACAATAGAGTTTACTGCAGGAGTTTTCAAATTAGGTGCCATAGAACGCCAAGGTTCCTTGAACAAGTTTCCAGGGTCAACAGGGATGTGAGAAGATTGAAAATTCCAGTTTAGTAGGAAAGTGTGGAACAAGAAATCAGAGTCCATGGGCCGGGGATTTAGCTCAGTGGTTCCAGCGCCTGCCTTGCAAGCGCAAGGTCCTGAGTTCAATCCCTGATACCAAAAAAAAAAAGAAAGAAATCAGAGTCCAGTTGCAGCCCCACCTGTATCTCCTGTTCTGGGGCACATCCATTGTTCTGGCTGGGCTTCCACCTAAGGATGGACAAGAGAGTCAGCTTCTGAGGGAATTTTCCACCTTAGAGTCTCAAAACTAGCTTGTTTCCAGGCTGGACTGCATGGGTAGGGGGTCAGGCCAGGCAGAAGGGGATCCACAGCCCCAGTAATCTTCCCTGTAACCTCACCCAAGCTACCAGAGGACCAATAAGGCCTGGGGTCATTTTCTTCAATGCATCACTCTGGAAATATTGGTACTGGCCTGCCAAACAGAAAAGCAGTTCTTCTCTCATTATGGAAGGAGGAGGACAAGGAAGATGAGCCTGCTCATTAGTGAGGCCGGCCAGAGATAGCTCCTCCTTGCACTCCTGTTCTCTCCAGGATAATTTGGAGATCAGAGTAAAACACAGATGAGAGATACTCATCTGTTTGCATTTAATTTGAGACTTGAAGTTCCCAGCTCTTGACAACAGAGAGCTGTGTTCTACCATGCAGGACCAGGACAGGGTGGTAGAGGAGAAATTATTGCCTGTGAGGTGCAGTAATTATAAATCAAGGGCTTCACAGTTATTTCTGGGTCCCTTCACTGTTTCCTGGGTGATTAAAGTGGCACAGATAAGTCAGGGCAGGGTGGCTGATTTAAAGGGGCATCAGTGAGGACTGGCACTTCCTAGAATTCTGGGAAAATCCTGTCTCCTGTCAGTAATAGACTACAATGGCTATCTTCTATCAATTGCCTACAATAAACTAAGCCCTGGGTTTGGAGCATTATAGGTTATCTCAATAAATCCCTCTGGCAGATCTGGGCTGAAAGGGATAGTGAAAGCCCCATTGTACAACTGTGGAAACTGAGGCTCAGAGAAAGTTAGTAGTTTGTTCAAGTTCACAAAACTTGAGCCAAGTTGAAGCGGCAATGTCTTGCTCCAAACTCTACAGCCTGTGCTCTTAACAATCACCCTATGCTTCCCACAGTTCAGATAATATACATGTTGGTACTTGTGGGATCCTCACCATGGCCAGGCACCCTGCTCCAGGTACTTTTGATTATCCCATTTTATTTTTTTCAATAATCTACAAGGTAAATTCAGGTATCCCCATTCTACAGATGACAAAACTGAAGTTAAATTAGCTATCAAGGTCATACATCTAGTGAAGAATGGAGCTGAAATTCACAGATGCCCATTTCCTTCCTGGAAATTCAGTTTATTACCTGATAGCCAGTGGGCAGACAGGGCTGCCAGGGAACCCCGGGAGCTGGACACCCTGTTGTCAACTCACTCATTGTCATGTGGCAGGCAGAATGGTACTTGACACATGTAATAGGGAGTTGAAAACCTTTCACAAAAGCCCCAAGATACAACACATGCTGCCCACCTAAGGAGGGGGCCAACCAAGATTCAATCCTGGTGTCCAACTCCACCTGGGAAAGCTAACTACAAGAGTAGGGCAGAGAGGAAGCCACTGCCTGGAAGTAGCCTACCAGCCTTTGGGGACAAAGGCTGTATAAATGTTTACTGCAGAGACGGGGGGGGGGGGGGGGGAACAGCTTTGGACCATTTTAAGTACTGCCCAGCGGGACTGACAGGAAAACGAGGGACTCAACAACAAAGAATTTGTGTGGAGCGGCCCCCTAGGGACCTGGGAAGTGGGGGAAATAAGGCGATGCCTCTCAGCCACCCCTAGGAATTGAAAGCCTAATCCAGACTAGAAAAAGAAAGGAACTTCACTGCTCCCTCCCCTCCTCCATCCCCTTCCCTACCCAGGAGGGGTCTTCCACAGCAGCCACATCCTCTGCCCTCTTATAGCCTGTCAGCTGCTCTAACTCAGGGAGCGTAACATTCCACATCCAATCAAATTTGAATAATGGATTATTACATGAGACTATATATTCTAATTTTGTAATCGAAATCTATTAGTTACCCAAAAATGACCATTTAAAATGGACTTATTACTCAAAAGTGAACCAATAAGCCACAGATATAAAATTTTAAAAAGCTGTGGGAGATACAAATAATGTTGTCTTTTGTTTCCATCTCATAAATTGCAATTTGCAATTTTTTATTTTATTGGTAACCTCTGCCAAAGCCAAGATTCTGTGGGGTGAGGCAGCCAAAATAGGGAGGGGAGTGCTCTAAAGACCAATCCAGAGCAGAAGAAAGGTCCAGATCCATTCCTAACAGAACCAGGCAAAAGAGCCAACCCCTGTGGCCCAGGTTGGGAGTGGTATGTGTCCAGAGAAGTAGGAATGCCACCTTTGAACAGTCAATTCAATTCTGTCCCAGGGCGCAGGGAGGCTACACATTCCCAGCCCTGGCTGTTTCTCTCCTTGAGACCTCTTCTACCTAACTATTCACAGCTGGCTGAGATAAAGGAACCACGGAACTTATATAAGGCCTAAAATGAGTTTTATTCTGCAGGTAATGATAAAAGCATTGAAAATGCTTATGCAAAGAAATGGCCTGGGACTTCAGGTACCTAAACCAGGAGGGGTAAATGTTTCTGGCTGCTCTAGAGCCACATCCTCCAGACTAGAGTTTTCGTAATGTCCTGAGACCCAGCTTGAGGATCTGGATCTTGGCCCAGGGACAGAAGATGGAGCTTCCAGGGACATCTAGTGTGCCACTCCTGATGTAACTGTCATGGCTGCTCCTGGCACCTCAGATCTGCCCTGGCCTGGAGCAGAGCTACCACCCAGACTTAAGGACCCCTCCTGAAATACCTGTCAAGCAGTCTCTGCCTGGGCCTCGGGCAGGTGGGGTAGCCAGCTTCCAGGCAGGGAGATCCAAGGGAGGTAAAGGTAGAACATCTCTCAGAGATGTGTCCCAGGAAAGGGAAGGGGCGCCAGTAATGTGAGCCCTGCACTTTCTCCATAAGCCAGCCAGACACCAAGAAGAACAGGGTCTGTCCTCACAGGCCTGAGCTCCAGCCAGCTCCCCGACACAGCTTGGGGCTCCACACCTTGCCAGCCCCGCAACAGACCCACTTCCTGTTGTAGCACGAGGTCTAGCTACACCACGAAGCATGGCCGTCAGCAGCACTGCTCTAGGGCCAGAAAGCATGGGTTCAAAGCCATGTGACCTCACATAAGCCCCTTAGCCTCTACAGTACTTGTGTCTATCTCATCTGCCAAACAAGCCTGATAATACACCTGCCAGACAGGCCGAGGTGAGGCTGGGTGAACGCACAGGCCGGTGGCCAGAGCGCAACTCACACTGCGAGTGTTTCCCTTGCCCCATTCTGGGACTGACTCTGGCCCACACCCAGTTTCCTGGCTTCCTGGGCTCAGACAGCTGATTTAGTGTGCCTGCCTCCCCTCTCCCTCTCCAGGGTGGATTGGTTTGAATGTGATCTGTAATCTCCCAAAAGGCCCCTTAGGGACCCATTGGCTCCTTCTAAGGAGCATTAACTCAAACTGTAACCAGCTCTTCCAGCGTGCTAGGAAGGCCAGGTCCTCTGGGAGTCCTCTTGACTCCTGCCCCAGGGAGCTGACAGCTCCTTTTCCAGGTCAGGGGTGAGAAGGGGAATCACAGGGCCGCTTCCCACCCCCACTCCTGCCCACCCCTACACATGCCGGGAGCCCCGATTCCACAGTGGTCCACTGCCCCATGGCCCACAGAGACCATCTCCCGCTGCAGGGCCACCGCAGGACAGCCCCAAGCTGTCTTCCATCCTGGGAGTGAAGCCAGACCCATGCTCCCAGCAAGCCAATTCTCTGAGTTTGCCTGCTGAGGAACTCCTGCAAGTCCCCTGTGGAAAAAGCAACACCACCTCTCTGCTCTGCTCCCCCAGGTCCCACCCAGCTCCTCCTTTCACCTTCAGGCTGTGATGGAAGAGTTCGAAAAGGTAGGAACAGAGGTAGCCGGTACCTAGCTACACAGCATTCATTCAAAACCCCGTACTGTGTCCCTACTGTGTCCCTACTGTGTCCCCACCCTTGGGCTGGGGCTAGGACTTAGTGGTGAATAAGGCAGATGTAATCCGTGCCTTTGTGGAAGGCCCAGCCTGGCTGCTGCCTTGCTTTGCACTCTGCAGGGGGAAAATTTAGAAACAAACGTCCTGTGGCCTCCCCAGGTGCCAGGGGTGGGTCCTGTCCAATCCTCCAGCAACCCTCCGAGCGCCTGTCTCTCTCAAGTCACAACTGAGGCACAGAAAGCTCAAGGAGTTTCCCAAGAGCACAGGAGATGGTTCCATCTATGTTGTCCTTAATGAGCCTTACAGGGTTTGAAAGCCCCAGTACTTTAAAAAGAAGGAAAAAGAGTAGGAGGGAGGAGCAGAAGGAAAAGAAAGAAGAAAGCTAGCCTGAGGCTAAGGAACAAACTGCTATATAAATGCCACAAAGGCCAATCCTCTTTAGTTTAATTTGTTCTGCATTCCCAGGCTCCAAATCATACCTAGCACTGAGTAACACTCAGAGCCATTCCTTGTATGAACAAATGAAGAAACAAATGAATAACTGCTTCCAAGGTCAGTGGTTGGCCCCACTACAATCACCTGGTTGACAGATCATCTCCCATTAACCCGAAGCCCCAGCAGACTCCCTGGCTGAACACAGAGGTCCAGCCCACTTGCTGGAAGGTCTACAAAATGAGAACACCCAGGCTGAGCTGGGGCCTCTATGGGATTTGATGAGTTGGCTAAGATGGAAAAAAAAATGCAGTCAAATCAATGCCCTGGAAGTCAGTGTAGCATGGAAAGCCAGCCCCAACCCTGTCTTCTTTGAGATGGGAGAGGAGAGACAGCTCTGCCCACCAGCAGCTGGATTTGCTATGCTCTCTGCCAGCCTGGCCACTGGCTCTCTGGCCAGGGCCTTCGGGCCCTTGGCTTAACTCCCCCCAGTGGGAAGTCACAGGTGAAACCCCCTCCAATCAGTCCTCACTGTCTCAGAGTCCCCTGACTCTTACCCCAGGCCTGAGCTGGGGTCCTGCTGGGCCAAGAAGAAACTGAGCCCCAGGGAGGAGAAAGAATAAAGAAAAGTAAATGAATCCTTGCCCCACCCCCCTCGATACGCCCAGATGCAGGTTGCCACTCAAAAAGCAATCTCTCCAAACGTTTAAAACTGCCTGCAATTTATATCTTGTGCTTGATAGAGCATCTCCAAGTCATTTCCTGTTGTGTGGAAGTATAGGCTCCAGAGCCCAGGGGGCAGCCACGCCCCCTGCCTAGGTACCCCCTGGGGGTGGGACGAGGTGGGGAAATCCCTTCTATACCCCTCCAGCCTCAGAGGAGGGAGTGGGGGCTCGAGAGGCCCACAACTACAGCCCCAGCCAGGAGCCCCTTCAGAAGTTACAGAGCGTGGGCAAAAAGGGACATGCTCTTTGATTTGTTAGGAATAAAGCCCCGCCTCCTGGCAACAGTGATGTTAATGCTGTTTCCTGTGTTCTGGCCTCTGAGATAGGGATCACAGGGATCCAAGGACTCAGAGAAGGGATGTCAACATTCCCTGAGAAAGTGGCTTTTCAGATGGGCATAGAGGGCATGTAGGAGTTGGCCAAACAGACTCAGGGAAAAGATCACAAAAAGAGGGTACAGCCCAAGCAAAGTTTCGCCAGTGAAAAAGAACCTGAAGTTTATCGTGCAAAGGCAGGGGGAGCACAGGTGAGGCCCTAGAGCAGGAAGTAGAGGGACCCCAGCTCCAGGAGCTGGCTGTATGCCCCTAGAGGTGCATGAACAGGAACTTTAAGTTCAAAAGGCTTAAGAAGGGCGCCAAGAGAGGCAAAGAGGCCCTCAGGAGAGGAGACAGCCCACTCAGAGAAGAGATGCAGTGCACAGAGCCCCTGAATGTCCCTACAGGGGCAGGGCCTGTGCTCCCACCTGTCTCCCTCCCTCCTCTCACCCCACACTGCCCCCAGCCATGCTCACCTCAGACAGTATTTATAGCTGCCAAGCTCATTTTCACCCCAGAACCTTTGCCCCTGCTTTGTCTGACTTGTCCTGGGACAGCTGGCTTCTTCTCCTAGTGCAGGTCACTGCTCAAATGCCACCCTCTCTGGGAGGCCTCCTCTGACCTCGATGTCTCACAGAGCCTCCCCTTCCTCCTGCCCCATCAGCCTTTCTCCTGTCTTTGAAGCATTCACCACCGGAAATTAGCTTCTTTATGGTTTTAGATCATTATTTTATGTCATCCCCTGAGGACTGTAAACTCTGTGGGAGGAGTGACTTTGGCTGGCTTGTTCCCAGTGGCAGCCCTATGCATCCAGAAAAGTGCCTGGCACGTAGTAGGCTTTCTGCAGATCCCTTCGGGGTGAATGAACAAGCCCCTCATCCCAAGGGTTTTCTGAGACTTGGCTCCCTGTTCCAAGTCAGCCCTCTATAGGCTCCAGCTCTGCTGTCGTCTGCTCCATTCCTCCAGCAATTAATCATATGCTGTCAGGGGGTACCCTTTGTGTTGTCATTGGAGGTGGCATCTCATTCATCTCTTTCTCCCCCAGGGCCCAGCGCATAGTAGGTGCTCACTCAGGGATCCTGTCGTTAACCCCGCCCCCTTGTCTGCATGAATGATGGGCTGCAGCAGACATTCCGGGGGCAGATGCAGACACCCCCAGCTCCATCTCTGCAGGTTCCCTGGGGTGGCAGGGAGGGGCAGAGATGGGACTAGACGAGCCCAGGGCAGGAAGAGACTGAGTAGGACTTCACCATCTTGCATGGAAGAGAACTCCTTTTAGGGGCAGGAAAGCAGTTCATATGGCCAGAAAGGCACAGGTCTTGGTCTCAAAAGGACCCTGTTCCAACCCAAAAAACAGTTTCACCACTCAGAGCTGGGTGACCTTGGGCAAGTAAGTCCCCTCTCTGAGCCTCAGGTCTCTCATCAGAAAAAAAAAAAAAATGCAGTGTTCAAAATGAGCGCTCAGCACACCTTGCACTTGGGGGTGGGGCCTCAGTTAACGGGAGCAAGAAAAAGAAAAACAATAATACTAATAACAGCAATCAAGTGCAAGTGATTAAAGCTTACCCAATGTTAATCACTTTGCCCTGGGTGTTGTCTAGTCTTCACAACAGCCCTGATAGATGTACCATTATTAATACCACTTCCACAGGTGAGGAGGGAGATTCAGAGAGGTTAAGCAACTTGCCGAAGGCCAACGGCTGGCCAGTGGAAGATCCAAGATTCAAATCCAGGAACTGTCTTCAGAGTTCAACTGTTTCAGGTTAGTATTATTACCAGAGCAGGGCAAAAGTAAACTAGAGCATTATTGCTCTGGGCCTCAGTTTCCCTGCCTATAAAAATGGGTATGATATTGTTAGGATACACTAACATGCCAGAAAGCCCAGACACCCATGTTGGACACTCAGTAAATGTCAGCGGCCCCTGCCTGCCACGCCCACAGGCTCCAAGCAGAAGGCCGCGGAAAACGGAGAACGAACCCAGTTGATGAAACAAGTGTCGGCTGCTCATTTGGTAAATGGGATTTGCTGAGAAAGATGAACGCTGCCACTTCTGGCTAATGTGTCATGTAAATTCTAATGATAATACAGCTCCCGCGCCGCGCCGCCCCCTGCCCGACGCAGCCACTGCCGCCGCTCAATTATCTCCAGAGGCTCGGCTCACAGGATCCATGCTTCGCTGGGATCCTCGCCCCAGCCTGCCTTCCCCAGCCGCAAATAATGAAAACGCGCCTCGGCCGCGAGATTGCTCACTTACATTTTCTATTAATTTTTTCCTTTCAGAGGAAAAATGAGAGGAGCTGGGGAAGGAGCAGGCGAGCTGGGGGTGGGGCCAAACGGCAGCCTTCCCAGGCCAGGAGCTTCCACCCTGCGGGTACACGTGGAGAGTTCGGAGAGTCTGACGTGCACACCCGCGCGAACACACACACACACACACACACACCGTCTCGGCCTTGGTAGTGACCTCCCTGACACAAAGGGAGCCCATGAGGCCAGAACCAGCACCTTTGGGTGGGACGAGGAGCACTGAACTAGGAGTTAGATCACTTGCTGTGTGCCTTGGAGGAAGTCGCCTAACCTCTCTGGATGATGTTTCTGCATCTGTGACCGGGAAGAGATGGTTGGCTGGTGCCCAGGAGGCCATCCTGCGCTGACTGGCTGTGATTTCCACCTCAGTTCCTTGCAAGAAAGGGGCTCTGAGAGTAGTAGTGAGCTTCCCATCAAAGAAAGTATTTAAACTGACAGGGATGCACAGACTCCTCGGTTTCTCTGGCAAGGTTCTGAGTCTACTTCAGATACATAGGCAGGTTCTGTTGCTGGGGCAGGATGGAGATTGGAGGAGGCCAGGCTAGGGAGGAGAAAGCCCCCAACCCAGCTCCCACCCTGAGTCCCAAATCTGTACAGGACTGGCAGAAAGCTGTCATCCTTTGTGGAACCAGTGTCTTCCATGGGCTAGAAATGATAGCTACAGGCCTGAACCTGACCTCAGTCCTTGCACTCAGGGAGCTCTTCTGGGGCAAGGGACATGAACAGGGCTTTGCTCTGGAGGGGATCTGCAGAGGAGTAAAAGGGGCAGAGCACAGGGGGTCCTAATGTCCTGACATTCGGGAAAGGGGAAGGCTTAGTTCAGTCTAGAACAGGCAAAGGCAGCCAAGAGGATTCAGTAACCTGTAAGAAAGCACTGGGAGCTAGGCTTGAAGATCCCTGTCTGGAAGGAAGGAAAGAAGGAAGGAAGGAAGGAAGGAGGGAGGGAGGGAGGGAGAGAGGGAAGGAAGGAAAGGGAAGAGAGGGGAAGAGAGGGGAGGGGAGGGAAGGGGAGGGGAAACCCCTGGCATACAGGGGCCATTCACTAAGAGACAGCACTGACTGTCCCCTCCAGCCAAGAGAAGGAACCCTGGCAGGGAGGCCCACAAGAGCCCTAGGACCCAAGGCAGGATCAGTGGCTTGGTATACTCGCCCCAGAAGAGAGCAGGTAGGGGTGGGTGGGTGGATGAATAGCTGGATGAGTGGGTTATAGAACAATTCCTGAACAAAAATATGATCCCATTTTTGTGGAGAAGCACCATAAAACCTTGTGTTCTTATTTGCATGTCTGTGGGGAAAGTTCTGGAAGACTACACAGCTCACTGCTGGCTGGCTTGCCCCTGGGGTGGGCCAGGAGGAGGGAGGAGCACTCACCCAATACTCTATAACCTTGTGTTTTGTTTCTTATAATGAGAACATATTATTTTGCAACATTAAAAACAAATTTTAGAAATGTAAGAAATGTATAAGCTTTGCAGACTAATTAAAAATTAAACATATACCAGAGAAGATTCTCTCATCCTCCACTCCCCCGTACAGGGACTGCCTCTGCCAGGAAGTCCTTCCAGCCATCAAGCCTACACCCCTGCAGCTACACAGCTCCCTCCTGGGTGGGCTCCAGGTGAGGGAAGGGGCTGGCAGGGTTCTAGCTGCCACACTGGCCAGCACCACCTGCCCAGTCCTGGGAGCTGCCCCACCCAGAGGGAGTGAAGAGACTGGCTGCTCTGGCCCATGCTGGGGGTACCCACCTCCAAGAAAGGGTTTTCCTGGCATCTGTAGCAGCCCCTCCATCTCCCAGGACGCGTGGGCCGCCTTCAGGCCCAACATATGTAGGCTTTTCTAAAACAGGGACGGGAAAGGAGGAAAAATAAAATCTGTTCCCCCAGGTCTGTTGTCTCAACAAGCATCAGCCTCCAGAAATGCTTCCCACGAGAGATAGTGGGGGCCAAGATGCAGAGGCGGAGCCCCAGGCTGCAGAAGGGTAAACTGAGCCCCACCTGATGAAGAAGGCTGGCCCCTATCAGCCTGCACAGTGGTTAGAATCAAAACCAGGACTGGAACCTGAAACCCAGATTGAAATAGGAGGAAGAAAAGGTGGGCTGAAGGGGAGGAAATGGGGAAGGGAATGCCGAGACTGGGAGTGGCAGAGATAGTACTGCAGAGGTTGGGCCTAGGTTGAAGAGGAGAAAAGAGCAACTCAAGCCTGGGGGACAAAGTAGGGCTCCTGGGCCTCATGGTCACATGGAGCTGAGAGTGGATGTGAGGGATGCTGTTCACAAGGTGTTTCTAATTTGCCACCTTCCTGGCAGATGGCATGACTCACTTCCTGTAACTGGAATTGAGTCACGTGACCAATTCTAGCCAATAACTGCAAAGAGAAGTGGCAAGGTTCCTTCTGGGTCAGGTCATCCAGGTACCAATGGAAACTCCAGAGCTCTCTTCTGCGCAGCAACTGCTGAGTACAAGATGGCAGCTGCCTCACCAGCCAGGTCCTGCATGACTAAGATGAGTACAGCTGATCTTTGCTAGGCCCATAGCAGAAACAACAAATAAACCTGTGTTGTTTTAAACCAATGAGTCTCAGGGATATTTGTTTTGGTAACACACAACTTGGTCTATCCTGACAGAGCGAGTGGTTTGGTGGCTTTGGTGCCAGATAGCCCAGGTTCTAACCCCAGCTACTTCACTGACTCTGTGAATGGCTTTGAGCAAGTCATTTCCCCCCAGTTCTCTGGGTCCCTTTTTATAAAGTAGAAATCCCATGTGTGAGATCCCTTTCAGTTCCCAGATGTCCAGCAGGACTCTATGTGTTTGAAACCTCCCAACCCCTAGCCAAGATCAAACAGGGTCTTGAGGGGACCGGGAGACAGCACATCTCTGGGGATCCCAGAGAGAAGATTTTATATGGCAGTGGAATACTCTCCATTACAGGTGCCCAAACCTGGGTGCTCATCAGAGTCATCAGGGGATGTTTAAAAATGCAGATTCCTTGGCCTGACTCACAGATTCAGAAGCAGTAAGTGGGAGGAAGCGCCCAGAGATCTGAGACCAGGCTTGGAAGTCCAGATCAGAGAACCTCAGATGGGTCTCCCCAGGCCTAGCAAGAGGAGGCTGGATGGAGCAGGTGTAGGCTGGTCCTGGTCCCCAGAGGGCCCACTGCCCTTCTTTTTTCAGGAGAGACTGCCCCACCCCCACACTGGAGCTCCAAGACGCTTCCTTCCCAGGCAGCCCTGGCTGCAATTTAGATAAAAGCGGAACAGCTCACTCAATAATGCAGCTGGAACCCAGCTCACCTGCAGCCCCACAAGGCTCCCCAGACGGGGGCCAGCTAGATGAATCTAGCTGGAGGCCTGCCTCCTCCCCCAGCTCCCTCCCCAGGCACCCTCCTCTCCCTCCACTGTCCTCCCAGCGCCTCACCAGGCCAAGGGGAGACAAACACCAAAGGGTGAATTTCTGATTAAAAACTAACCTCTGCTTATTGCCTTGGCTGTTCTTGCAGGGGGGGGGGGATGGTTTTGGCTTGAGTATGTGTGCGTGTATGCTCAGATGTGTGAGCCTGGGGGTATGAGAGTGTGTGTACCTAGGTGTCTGTGTGTGGACTGTATATGGTTTGGGTGAGTGCATGTATCTGTGTATGTGGGGGGGGATTATATATGTGTGCAGGCATGGGTATGTGTGTGTGGATGTGGATATGCTCATGAGGGTGTGTGGGTGTGTGTATGTATGTACAGACATGTCTTTTAGTACAGAAAAGCCTTCTGGTTAAACTAACACCATTTAGGTAGTGGGTTAATAGAAAAAAATTGGTTCTGGGAAAAATCATAAAAAAAATAAAACACATCTTCAGATGGCCATTTTATTTCAAATTAAAGGATATAAGTTGTTTGTCTTTTTAATGTTCTTTAAAGTGAGGCCAAAGTCTTTCCTCTGCTTATGAATCTACTGATTGGAGCTGTTTCATCTTTTCTGGGTAAACTAACTCCACAACACATCATCCTCAATTTCCAATTTCAATTTCTCTAAAGTGGACCAAGAATTTAAAAGACTCTTGTAAAGTAATACGAGTGTCGTATCTTCTAGATTTTTACAATTTTGTTCCCAATCTTATCTTACAGTTGCTTATCCACACCTAATTTGACATCAATTTTTTTAGCAATTCACCTTTATAGAGTCTTTCTAAAGACTTCAATTTTGTTTTATAGGAACAACAAACTTTTTGTGTGTTCATAATATTTTGGTTTACTTATTTAATTGAATTACACAGTTCCAATAACAAGTGCCACAGGCACAAACAAGTTTGGAAACAAATACAACTGACTCTTTATAAGCCTGCAACTCAGCCTGTGGGAGCAGAACCCCAAGACTAAGGCAGGAAAGAGCAGCCTGGGAGGTGACAAAATCCTAGTGTGACGGTGGACAGCAGGCTCTATGTTTTACAGGGAAACAGAAGTCTTGATCTGGCAAGGGTTGAGGGGAGGTGAATGAGAGACACCTCCTCTCCAAGTGGGTGTGGAGAGATTGTGTGTGTGTTGAGTGTATAGCTCTGTCCTGTTATTACGGGAACACATGAGTGTCCTATCACCCCCAGCACACTGGGAACCATGGGTTAGCTAAGCAATCCTCCATCTATGGCAGATGGATAAAGGTGACGTTGATGGTGGCAGGGTCCCTTTCTTCAGTAAGTTGGGCCCAGGCTGTTGGTGACATGATCTGTGGTCCTGCCGCAAGATGAAGCTAGTAGCAGGACAGAGGCGGCCTGTCCTGAGTGTCCATTCTCTGCCATTTCTTTTCATTCTCACAATGACCTATGAGAAGTGGATTATTTTCTTCTGGACCACAGATGAGGAAACTAAGAGTCTGAGAAGAGAGGGACTCCTCAGTCTAGACAAGGGTGGCATTGAGCTGTAAACACAGGTCTCTCAGGCCCATCACTGACCAGGGTAGTGACCACTGACTTCCTGTGAAACATGGACACCAGCCATGGCCGCTCATGGACACCAGCCTTCTCCTCATGGGCATCTATGGAGCTGGGGTGGAGATGCACCCAGAGGCTGGGTAAGTGCTCAGGAGATGGAGCTGGGGCTGAGCTCAGGCTGGCACCTACTACTAACCAACCCAGAGCTCAAATTGGCAGTTTTTTGGATGATTCCAAGCCACCACATCCAGCTGGGCATTGGATTCTGGCATCACCCCTTAGGAGAGAGGAGGAGGGGTCCTTCTTCCCCACTTTGCAGGTGAAGAAACTTCCCAAGAGGCATCACTAGCCATCTGTGACAAAGCTTGGACATGACCCCCACACACCTTTGCTCTCTTCATCACCTTACCTTCAGCTCAGTGCCTGGGAAGTAGTAAATCCGCAATAAAATGCACTCTACTCACCAGAGTTGCTAGATAAATGACATACAATTTTCTAGCATAGGCATGTTCCAAAATATTGCATGAAACATACTTATATTTTAAAATGTATTTGTCGTTTGATATTCAAATTTAACAAGGTGTCTCAGATTTTTATTTTTTTGAATTTTCTTCCATTCACCTACTCCCAAGCCTCCAAGGGAGGCATTAGGAAAGGGATGTTGGGAGGAGCTGGGCCTGACTTCAGAGCGCTCTGGATCTGAATTCTTGCTCCTTGGTGTGTGGCCTTGGCCAGATCACTCACCTCCTCAAGTTTCCTTTCTTCATTAAGGGATCATGAGTATTAAATAAGATAATCCACTTTAAATGCTATCTCCTGTCTAAGTCTTCAATGGATAGGAGCCATTATTGTTATTATTATTACCAGGTGGTGAAAGGAAGCCCAAGGGTGAATTTCTGATTACAAACCAACCTCTGCTTACTGCCGTGGCTGTTCTCAGGGTGACTGGCTGCAGGTCACCAGGAGTCAGCAGCAGCCCTCGGGTCTCCTGCATCCCAGCCCTGGGCACTATCATTGCCCAGCTGCTTTGCTGTGTGTTGCCTGGGCAGCCAGGACTCAGCTGCCCATCTTGACCACCCTTCTTCTGGGGCACCCTCTTCCCCAAATCCCATGGGCAAGTGACTCAGAGCCCCAGTCGGGACTCACCCTCTGCTGCCTCCCAGAGCACTTACAGATGGAGGATGGTCCTAACCTCTCCTCCCCGAAATCTGCACCAAACTTTTCTAGCCTCCCAGCCCTGGAAGTGCAGGATGACAGAGGTGAGGAGGGGTGCTGTCACCCAGCTAGCACCCGGCCTGGAAAAGGACAAAGGAATCCTGCAGGATCCTGACACCCCCACCTCACCCCTGATAACTCCAGATGCAGTGGTCAGGAGAGCCCAGGGTTTCTCCGAGCCACTCCCTGGGATTATGGAGGAACCTCAAGGAGGAACTATAGTGTCCCTCACTATATAGGGCCATTGTACCCCTGCTGGGCCCTGCCTGCTCCACCAGGCCTGGCCTAGAGCTCCCTCCCTCCCTTCCCCGCCCCAGCTCCCCATCTGCAACCCTAATGAGCCTCTGACATCTGCTCCTCTCGGGCTTCCTAGGGAAAGAAGAGAGGAGTGGTGCTGCCAGGCAAGGTACAGCAGAGAGCAGAGTGAGTCCAACAGCCCCAACTCATACTGGGGGTCCACCTGGGGGCCTCCTGCCCTGCTGCCAGGGACCCCTCTCACCCACACCCCCAGAGTTCCCACTCCCAAAGGTGTGAGGGTCTGTGGGATGGGGTTGCAGCCACTCTCTCCTCCCCAGACCTCTGGACCCAAGAGCTGGAAACCTTTAGCTCCCAGAGGGTCTGTCTCAGGAAAAGAAGGGACAAGCCTCCCTCCCAACCCAGGAATTCCCAAGATGCCCTCTTCTTCACCCCCACCCTTTCCGCTCTCGGACAAGGAATAGAGTGGGACTTGAGGACCTGGACTGGTGGTTGTAGTCAGCTGGTCCAGCCCAGCCCCCTTCTATCAGTTCCCACTTGGCTCCTGCTCGCCAATGCTGCCATCTTTTGGGCACTAAAGGAACTGATGCATGGCCCGGGAGCCCCAGGGGTCCCCACTCCCAGGCCCACAGTGAAAGGATGGGCCAAGGATGGAGATGCCCTGGAGGCACTATCAGACATCTGTTCATCCACACCCCTACTTCCAGGCAGCTGCCTGGCCACAAACTGTGGCTCTTGCTACCTCAGCAACCTCTTCAGGGAACTCAGGGCCTTACAAGAAGGGAATTCGATGTACTGGGCACTTCTTTTTTTTTTTTTTTTTTTTTTTGGTACCAGGGATCAAACTCGGGTCTTTGTGCTTGCGTAGCAGGCAGCAAAACCACTGAGCTAAATCCCTGCCCCAACTGGGCACTTCTTCTACAGCACTTCATGTCACCCTCACAGCAGGTATGGATAGTATTTCCCCATTATGAAGACAAGGACACAGGCTTGGGCAGGTAGAGGGAACCATCCATTCAGAGTGATTAACTTCCACTTGGGCAGTTTTCCTAGCTTCTTTCTTGCAGGGAGTTCAATGCTAGTCCTATGTTAGAGGAAAACCTGCTGTGCACCAGGATCTGTGCCCCAGCTCACAGGCAGCCCACAGACACATCAGACCCCGCACTGAGCATGCTCACAAAGGGTGGGAATGTGGGCTGGGCTCCTAGCCTGGCACATTCCCTCCAGTGACCTCACCAGGAAGTCCTCCAAGAGATGAACCATGAAGTCCTTGTGAGAAGTTGCCAGCTATGACACCAGTGCCAACAGAGCCATCCACAGCTGGGGCTAACCCTCTGGCTCATCGTGCTTCTTAGGGAGGCTCTGTCCTGGGCTGTGATTCAGAGGCAACCTGGTAAGGAACAAGGAGAGGCCCACCAGCCCCCATAGCCAAGCAGCCCTCTCCTCCTGAGGAAACACTCCTCCCAGATGCAGCCCAGTCCCAGCCAAGCTGGCAATAGGTGCTCAGCCTGGGTCTGAAGAATGAATGAGTGGGCAAGTTAAAGAGCTGTTCACACAGGAGCTCCCAGGCATAAGGTCAGTCTTCCTCCCCTGCACCCTGGCTGCCCTCATCCAGATAGTGAAGCCCTAAGGAAGCGCAGGGGACCAACATCCAAGTCCCAGTCCTGCCGCTCACTTGCTGTGTGCCCCGTGGCAACCTCCATGCTCTGGGCCTCAGTTTCCCCATGCCTCTCAAGGAGTATTGAACCACTTGGGTGGCCTTGTCATAGGGGACAAAGGACCTTGGTGTCTGTGGAGGGGACCCAACCACCCCAACTCTCTTTCCCCTTCTACACCTCTTCCCCCAGGGTCAAAGGTAAAGTCGTAAGTTAGTACCACATGGAGACTTGGAGGAATTGGTGCCCAACACCCTCACGTATGCCTCAATATACACAAGCCAGGGTTACATAAAACAGACATACATGAGCCTGAAGACACATGCACACACAACAAGCTCCTGTGCGTACACACACACTCACACACCTGTGTCTGTGTGCCACACGCGCATGCCCTTTGCTCAGCACTGCAGAGCCTTGGAAGCAGGTTTAGGGACATGCTGAAGTTATGAAATTGATTTCTCTAGGAACAGTTGGAATTAGTTTTAATTATCTTTATCTCTCACCCAATTGTGCTCTCAGCCTTCCCCTTGCTGTTTAATCCATCGCTATTGACTTCCCCACAGGCACTGGAATGGGGTGGCAGAGTGGAGCGGGCACGGTGGTCATTTTCAGGAAAAATAAACAATAGTAGCAGTAATCAGTCTCCACCTGCCTCTGCCTCTGCACGGGAGAAGCCAGCCTCTCCCAGGCAGCCTGCAGGGCTTCCTGCTCACACAAACACACAGACCTCCTTCTCTAGGAAGTCCTCTCGGAAGGGGACCAGGAGGGGCTGCAATATGATGCCTTCAGCTTTTGGCATCTTAAGTGCTTGATTCTTCAGAGCGGTTCCCTGCATTCAGGAGGCTCAGGGCCCTCCTGTACAGTCTCTCTATCCCAACTTCCCCCCACCATGCTCCTTCCCAGTCCCAGTGCCACCCTCACCACGATGTGGGCAGGGCCTGGGGCTGATCAGCCTCAGACACGAGGGAAAGAGTAGGTGATCAATCAATAGTTGTGAATGAATGAAAAACTCTGCTTGGCAACTTGCTTCTGGGGTTCAGCAATCCATTCCTTCATTCATTCAACTGACCCTGAGTGCCAGTGGAGCTCCAGGCCCTGTGCAAGGCGCTGAAGGTACAGAAGTGAAAATGAGCTGGTCCAATCCTTGTGGAGCACCCCACACAGGACAGGTGATGGCTGGGTAGGAGTCCTCCAGCTGAGGTCCAGGATATATCTGGTGGAGGGAAACAATGGTGAAAGCTTTTGCTTCTAAAACCCTTTATGAAGGCAAATCTCCATTTTCTCAAAAATGGGTGGATTCCCTCACTCCTGCCCTGACTCTAGAACTCAGGACCTAATAGCCAGGATGCCCGGTCCTCCAGGGACTCCCACAACTGTGCCCAAACAGCAGCTGCAAGGCTCTGCTGCCTGGGTGAGTGGGGTGGAGAGGGTGTGGCCCCTCCTCCATGGGGCCCTCACTTGGATCTGGGGAGGGGGAGCTCATCCCTCTGCAGCAAGGTCCCAGTGCTGTGCCCTGTGGTGCTAATATTTTATGATTAAAAACCATTAAGGTTTAGACCGTGAAAATCCAAGGGACACAAAATCAATGGCCCAATATTGCTTCCCCTGGTAAGTTGTGTAAATATTGTGTCTTTTATTGTTTGGCCCATGGCAAGAGCACAGATATGGTGCAGATTATACTAATGAATCCCTCCTGTCCCAGCCCTGAGCTGGTGGAATTAGCATCCTGACGTGGAGAGGCCTGCAGAGGCCTGGTGAGTTGGACACAGGAGGGCCCAGCCAGCCTGCTATGCAAGACTGCTCCCCTGGTCCTTCCCCTCTGGCCCCCATGCTCCCCATCCCAGCAGTCCAGCCCACTGGCCAGAGGCAGCGCCAGCACCCAGGCCCCTCCCACTCCCCATGCAGCTCCCACACTAATCGCACAGGCTTGCAAACGTCACACGGTGACATGCTCTCCTGACAGCCCGTCCATCACCAACTCTGCCATCTGCTTGAATTTGCATATTTAATCATGATCTGTCTTGTCTCTTCCGGATGCTCAGATTAGGGGGCAGATGATTCCAGTGGTTGCTCCCATCTCGGCGGGAGAGAGGTCGATGAGTCTCTCCTGTCCAGAGTCATGACTGAGGGACGCTGGGTGTCTTCTGCCTCCTGGGGATGGGGTGAGTCCAGGTCTTCCCCAGGCCTGGGAGGGCTTGGGGTCATGCTGGGGGCATTCCTGTGTCCAGAGGGGTGAGTGCCTGAATTCTCCCTCTCTTCTTCCAGTCCTGGATGCTTCCTCTCAGGGAACAGTAGGTAGGGGATGACTCTAGGATCAGGCACACAAGCCCTGGCCCTGCCCCATGTGGAGGGAGTTGCAGCAGAACCGGGGGGCCCCTCTAGCAATACCACAGAGGCTGCCCTGGGTGGCCCAGCACACCCCCTGGACTCTCTGGGAAGGTCCCCCAACACCAGAGGCACTGAACCTATGAAGGAAGAAGCGCCAGCTGATGGGAGACAGCTGGGTTGCTGTGGCTGGGAGGAAAGCTGAACAGATGTGGAGGGAGAGCAGGGAGGACCTGGGGACAATAGGAGGGCTGGGGTGAGGGAGAGTGGCTGAGCCAGCGGGGTGAGTGGGGGACCTGGACTGATGTGACAGCCACCATCAAACATAGGAGAACAGCTGGCTGACAGGGGACACATCGGACTGGCGGGAGACAGGTAGGCAGCTGTGAGAGAACAACTAAGCTCAAGCTGGCACATAGCTGAGCTGAGACAAGGTCATCCTGACTAGTGTTGGAGAGTAGTAGCTACACTCACTAGGGGAGAACGATGGCTGAAGTCAGGGATAGCTGGGCTGAGGAGGGGACGGCTGGACTGAGGTAGGGACAACTAGGAAAAGGAGGGAAGAGCTGGGCTAAAGTAAGGACAACTATGTCTGAGGAGGGGACAGCTGGCCGAGCAGGGGACACGTGGGCTGTGGAGAGATAGCTGCGGAGACGGCTGGTTCAGGCTGGGTGGGCTGGCTGAGGTGGGCGCAGCCGTGCCGAGGTGGGTACACCCGGCATGCAGAGGAGACAGCGGGGCTGAGGTCTCTCATGTTCGGGCCCATGTCCTCCTACATCCTGAAAATGCCTTCAGAAGGCCTGGGCAGAGTCTGGCCTTCATGCCCGCAGGCCACAGACAGGACAGGTCACTGCGGGAAGCGTGTCCCCTCCCCACCACAACTCAGAGGCTGGAGGTGTGGTGTGAGGGCAGGCACTTGGTGCACTGGGTCTCGCCTGTCACCATCTCCCACCCCAGAGACTCACCCAAGGGCTGCAAATGACCCTGACTCAGTGTCAGGACCTAGGAGCAGGTCCGAGGAGAGCAACCAACCCAGACCCCCATTTTCCCAGTAGGAAAACAGACACAAAGAGTGTCCCAAGCTCCAGAGGAGGTGGTGGGTGAGAGAGCCAGGCGTCAGATACAACAGCCCTCTATTCCTGTGGCTGTCAGCTCCGCTGTCTGGACAAGAGGAAATCGACTGGGTGGCTGAAACCACCAGCATTATTTTCTCACCACTGTGGAGGCTACGTCAGGAACCAGTGCAGTGGGAGCTGGTGTGCTCGGTCTCCGGCTCACTGTGCATTCATATGACCTCTTTGTGCAGCTGGGGAGAGAAAGCTGTCTAGTATCTCTTCTGTAAGGGCATAAACCCCATTGGGGTCCCCACCCTCCTGACCTCATCTAACTCTCCAACTTCATCAGGCTGGGGTTAGGGCTTCACATGGGAACTCTTGGGAGACACAGTCCAGTCCACAGCAATTCCACCTGACCCGACCTTGGCCCCTGGGCCACTCCCGAGATTGGAAACTCCTTTCCAGAGAAACGGCTGAGGCCGTCTCCAGATTTCTGACCCAGCTCCAAGGATAGAGGGTTGCCCTTGGCAAAGGTCCCAAGAGCTCAGCAGCTGAAGGGACAGGAGAGTTTCTATATCCCAACCACTGTGCCAGGCACTTTACACATGTCATTTCATTTGATCCTCTCAATAATCCTGGGTCTCGGGTGATGCTGTCTATTTTTCAGATGGGAAACTGAGGATTACAGAGGTTAAGTGGCCTGGCCACGGTCAGACAGAAATGCGGGCTGAGGATTCCCCCTCACTTGTCAGATCGGTTCCGGGCTTTCCACCCCTAAGCTGCAGCCTCCCATGCACCTCTGGGCCCAACTCACCATCTCCGATCCTGACTCCCCTTCTCACCTTCCCAGCTGAGGAAATCAGATCCCTGGAAATGTTCATTGCCCAGTCTCACCGGCCTTTGCCACGTGAGCTGTGTATGTGGCACAGGTTTCTGTGTGCATGCGTCAGTACTATGCATAAGTGTGTTATATGTGTGCATCATCAACTTGTGTGTCAGTAATATCAACAAATAAATGCCAGTATCTCTAACATGCTTATGTCTACCAGTGTTAAGCCACCAGCCTGGCACAGATGTGTATAGGATGTGGACCAGCAAGTGTGTGTTCACAGCTGAGTTGTGTCACGAGATTTGGGCACTCAGCACAAGAAAAAGTCTGTATTGTATATCCATGTGTGTCTCTGTGTCAGCACTGTGTGTTTGTGCATCGTTTGTATGTGTGTTTGTCAGCATTGTAGACATGTGCACGCCAGTTTGTGCATGTGTGTCAGCATGGGATGTGCAGATGTGGTAGCGCTGGTATATGAGTATAGGTGAATCCATGCTGGCTGTCTATGTGTTGTGTGCATGTGTGTGTGCATTGTGTGTCTATTCCATCAGTGTGGGCTGTATGCAAGTGTCACTGTTGTTGAGTATTTGTGTAGACGTGTGTCATTGTGGGTTCATGTGTGTATCAGTGGTGGATATGTGTCCAGCAGTGTGTCAGAAAGTTAGTGCAATCCGTGTCCGTACTCTAAGGCTCTGCCAGTACCGTGTGCACACATGCATCAGCTGTGTGAGTACTTGTGGAGCTGCTGTGGGTATAAACCTGTGTCAGGGATGAGTGTTTTCATGAGTCAGCGCCGTGCACGTGTGTGTGTCAGTGTTAAATGCAGGTGTGAGTGCCCCGAACCATGTGTTCGTGTCTTTCAGTGTTGGGTGTATGTGTAAATGTGTGTCAGCTATGGTACACATATGTTGGCACCAGGTGTATGCAAATATTGGTATTGTGTGTGTCCACATCAAATGAGCATGTGTGTCAGCTCCAGATGTGTATGGGGGTGGGGGTATGTGTGCATCAGTGTGGTGTGGTTGTGTAGACAAATGTCACAGTGGGTTGGTAGTGTCTGAGTGACAGGCATCTGCATCAGGGTCAGCATCCTGTGTAATCTGTCTGCATCATGCATTGTGTCGTGGCACCTGGCATAGTGGGTGCAGAGGAACCCGCGTGCCAGGCTGAGGGAGGCAAGGCGGGGCTGTGCCACCTGGGCCTGACGGTCTGCACCCGCCTCTCCCTGACTGGCACCTGAGTTAATAAGTGTTGCTTTTCTCCTATTCTACTCAGGTCTGTGATGGAAAATCCTCGGACTGGAAGTGAGCCCCAAATCGATAGTCCATTCCGTTTAACAGGGTGGCTGTCACCATAACGAGATAAAAGTGGATTAGCTTCTGCTCGGCTGCCGCGTCCGCGGGAAGCCCATCTGCTCCCTGCACAACACCGGGAGCAGAACCGAACCGGTCTCGGGGGGGCCTTGGGGCGTGGGTCACAGGGGCTGGATCCAGGCTGGGCCAGGCTGGGGTCAGGCGGGGTACGACCTGTGTGCCCAGGTTGAGCACCGAGCACCGCTCAGGAAGGAGGGGAGCACCAGATCAGGGTCAACTGTGCTGGAGCTAAGGAGCCGGAGCCTTAGTAGACCTGCCTGGGCTGGACCACACTGCCAAGGTGCGCATGCGCAAAAAGGAAGACCCACCCACCCCCACCCCACCCCACCCCCACCCCTTCCCCTGAGAACCGGGAGAGAAGAGGCTCCTTCACCGAGAGGAATGCAAGTTAGATGTCAGAACTTCCTCTTCGTGAGGGTGAGCTCTTTCACCGGCAGGTGTCTAAATGTTTGCCTTTTCAGGATTTGTCCTGGCTTTAAGTATATGACACTAGGTATCAGCAAACTGCAGTGGAGTTCATTCAATTGTATCCTACTCAATTCATATACTTTCTCTTTCTCCAATATTCTCTCTCTTCCTCCCTCCCTCTCTCCTCTCTTCCCCTTCCCCCTCCCTTCCCCTTCCCTCTTCCCTCCCCCTCCCCCTTCCCTCTCCTTCTCCCTCTCCACCCCTTCCCCTGCCAATATATTTGTCAACTGGTCTGCTTTGTAACTTTGGGATTCTTTATGTTTATTTTGAGTTTGTCAATTCTCACCCTTTGGACTGTGGCCTTCCCTCTGTTTTATGCTTGGGAAGACCCACCCCATCCTGTGACAATCACCTTTGTTTCTCCTAGTTCTTTTATGATTTCATTTTTGTTTTTTATTTTCAGTACTGGGGATTGAATCCAGGGCCTTTGCACTGCACCACATCCACAGCCCCCACCCCCCTTTCTGAGACAGGGTCTTACAGAGTTGCTAAATTTCCCGGGCTAGACTCTAACTTGTGTCCTCCTATCTCAGCCTCCCAGAGCTCTGCAATTACAGACATGCACCACCACACCTGACTATGGCTTCCATATTTTTTATATGAATGTGTTCTAGTATTTGTTTGAAGCAGATATCTTTATTTTTCCCAAACAATAACTGATTGCCCACACCATTTCATGACAAATATATCCTTTCTACACTCATTTGAAATACACTATATCACTTTCATCTTATCTGTTAATTTGCTCATTGTTTTGTGCTAACCAAGTTTTACTTAGTATAGCTTTGTGATATATTTTGATATCTAGGAATGTGTTTCTCTTTAGCATTAATCCCCTGAATCTATTACTTTATAGCTGTATAAATGCCAAAGTTTATCTAATGAAGATACCGGGAAAGCATACTATCTGAGGCCTATCGAAACTGCTTTTGACATGTTTTCTGGACCCAGGCCCAGAGGTTTTAAGAAGACCTCTCTTTGCTGGAACGGCACCATGAGACAAGAATTGAAGCTCCAAGGTGTCCTTGACCATCCAAGAAGGGCTGTGCTAGCTGCAGCTTGCAGGAAGGATCAGGGAGTCTTCCTTTGGGTTCTCCTGAAAGCAGACTGTGAAACAAGGATTGAGGGCAAATTGTTCTCTGAGAGGTGATCCAGAACCCCTAGGGGAGCCATTGGGAATCAAGGCAGAGAGGGAATGGAAGGCAGCCCTGAGGGGCCTTATCAAGCCGGTTACTCCAGTGAGGGACAGAGCTGCAGCCCACTGGGGCCCCTGTGGTCCATAGGGTAGACTGTAGACTGCAGGCCTCAGAGTTGTCCTGCCCTGGGGAAGGAGCTGGGGTATTTATCACTAATTCCCATCACCACCTGGTTGAGAGAGGCCACGAGCAGCAGAGAGGTACATCAATTCTCCAGCATTTCCTGCAGCCACTGAGAAAACTAGGGGGCATAGGAAGCAGGATGGTCAGGTATTCTAATGGTCCAGACCCAGGGGAACCAGGCAGGGCCCTGACTGGTGAGGGAACGGGTATAGTGGCCCAGTAAGAGAGGATGAGGCCAGGGAAGGGAAGATGGGGATGGAGCTGAGGAGGACAGGGTAGAATCAAAAGCTCTTAGGAAGCAGAATGGACAATGCTTAGGGACCGGAGAGCTTGAGAGTGTGGGAAGAAAGGAGATTCCAGTGTCCCTTAGACTTCTGGCCTGGGGGACAGGATGCATGATGGAGGGAAACACCCAGACTGGAAGCTCAGCAGAAGAACTGGGAGTAGCATGGGAAGAGTCTGAGGCAGCAGCCAAGAGGGGCCCAGAAGATGTCCCACCGATGTGCAGGGTGATCGTGACAGAAGCTCAAGGTGGCTTGACTCCTCCCCTTTCCCTTTCCCTCCTCCCTTCCTTATGGGGTGGGAGGGGAAGGAGAGAAGAGGAGAGGAGGCAGGGGACAGGGTGATGTGAATTCTAAAGGAGCCGACAGCTGTCAAATAATATAAAACCTCATATGTTAATAATTCTTACAATTTTGTCAAAGACTTAATGGCTGCCCTGTCAAAAAGCAGTGACAGAAGCTATTATGGAAACAAGATGGGAATATTTTGGAGGCAGCATCAACAGCACTGCCCAGTGCCAGGCCTCCAAAGACCAGGAGGAAGACAGCTGGGCCTCCTGCCTGCCACCCCAGGAAGGCCTCCTGTTCAGCCAGGGAAGAGCTGAGTCATTGCAGATTCAAGCCATTGACTGTGGATTGATCACCTCTGAGAACATTTTAATTAACCGTCAGCTGATCCCAGAGCAGCCCTGTCTCTCCTTCCTCACCCCCTCCCTGCTCTGCAGCCACCACTGTCCCCAACACACATACACAAGAAGCATCAGCCAACCACACAATGCAGCAAGTGCCCCTGGCAGGTTTCATTCAGGAGAGATGGGTACTCAGGTCCATGGACCTTGGTTGTAGCCTGATCTAGCACCCAGGAGATCTCTAAGGGTCCCTAACTGATCATGGACTCTGGGTCTGACAACCAGACCCAGTTCTGTAGCTAGTTGGCAACACAAGCTTGTACCAATCCCTGGTTTCAAAGTACCTCCGTAGCTCATCTACAAAAATGGGAATAGCAGGAAGTGCAAAGAAAACATGTACAAAAATGCTCTTGGTGCTTCAGTGTCTCGGAATTCCTTTCCATGATGCTTGAAAGCACCTTCTGACTAATCTCAAATCAGCTCCTAGAGATGGCACCACTGCCTTCATTTCTCCAGAGGGCAGGAAGGAGGCAGGAAGACAGCAGAAGTGGACACACAAGCCTAATCTGCAAAGCCCAGTCTCCTCTTTGGTACCAGTGTCTGCCTCATGTGAAGGATCCTTAAAGCCCCCATATCATGACAGCTGCCACTTGCCTGTCCCAAGGTAAGTGCTTACCCTATCCCAAGAGTCTCCTTGTCCAAGCTTCCCAGACATGGCTGTGCAGAGGGAATTGTGGAAATACAGATTTGAATCCAGCAGGTCTGGGGTGGGGACCAAGCTTCTGCACGTTTAATAAATGACCAGGTGACATGTATGCTGCCAGTCCAAAGACCACACCTTGAGTATCAAGGTGCTAATGCTATATCTCATTTAGTTGGCACAGCATGCCATGAAACAGGTACTATTGCCATCATCTGTGTTTGGCAGAAGAAACTAAGGCTTAGAGAGATGGAATAACCTGACCAAGATACAGAGTTAAGCAGAAGGACCAGGATGTAAACCCTGGTGGCCCAGCCCTGATGCTGTCACTTACCCCAATTCTATACTACATTCCCAGTGTTAGCAGCCTGGAGCTGTATGAGACACCCCAAGAGTGGGGCTCTGGGGTTGGGCAGGGCATCCCCAATAATGCCATGGCAGGTGGGGCTGAGAAGGAGACCCAGGCTTCAAAAAAGACCTCAGCCTAGGCCAGGGATTTAGCTCACTGGTGCTGCCATCTACCTCGCAAGTGCAAGGGCCTGAGTTCGATCCCCAGTACCAAAAAAAAAAAAGACCTCAGCCTCAGTATACCAGAAGCTACAGTTTGGAAAGTAGGCATTGCTATATCCAGAAGAAAGAAATAGGAGTTCTGGAAATTTCTCCTTCTTTAGTGGGAGAGCTTTAAGCTGGTTTGCCATGAAGAGAGGAATTTTTAACTGGATTGATAAAGATCTAGGAGCCAGAAGGAAGAGGAGGAGTCCCACCCTCAGGAGCCAGGAGCTGGGAGGACTTGCTCTAGCCTTGGGCTCGAGGGAATGGGCTCACTGGTGCCACAAGAGGAAAAATAGAGGCTGAGGTGCTCCTCCTTTCTTCCTGCTCATCTGCCCAATTCCTTAGCCATTGTGGTGACAGCGAAGGGGAGAAAGGAGAGGTTCAGGAGCTGGCTTGCCAGAGAGGTCCTGCCTGGTCTGGTCTGCAGAGGACTTCAGGCCACCAAAACCAGGTTTACGCCAAGCTGCCAGCCCCATGAAGCAGGGCCTGTAACAGTCCCAGGTGAGCAGCACCTGGGATGTCTTCTGGCAAAAGGCCAGAGTTCAGGGGCCTTCTCCTAGTGAGATAGTAGGCTGCTTCCCACAGATAAGGCCCCAAGGAATTCATTCCTACCAAGAACAAAACCATAAAGTTCCACACAGTCCCCAGTAGCCTCTTTCACAAGGCCAGGACACATCGGCCACAGGCCCTTGCCAGATGCTATGGTCTTCACCTACCCTGACCCCCTACTCCCACAAGGCTGTTCCCAGGCCACTGGGCTGCAAGCCCATGCTGCCTGCAGCCGCCCGCTCAGGAGCATTAATTGAAAATTAATCCGCTCACTACGTGCCGATGTGCAAATCAAAGCTAAGTGTCTCAATTAGGAAGAGAAATGGAGTCGGGTTCTCTTCTCGGGCACTGGCTTATTTATGGAGATAATATTATTTTTAATGAGGGGAGCTACTAAAAGGCACAACAAATGCAACATTTAATAGAAAAATATTACAGCATTCCATCAGCAGAATGCAGCCAGGTGGGTGGATTCCGGGGACGCTCAAGCATCCAGTCTCCATGGCAGTGTGGGTGCCTATGGGGGAGGGTTGCATGCACACGTGTGTCTGTGGGAGCACAGCTGTGGCCCCCGTATGTGTGTCTGTGTGTATAGCCATGCCTGGGTGTGTGTGTGTGTGTATGCAGGTCTGGGGCCAGTCTAGAGAGGGGATAACTTCCCTGTGTTTTTGCTGCAAAAGACAGATTTCTCACCTGCTCCCCAGACTCAGGGCCCTGGAGCAACTGGATAGGAATCTAGGGTATTTGCTGGGCTTGCATACCTGTAATCTCAGCACTTGGGAGGCTGAAGTGGGAGGATCACTGCAAGTTTAAGGCCAGCCTGGGCTACATAGAGAGACCCTGTCTCAAAAACAATAAAGCAACAACGAAAAACCAGGGCATTTCCCAATACCAAGAGAGACGTGGTCCTTTTGGCCCCTGGAGAAGTGCAGGTCTATGGCAACCACCCCCATCAGACCCTTGGGCCCGGCCTCCTCCGGACTCCCCTTGACATACATGGGCCACAGTGGTCCTAGCCTGGCCACTGCAGGACAAGACCCTCCTGGCACCCCCTCACCCTCCCCACACAAACGCTTAGGCCCGGGTACCCCTTTCAGCTTTAGTCTCAGGCTCAAGAACAAGGTCTCTATTTGGCAGGCCAAGTCCAGTTCTCATCCCTCTTCTATCCAGATGCAGCCCATCTGCACGCCCAGGCTCTGCAGCCCCAGCCCGGAGGACCTCAGCCCACACATCTGTGGCATGGAGACGGGGCAGCTGAGGTGGGTGGCTCAGAACCCAGCCTGGCCTCACCCTGAGCCAGCACAGAGCAGCTCCCCAGCCCCAACACAACAGACACACGGCACCTTCCAGACCTCTGCCCTCCTGCCCCAGCCCACTACCCATGCCACTCTCCAGGGAAGCTTCTCTCACCACACCAGCCTCCTCAGCACCCGCTCCAGGCCGGGCCCCACCTCTGGTCTTTGCCTATGGGAATAACAAGCATGGTTCTTGAAGTGAAAGTGCACATGATCCGCACAGTGTCCAGCATCAGCACAGGGGCTCACAGGATCAGCTTCATCCCTGAGGAGAGGGTTACACTGTCCATCTCCGCCGCCAGTTCCAGCCCCATACACAACCCCCAAAAGTCCAGAGTGGAGATTTTATCCCCATTTCTCAAAAGCAGAAACTGAAGCTCAGAGAAGTTGAGAGCTTGTCCAAGGTGACACAGCAGGGAACTATCAAAAGCTTTGCCAAGATCCCAAAGGGCACCAGATCTCAGGCCTCCTGGGACAAAGACCTGTGCTCTCCCATCTCAGAGGAACCTGAAGTCTCTCAAGCCAGAGGACTCTGGGGTGATCCAGCTCTGCCTCCCACAAGCTGGATGACTTGGGGCATGTTACATAACCTCTCTGTGTATCTGTTTTCATTGATGAAACGAAGGTGATAACAGCGCCTACTTTGGAGGGTTTTGCAAGGTTAAATGAGCTAATACGCCTAACACAAGAATGGAGCCCAGCACATAATAAATGTTCAGGATGTGTTAAGATGTTGTTACTAATATTAGGCCACCCTACCCCAAATCATTCTCTCCCTGGTCAGGCAGCCAGAGGCATCCATCAAGCAATCCTCAAAGGGTCTCTGGAAAGCCCCCACCTCCTTCCAGCCTGCCATGTCCCTTCCCCTGGGGAACTTAGGTTCTTCCACGTTGACAGCACATGCTTCTGTTTCCTGAACTTTTCTCTGCATTAGTTATACTTGAATTTTTAAATAATAAAATAATAACAAAATGAGCAAGTGGAGGAGGGGCCAGGTGGCCAGTGGAGAGGAATCCATGGGGCAGTGGTCTTGGTGGCTCCTCCTCTTGCATCTTCCTCCTTCGCATGACCTTATCCTGCACACAGACAAGGGTGACGTCTGACAGCTTCCCTGAAGTATTTCCCAGAACCTAGGAAAACATCCGCACCTCCTAAGTGATTGATTATCATTGAAGACAGGGCGAAGCAGAGAGGGCTGAGGCAGAAGTGGGAGGGTGTGCAGAATGTCACCTGCGACCCCTACCCCAAGGGAGGGGCTGGGCTGCTCCTGTGGGGGCCCAAGTCTTTGGGAGTGGGGATCCTCACCCCAGACCAAGAGCCACAACACAGGCTCCTCCCTCTCTGACTCCAGGTACCTCCAAATGGACGACATTTGAAAGTTAACTTCCCACAAAAGTCACTCTCCAGGATTAATATTTATTTCTTATGAAATTTAAATTTTTCAGTGTAATTAAATTTTTATTCATCGGGAGTTACAGATAAAAATATTTATAACTTTCCCTTTCACACCACTGAAGATGAGGCTTGGATGAAACCAATTACCCAGATCTCCTCCTGATGACAACTCCAGGGTCAGGGCAGGAGGAGTCAGAGCAGCCGGCAGGGGCAGAGCTGAAGTCTGTCACCCCAGCCATGGTTCCACTGCCTCCTGTGTCCGGGGGGAACAGTAGTCATGGGCAAAAGGGGAAGAGGGCTTCCAACCACACCATCTCCAGTGTCTTAGTCCATTTGGGCTGCTGTAACAAAATGCCATAAAATGGGTGGCTTCTAAGCAGCATTTAGTTCTCGTGGCTCTGTGACCTGGGAAGTCCAAGGGCAAAGTGAGGGCAGAGTCCATGTCTAGTGAAGCACACGAAAGGTCCTCCATTAATGGGAGAAAATCCTAGATCACAGTCCCATTGACAGAGAGTGCACCTCCTCACAAGGTTGGAAAATCCTCCTGTCACTAAATCTTAAAACTGAACCCTTAAAAATGGGGCTATTTTGTTAAGTGCAGTGGTATATACCTGCTATTCAGGAGGCTGAGGCAGGAGCATCACTGGAGCTCATAGGTTCAAACCCAGCCTGGACAACACAGCAAGACCCTGTCTCAAAAAAAAACAAAAAACAGCTATCTGGACTCTGATTTCACAAACAATGCTTTAGAACATGATTGTCTAGGGTGATCAGCACTGATCCCAAGACTCTCTGTCATGCATGCTATCAACATGGCCTCACATCTGCTCACAAATGCACTGTCTTCCTGGGAGACTACTTGAGGTCCACACAACAGCCTTCCCTAAACAATGGCACAGGTGGCACACACCACCAACAGGGCTGGGTGAACAACTGAAGAATCAGACACTTGCCAGCCCCTTTTCCCCTCGTCCCATGCATTGAAGAATCCCAAGGCCCGGGCTGAACAAAGGCCAGCCCTTACCTCCCTCATGACACTGGAGCAGGGACCAAGCCTGCTCTTTCTCCTCCCAGGGCTTGGAGCTGCAGTTCGGGCTCACTAATTAGACCTGTCACCAGCCCGGAATCATTCCCAGGCTGGGCTGGGGAGGTCATTAAGCTGGAGATGGATAAGTGTTAAGCCAGCCCCGCTCCGGAGATTTACAAGGCTCAGGCTGGGGAGGATTTATAAGGTTTGTTAAATTTCTAATTGAGTTTAGAGTGCAGCGCCATGGTCTTGGTGACCAAGCTGCATGGATGAGAATTAAAACAAGTGCACCCATCCCTCATGCTCCAGGAGGATGGTGGCCTCCCCTCCCACCTGGCTGCCCCAGTCAAGGGCTGTCGGAGGGCAATGTGGTCCAGGCGGCAGCCCCAACCGAACCCCCCAGCACAGCCTGCCAGCTCCAGAACACAGAGCATCCTGGCCCAGAGCTGGAGGCCCAGGGTCCTTTTGTGCTTTGTTGCTTGCTTGCTTTTTTGCAATTGTTATCTGATTTTTGTTTGTTTTTTAACAATCAATGCACTAGAGAGAACCAATAATGCTATCAGGAGGAAGTTGGTGTGACTGTGCCACTGGGACCATGCCTGGGGACCTGCATGGGTGGCAGGCAACTCTCCATTGCCCTCACTCATTCACTAATGCTCATGGGCTCCTCCTGTGTGCCATGTGCAAGATGTGGTCCTTCCAGGCACAAGATGGCATGGGAGACACAGAGTTCACACCAGACACCAGGAAGCTGGCTACTGTCAGATGGTGACAAGTCCCTTAGAGGAAATAAAACAAGCTAGTGAGAGAGGGTGTGGCCAGGGAAGGCCTCTTTGAGGAGGTGATATCTGGCCAGCTGCCTGAGAGACAAGAAGGTTCCAGCCAGATGGGAGGGTGGTTGTGCTCCTAGTCAAGGAGACAGCTGGTGAAATGCTCTGGGCTGCATCTGAGCTGGAGAAGGGCACTCCCTGGGAAGGGACAGGCTCCAGGGGACCTGAGCACACCCCACCAGTGTGACCAGACACACCCATGCTAGTGTAGGACCTAAAACTGTCCCTCCCAATCTCTGGGCCTCAGTTTCCCTATTTGTATATGGGTCAGTAGCAAAAACAACTTACAGAGAAAGTACAGTGAGCTTGCTTATGTGTGAGTCTCCCCACTCAGAAAGCACCACCTCACTCCTGCCCAAGATTGCCCTGCAAGGGCTGGGAATGTGAGGGGTAACTTCCATCCAGGTGAAGGTTCTTCCCTGGCCTGAGGTGAGCCTCAGCCTAGGCTGGCTGCGTGGCTAGGAGAGGTGTGCCAGACTTATGGCTCCTTGGAGGGACTCCAAGGATAACAGATGCCCCCTGCTCAGCGATGGTAGAATGTTTACTTGTGTTGGTAAAAGCCATTATGAGGTTTTGGGGTCTAGGACACATGAGTAGCCACTGAGCACCCCACTATTTCCATCCTCATGGACCCACTACTACCCTTCCCCAAGAAGACACAGGGAAAATTGTCCCCGGATCTGTCTCTGGATCAGGAGCATGGGAGGTGAGCAGCAGGAACAGAGACCCCCACACTCTGAACTCCAGAGTCAGGGCGCCTAGCCACAGCTCCCCATTCCCCACTCAGGTTCACACCAGCTTCATACAGGGCTCCTGTAGGACAGAGTCCCCTGTCCATAATCTAAGCTTCGTGCGCCCTCTGGTGGCCACCGAGACAATCCAAAGCCTGGAGCCGTCCAGCGCTGGCGCATCTGACCCAGCCCCTTTCAGAATGGTGGGGAGCGCAGTGCACTATGGGAGAGCCCTTGACTTTAGCCAGTGCCCACTGGAAAAGGACATACCCCGAGATGCCACGGGTCAGTAGCCAGCACCTAGTTCCCAGGAAGAGCACTCATTCATCCATTCATTTGATCTGCTTCACTGAGAAACTACTGTATGCCAGGTACTGTCCTAGGCACAAGCAACCCAGCCGGGACAAAGACCAAGTCTTGCCCTCAAGAGGCTACATTTCACTAAGGGAGAGAGCCAATAAACACAAACCAGCAAAGACGCAGGATGTCAAATGGAGATAAGCCCTGTGGTAGGAAATAAAACGGGGTGCAGGCATAAGCAGCAGTCCGGATGCTGTCTTGAATGAGAGAGTGATGGAAGAGCTCCCTGAAGAGGCAACATCCTAACCAAGACCCAGGGAAGAGGCAGAGAATTCTGTAAGGGGAAAGCAGACCAGGCACTGGACAGAGGAAGTATTCACTGCAGCAGGGGGTCCTTCACATGTTCAAGTAACCTCAAGAATGCCTGGAGGCAGAGTAGGGTGGATGAGAAAGAAAGGGGAGAAGAGACAGGAGGGGAACTGGAGGCCACCTCATACAGGGTCCTGTGCACCATGCTAAGCACCTTGGGTTTTATCCTCAGTAAGTAAGGAAGCCACTGGAGGATTCTGAACAATCACGATGGGCTAAAACATTTAAGAGCTCACTGGCCTCTGAAGGAGAAAGAAATGGACTCTCAGAGGGATGCAGAATGAAAGCATTTGGCTAGGAGTTAGAAAGCCATTGCAATAGTCTGGGGGTAATGACAGCAGCTTTAACCAGTAGCATGGGTAATGAAAGGGTCTGACTTGAGATTCATTTGGAAGTAAGCCAAAATGAGTTACTGAGGTTCTGATATCAAGTGTAAGAGAAAAGAGGAAAAGATGTCATAGCCAGTGTTGTTTTCCTAAACATCAATTCTAAGTGAACAGTTCCTGAGATGGCAAAGGTTCCATGAGGAGAGAATTAAGAGTTTCATTTTGTTCCATCCCCGGTACCAAAAAAAAAAAGTAATCAGGGTTTATGGGCCAGGGATTTAGCTCAGTGATTTCACCGCCTGCTACTCAAGGGCAAGGACCCGAGTTCGATCCCGGTACCAAAAAACAAAACAAGAGTTTCATTTTGAACATTGTGAGTTTGAGGTGTTATCCATGACTATTTCTTTTTTTATGGTAAACACAGCCTAACATTTAGAATATAAATATAATATGAGGTAGAATATAATATAATATGAGGTTTGTGAAAAAAAGGGACTAAAGGCGTAAATACATGCTTAGGGTAATGTGAAACCTGAGCTATACGATACTTACAAAATATCAAACAAAACACATATGCAAAGAGAACAAAAAACTAGGAGAAACACAATCTACTACATATGGTACAGTGTGCCTAAAAGCACCTGGAGTTCAGACTAGTAGAACTACGAAATAAGAAAGCTTCCGTTATTTAGATCCTTATCTACCAAAATGATCATAAAATAAAAAGACTATAAAACTGAATTTTTAAGTAGATTTTAGAGACAATACCATTCTAATAATTCTTGTTAACCCGATTTAGGATTAAAGTTGAAATTCAAAGAGACAAACTGGATCTAGGCCTCTGGCTTCTGGAGTCTGTGTCACATGTGGAGTTGGAGGTAGTGTGACTTTGAAAAACAAAAACTGGCCTTTGGAATAAAAATCAAGTGCAGTCCCTGGTTGAGAATCCAGTTCTCACAAAGCATCGCTCCTGTGTTCTGATGACGGTGCGGCTGGTACGTTGTTGCAGACGTCACCATAAAGTGACGAATCTCCTTAAAGTGATGAATCTTCTTAAATCAGCAGTACCTTTCCTGGCTCCAGCAGTATGTGGGACCTTGCCTCTTGGTTTCTGCAGCTGACAGGGACACTGTCAGGGGACACTGATGCAGCCACCTTCATCCTCAGACCTGAGCAGTGTGAGTGGCCTTCAGCCCAGGAGGTGGTGATACTGAGAAGTCACAGTCATTACCTTCAGACAGGTGTTGCAGCTGCGGGAGAAGCCAGATGGAGAATCAACACAAACACCCATGCCGTCCCACCCAGCAGCAGCTTCTTTGTCCGAGTCCTTCTCATCACTTGCTGCTTTCTGTGTCTAAGAGCTCTGGGGATGCTGGGATGACAGTTTCTTTGGCTCTGTCTGCACAGTTTCCAGCTCAGGCCCCAGTACGGAGAAGGATCTGAATAGTGCTTGCTCAATGACAGCACTGACATGGTTGCAAAATTCCCATCACTTCAAAGGTATTTCTGCCCACATGTTCTGGGTGTCCTGTCACACATGAGCTCCTTCTCTGGAGGAAACGGTCACCACCTGAGAGAGCAGCCTGCCCACACAGCCCCATCTGCTGACGTCAACCTGTGAGCTCTGGTGAAACAGGACTGTGCTCAGGGCCTCCTCTGCTGCTCTCCTGTCCCGAGGCACAGCATCTCCGCCCTGTCCACCACATTCTGTGCTGCCACGCATACCCAGGGCAGGGGAAACACCACATGGTGTTCAAACTGCTTGTGTTCTCCCTCTCACGGCTTTGGGTTCTTCTGGGAAATTATTCTGATATCTAAACTCCCAAGTTATAATACAGGGTGAGAAAAACTGAACAATTACTAAGTCTGTGAGAGATGCTGTGTCCAAATCTTCACTGGTTGCAAGTGGAGGAGGACAGAGGAGTCTCACTAGTTCTGAGGCAGGAGTCCCCTGTCCTGCACCTCCTTAAGTTACAGCAGAACAGCTGAAGGTGCAGTTTCCACCTTCTCCCACCAAGTTATTCCCTCTATGCTCCTGCTCACCTCCCGGACATCTGCAATGAGGGCAGCTCCAGATTCTAGTCCCTGGGATCTGGGCCGGGCCCTCACAGTCATCCCTCCCTCGGACTGGGTGCTTCCAGGCCACATAATCCTGCTCTGAGTCCACCCACCCAAGGGAGCTCCTTGGCCTGGCACAGGAATCCACTGTGGAATCCCTTTCCCTTCTGACTGCATTGCTTGGTGCAGGCTGTGCCTGGAAGGCTGGAAGATGTGCACCATCCTCAGCTTCCCCGCAGTTTTTTTTCTTCTTCTTCTTCTTTTTTTTTTTTTTTTTTTGGTACTGGGGATCAAACAGGACCTTGCGATTGCAAGGGAGGCGTGGTGCCATTGAGCTATATCCCCAGCCCACCCTGCAGTTTCTTATTCGACTTTTCCTCCACATTTTTGGTTTCCACCTAGTCTACCATGACCTTATCCATTCTGGGGAATTTTCTTCCTCCACTTGTGCCGACTTTCTCTGTTCCATCTGCTCCTTTAGTTCTGGTTTCTCAGGGTGTGGGCTCAGCTTGGCTCCTCCTCATCCCCAAGCTCCCGCGCCCTCCTCCGCCTCTGCTGGGTCATCGGCTCACACTGCCCAGCCTGCACAGGAGCCCGGCGTGTGACCAGAAGCTATCCATGACTGTTTCTATTGGATATAAGACTGAAATTCAGGAGTCATTACCACATTGATGGTGTTTAAAGCCATGAAGAGAGACTTCTGCTTCCACTCAAAAGGAAGTAACAAAGGTCAAATTTACTCTCTAATCTAAAATAACAAAAATAAGCTACACAGAACTGGGGACATCTCTCAGTGGTACAGCACTTACCTAGCATGCATGAGACCCTGGGTTCCCTCCTCAGTGCAACAAAATAATTAAAATAAACCCCACAAGTTATTTTAAACAATGGCTTTTGAGACAGTGGATATCAGGAAATGAAGGATGGCTTCCCCGAGAGACATGAGACAAACATGAGCCCTAAAGTCGTCTCAGCTTACTGCCTTGGGAGAGTTTCCAGGTGCAAGCCCAGAATGCAGAAATGGAGGTGGAGACTGAAAAGTAGCCAGAACTGAGGAGATGAAGCTGAGAGTCCAGGGAGATCAAGACAACTAGGATTTGCCAGACAGACCGCATGAGAGGAGAAACCTATAGAGAGGGGCAACCTTGGCAACTTGCAGAGGGTCCCCCTCAAATATTCAAAGTACTGATCAGTACATATGTGTAAGGAAAATACTCAAATCAGGGAACTAACCATCTAAGGCACTTGAGGAAACAGCACCCCGAAGTCACTCAAGGTCTAGGATAGTGTATGTCCTCACCATGCCTAGAAGATCCCATAATCTATGCAGCTCTGGGTAAAATACTCAGAAAAGTCTTACCCCAATAGTGAAGAATAAGTAGATTAAATGCTGCTCTGGTCCCACCTAACAAGTCACAAAAGCAAAACCTAAAAGGATCAAACTCTTCCTGCTAATTAACTACACTCTAGAACAAAGTTCAGAATATTTGTAAGAATATAAAAATAACTAAGAGCATCAAAACACCAAATATAATTGAATATCCAAAGGAATGCAAAAATATTCAAAAATGTAAAAATCACAACTAGCATCTAACTGAAGATTACCAGGCATGCAAAGAAGTCCAAAACGAAGAGAAATATCAGTCAACTGAAATTGACCCAGAACTCCGACAGATGTTAGAATTAGCAGACAAGGTCATTAAAGTAATAATCTTTACTGTATTTCTTACGTTCTGATAGTTAAGTGAAAGCATTTAAGATATTTAGAAAACCAAACTTATGGAAATAAAAATAACAATCAGAAGTGAAAAATACACTAGATGAGATTAATGGCAAATCAGACATTGCAGTGGAAAAGACTTAGGACCTCGAAGACATAGCAAAAGAAGCTACCCAAAATGAAACTCGGAGAGAAAAACAGAATTTCTTTTCAATATATGCAAGGATTTTTATATTGTCTTTTTTGTTAAAATAGTGAGAGAAAAATAATTTACTGAAACATAACAATAAGAGCTGAATGAGCATCCCAATAATAAAGGGGATTATTTTCTTTTTAAATCAATTTTTTATTATTTTATGTTTGCAGTACATAATGTTTACATTCCTTGTGTGGAGTTGATACATAACATATACATAACACATCTTAATTCTTCTTTCATCTCCTTCTTCCCTTGATCTTTTGGTCTGCTTCGCTTTTGCAAAAGATCTATCTCCCTATTTCCTATTATCTATATTTTATTTTGTTCTTTATTTATATTTTGGGTTCCTCATATAAGAGAAACTTGTGATATTTAATCTTGTGTGTCTGATTTATTTTGCTTAACATTATGGTTTCAAGGTGCATCTGTTTAGCTACAAATGACTCAAGTTTATCCTAAAACAGAATAATTTTAAAGGGGGCTTCAGTGATCTGTGGGGCAACTTTAAGCACCTTAATATATGTATGATTGCTACATCTCAAGGGAGTGGGTGGTCGGCCTATAATTCCAGCAGAGCACAAATACCTTTCAAGAACAAAATAAAGACTATTTCAGGCATACAAAAGCTTAAATAATTCATCACCAACAGACTTTCACTATAAGAGATGTTAAAAGAAAATCCCTCCTGCAAAAGCAAAATGTTACCAGACAGAAATAGGGACCCAAGAAGAAAAAGCACCAGAAGTGCTAACTAGATGGGTAAATAGGTTTTTCATTATTATTTAAACCACTTTAAAATGCAATTGACTCCTTAAACAATAACAATGTATTTTTTATTCATAAAATTGTGTGTTAGGGTTTAAAATGTATGAGAACAATAGAATAATAGCTGAGAGAGGGCAAATTGAAGTATTCTATCATGAAATTCTTATGCTATTGCTGAAGTGGTATGAGATCATTTGAAAGTAGCCTGTGATAAGTTACAGGTACATACTATACACCCAAAACAACCACAAAAATAGAAGTTGCTGAGCGTAGTGGTACACACCTATAATTCCAGCACTCTGGGAGTCAGAGGCAGGAGGATAACAAGTTCAAGCACAGCCTGGGAAATTTACCAATTTAGCCAGACTCTGTCACACAATGAAAAAAAAGAAAAAAAGAAAAGCCTGGGGATGTAGCTCAGTGTGAAAGCTCTGGATTAAATCCCCAGTACCAAAAGTAAAAGAAAAAAGAAGGGCTAGCTAATAAGCCTACAATGGAGATAATTTGGAAACATTAAAAAGAAAAATATTTAATCCAGTTCCAGCATGATGGCACATGCCTGTAATCCCAGTACTCAAGAGGCTAAGGCAGGAAGATTGCCATGAGTTTGAGGCCAGCCTAGGGTAGTGAGTTCAAGGTCAACCTAAATTACATAGTAAAACCCCATCTGAAAAAACAAAAAACAAAAACAACAGAAACAAAAAAACTCATTTAATCCAAAAAAGACACAAAAGGCTAAAAAGGGAAACAAATAGATGAGACAAATATAAAACAAGTAACAAGTTGATATGCATGAGCCTAGCCAGATCAATAATCACATTAAATGTAAATGACCCAAACACTTCAATTAAAAGGCAGAGACCATCAGATTAGATTTTTTAAATCAATATTTAACTATGTGCTATATCAAGGATATATTACATATAGACATAAATAGATTAAAAGTAAAAAGCTGTAAAAAGTTATGCTCTGCTAACACTAAATAAAACTGAAGGGCTATATTAATATCAGACAAAATATATCCCAAATCATAAAACTATAACTAGAAAAAAGGAAATTCATTCCATAATGAACAAGAGAGCAATAAATCAAGAGTACACAACAATTCAAGTGTTTATGCATCTAATTATGAAGCTTCAAAGTACATGGTGCAAAAATAGAACTGCAAGAACTTAACAAATCCCAATTACAGTTGGTGATTTCAATATCCAGCTCTCAATAATTGATAAAACAGGCAGACAGAAAATCACTAAAGATTTGGAAGATTTGAACAACACTGTAAAACAACTTGACCTAATTGATGTTTTTAGGACACTCTATTCAACAATATTAGAATACATATTATTTTCAAGTATTCATGGAATATTTTAAAAGATAGATCATATTCTGGGCCATAAAAATAGTCTGAAGAAATTTAAATTAATTCAAATCATTCAAATAATATGTTCTCTGGCCACAATGGAATTAATTGGGAATCAATAACAAATGTGGAAATTTCCAAATACTTGGAAACTAAACAACACATTTTTAAGAACTTGTGAGTCAAAGAAGAAATCAACAGAAAAATTATAAATTACTTTGAGCTGAATGAAAATGAAAACACAAAATTAGTGGGATGCCACTATAGCAGTAGTTAGGAGGATATTTATAGCACTAAATACCAATATTAGGAAATGAAGAATGTTCTCAACCAATGACTTCACCTCCTGCCTTAAGAAAGTATATTAAAGAGCAAATTAAACCCAAAGTAAGTACAAAAAAAAGAAATAATAGAGAGCAGAAATCAATGAAATAAAAACCAGAAAAATAATAGAGGAAATAAATAAAGACAAAAGCTGAGTCTTTGAAGAAATCAATAAAATTGATAAACTCCTAGCTAGACTGATAAGGGAAAAAGAGAAGACAGATATTGCCAATATCAGGAATGAAAGAAATTATATCACTACAAATTCCACAGGTATTAAAAAGGAACAGAGGAATATCTATTTAATAAGCTGAATTTGTAGTTAAAAACCTTCCTACAAAGATAACTTCATAACTCTACGACTTCACCAGGGAACTTTAGCAAATATTTAAAGAAGCTGTGATATTGTGAATTATATATTTGGTCTTTATCCTGTTTTTTGGCACACAGCTCCTAAAACCCTTGGAAGCTCCACAGTGACCAAAGTTCCTTTTGTGTGCACTCTCAGTCCATTTAGGCTGCTAGAACAAAATACCTTAGACTGGCTAATTCACAAATGACATTTGCTGGAAAGTCCCATCCTATTTCAAGCTCAAGGTGCCAGCAGATAAAGGTATCTGCTGCGGTTGTTCTCGACTTCACAGGTGGTGTCCTGCTGCTGGGTCCTTGCATGGCAGAAGGGACTGAAGAGCCCAGGCAGCTTCCTTCAAAGTCCTCCATAAGGGCACTAATCTCACTCATGAATGCAGGGCCCTCATAACTTAATCACTTCACTTCCCCCAAGGCCCCATCTTTTTTTTCCCCCCAGTACTGGGTCACATCCCTAGTCCTTTTTTTAATTTTATTTTTTATTTTGAGACAAAATCTTGCTAAGTCTCTAGGCTAGCACTTATATTCCTCCTGCTTCAGCCTCCCGGAGTGCTGGAATTACAGCAATGCACCACCACACCCAGCTATACCACTTCTTAATAACCATCATTTTGGGGGTTCAAGTTCAACATATGAATTTGGGGGAGAAGGACAATGACATTCAGACCACAGCCTGTGCTAATGAGATGTCTGGTAGCCGACAGACCCTAGATAGCTTCAGGATGGAGGCTGCCCACTCAAAAGACTAAGGTGTGACTTTCAGCCCAACCTCAACCTCCAGGTAGGGGAAAAGCCTGAAAGTTGAGGTGATCACCAGTGGCCAGTGATTTCATCAACTGTCCCTGCATAATGAAGCTACCATGACAACCCAAAAGGGCAGGGTTCTGATGGCTTCTGGATTGCTGGACCCATGGAGGTACCCAGAGGTTGGTGCCCTTTCCCCCTCACACCATGCCCTATGCATCTCTTCCAGCTGGCTGTCCATCTGTATCCTACATATACACCTTTATAATACGTCAGCAGCTGTACCTTAGGTGTTCCTCTAAATTCTGTGAGCCACTCCTGCAAATCCATCAAACCTGAGGAGGGGGTGGTGGGAACCTCCGGGGAAGTTAGAAGCACAGGCTGCAACCTGGGGTTTCCAATGGGCAGTGAGCAGTCTTGTGGGCCTTAAAACTGAGGGAGAAGACACTATCTCCAAGGACAGCTGTGAGATTCAGAATTGAATTGGAGGACACCCAGCTGGTGTCCTCTGGGGAATTGCTTGGTGTGTGAGGCAACAACCCACACACACCTGGTGTCAGAAATGTGGAGGGTGGACCTGGGCACCCCAGGCTCCACTTCCTCATCTGTCAAGTGGGGTAACATCTCATCCTCCCTGTCTCCTGGCGAGAATGGCAGGAGACAGGAGTGCTACCCCAAACATGGGCATGGCCCAAGAGATGAGTCATCCTTCATCCCTGTCCCTTCCTGCTCCCAGGGGCTCCTGGGGTAGGGCTCTCTGCTCCCTGGCTCACTCCCATCTTGTGTTCTCATTTGGCCCTGAAGGTCTCCAGTTCCTCCCCTGCTTCTGTCCTAATGGGACAGTGTTCCATGGCTGGGGCCAGCAAACCCCTGGCAGCCGAAGGGGCAGTAGCTGCAAGGTATCCCATTATAGGAGGTCTCCCAGCTCCCTGTCTGCAGGAGCCCTGAATGGGTAGATGGGGTTAGGGATGTGAGCTCAGAACCTTCTTTTGAAGCTAGGCTTCCTGCCCACTATCCATGAGACCCTGGATTGGTCACTTCACCTCTCCCAGCCTTCACAGAGTTGCCCTGAGGACTAAATAAGATAACACACCAAGGTGCTTCACCCAGCACCCGGCCCATGGTGGAGAGGGTACAGACAGGCCACTGTTGCTTTATTTGCTCCCACCTGGCTTGCCAGGAGCCTGGTACCCCACCCACCGGAAGCCTGAGTTTCTTGTGAGCCAGGACTTGGCTATCACACCTGCATCCCTCAGCTCAGCCTCACTTCATAATAGAAACTCCCCCAGCCTGCTAATCACCTCTCTCTGTCTGACTTGCACTGATATCTCCAGCCCAGCTGCTGACTCCCTCCCAGCTGGGGCTTAGCCCTGCTGCTCCTGGCTTGGGAAGGAGAGGGGACCCAAAAGAGGAGTAGACCCATCTCTGTCTGCCTCAGGCTGTATAATTCAGCAGCTAAGAATATGGGCCATTGGTCTCTACCTCATCCTGGCTTTGTGACTTCAGGCAGGTCATGTGGTATTTCACAACCTATAGTACAGGGCCCACAAGGACACCTCATCAAAGGGTCACTGTGAGCCATGCACACCTAATCTCAACACTCTGGGAGACTGAGGCAGGATGATCACAAATTCAAGCCCAGCCTGGGCAATTTAGTAACTTAGTGAGACCCTGCCTCAAAAATTTTAGAAAGGGCCAGGGATTTAGCTCAGTGGTTCTGCCACTTGGCTCACAAGTGCAAGGTCCCAAGTTCAATCCCCGGTACAAAAAAAAAAATTTAGAAAAAAAAAAAAAAGGGCTGGGGATGTATTTCAGTGCAAAGGTCCCAGTTCAATCCCTAGTACCACCAAAAAAAGAGGGGTGGGGTCACTGTGTAGATTAAATTAGGCAATAATGTATTTATGATTGTGCCTGCAACACTAAGAGCCATATAGGTATTTACTATTCTTACTATTATTGCTTTTCCAGTATATGGCCAGGTGCATGGAGGTTTCAGGACAGGCTTGTTACATGAATGGACAGATGGGTTTATTAATGAGCCAACCAAACTACAAGATTTGGAGTTCACTGAGAACTGCTAACAATAGCTATGGGTTTTGAGCACCTAGTAGGCACCAGGTGCCTCTTAACAAGTGATCTAACACAATTCTCAACACCACCCAGCAAAGTGGGGCAGCCCACAGATACAGAAACCATAACTCTCAGAGCTTTACTCGCCCAAGATCATGGTCATTTTCCCTCCTGTTTAATTTTTAATTATACATATTGTACAAAATCACTGAAGAAAACAATTTTAAGTAGAAAAGGGCAAAATAAAAACAGTAAATGTAAAATCACCTGAGATTCCACACCCAGAAATTACCATTGTTAAGCATCCACCATCATCCAGATTGTTCTGATGCAAATCCATTTTTTTAAACAAAGATGGCCTCACATTATGCATACGCTGCACTGCACTAGAGTGTGACTCTCTCTATGTCAATAAATATGTATCACTGGCAGCAGTGAGTATTCCACTGTAGAGCAGAATCACAATTTATTTAACCAATTTTCTGCTGGGGAACATTTAGGCTCATCTAATTTCTCACCATTTCATGCAATGAATATCCTCCTTATCCATACAACTTTTTGAACTTGTCCAATTATTTCCTTAGGATAAATTTCTAGAAGCAAAATTTCTGAGTCAAAGACAATATGCCTGTTTAGGGCTTCTCATATATACTTACAGCCAAAATGTCTCCCAGGAAGGTTGTACCAATTTCCACTCCCACCCTGGGTGAATGGGACGGGGACCACTGATATTGAGGATGTAGGAAATAGATCAGAAAGGATGTGTTCCTCAGGAAAGATTGGACCAAGCTGCAGCAACAAATTAATCCCAGAATCTCAGTCACATGACACATGTACAGACTTACTTCTGGCCAACATGGCAGACTCAACCTGGTTCAACAAAAGGAGGGTAACTGCCTCACATAGTGAAAGTCAAGGACACTTGCAAAGACGACCCTGGCTGCACCCTCTGGAATGTGAGATCTCCGAGGTTACCCTAGAGGGAGGAGGAAGAACACCCAGCATAAATGCCTTGGCACAGAAGTGACAGCCATCACTTCTACTCATATTTCATTGGATAGAGCTATCACATGGCCCTGCCTAGCTGTACCCACATTGGATGGTGTAATGTTCCATGTGTCCAGAGACACCTGAACATGTATGGAACCAGTCATGTCTGAGACAAATAGTCAAGATTAAAAGTCACAGAAGGGGGCCAGGGATTTAGCTCAGTGGTTCCACCGCCTACCTCTCAAGCTCAAGGTCCCAAGTTCAATCCCTGGTACCAAAAAAAAAAAAGTCACAGAAGGTAACCAAGCATAGTGGTACACATCTGTAATCCCAGGACTCGGGAGGATAGCAAGTTCGAGCCCACCCTGGGCAACTTAGCAACTTAGAAAGACCTTGTTTTAAAGTTAAAAAATAAAAAAGGATGGATATAGCTCAGTGCAAAGGCCCTGGGGTTCAATGCTAATACCATTTAAAAACTGAATCTGAATCTGAATCTGAATCTGAATTGAATTCTATAGCAACTTGTACTAGTCCCAATGTCACCCCTTCTGGTGTGGCTCTTCTTAAGAAATAATTACTTTGTCTCCGGGTAAGGAAACAAGGAGAAAGGCCAGGCTGTGAGTTGAACAGTGAGCTAGTGACAGTTTTTCTCTTACCTTCAAGGACCCAGCCACACCAGGGTTTGTCCGAGGCTCCCCACCAAGAGCCATGGGAACCCCAGGAAGACAGGAGACCATGTTGCCTCTCCTTGAAAGATTATGGAAGGCATAGGAACAGAGTCCATGGGAAATCCTGCCCCTTGAAGCTCACTCGACCAGCCCCTGACCTATGAAGAGCATAAGATCAGTCCACCTCCATGAGTCAAGTGCACACAGGAAACCAGAAGTGGTAGGACCCTGGAGCAGTGGACACTGGGATCGTAAGTGGTTTCAGTGAGGGACACTGCCTGGCTCTGTGATCCAGCTGAGCCACTTAGCATTTCTGTGACCTTGACCAAACTACCTAAATTCTCTGTGACATCAGGAAACCTAATGTCTAAATTGAAGTAACGGTGAGAGTACTGACCTCCCGGGGCTGGGCCAAGACTTCCATAGAGAAGCACCCACTTCTTCCTCTAACTGTAGGACAGACACCCTTACCATACAGAGATGAGCAAAACTAGCCCTGCTCTGCCTGAAGGAGGCAGGTAACCTGTAAGTAACAACAATCCAGTATTGCCACGGTGATAAGTGCTATGAAGAAAAATTAGGTAGGGTAAGGGCAATAGACAGGGCTGTGAAGTGCTATTTTGTCCAGAGTATTTGCTGTGTAAAGTGACATTTGAGCACAGATCTAAATGAAGTAAAGGAAAGAGCACTGATAGCTATTTGCAGTGGGAATCAAACTTTGTGGAGAGTGGAGAGAGACTCAGCCAAGCCCAGAGAAGTCTGACAAGCAGGACAACACACTGGGCCACACCAGGTGCCAGGTTTCCCTTTGTCTTACTTAGGGCACTGGAGGTAGGGCTGGGAGGCTGTAAAGACAGAGGAGGGAGAAGCCAATGATCTGGGAGAGGGAACCCCAGAGCCTAGGAGGCTGCCATTCTCCAACCATCTAGAGCAGTGATGGCAAACCTTTTAGAGCTTTCAATAATAACCAACAGCTGGCTGCGGCACACATGCCATAGGTCCACCGCCACTGACCTAGAGAGTACCCAGACCCAATAGCAGACTAGGCTGTGTGACCTTGCCCAACCCAGTGTCCTCGCACAGCCCACCCCAATGTAGATGTGCGTTCAACTGGGATGGGGGCACTCCAATTATTATTCCAGCATCTGGGTGGAGAAGGGGGCCTAGAAATGTTCCCTTGGGGGTAGGGGGGTATTCCTTAATAAGAATTGCTCCTGCCTTCATCTCCCCCTGATTTCCACACACACACTACATGCATGCACAAACACGCTTCAACCTGAGAGGTGATGGAATCTGCCAGTGAAAAGCAACACCTCTGAAGGCAGACTGCCTGGGTTCAAATCCCAGCTCCATCACTCACTGCCATGTGACCTTGGGCGAGTAACCTCTCTGAGCCTCAGTTTCCTCATCTGGCAACCCATGAAGATTAAATGAGCTAACATGTATAGACATACATAAAACAGTCAACACAGCGAGAAGTATGTGCTTCTGGGATGATGCATACTAACACAGGTTCTCACAGGGAAGCAAAATCACTCATGTGCATATCTACTGCTATCCAGATGCACACAAACACAATGCCATCAAAACCAGCTTATCTCCTCACCCCCAAACAAGCAGCTAGCAAGAGTCATTTCTTCTGGGCCCAACAGAATTGTCCCTCGTCAACCTGTAGACACTCCACCCACAGGCCAAATCTTCCCAGACCCCACCTCTGCCCATGGCCAGCCATCCACTTCCTTTCCTCTGGGAGAAGGGCTCCAACCCAGCCCTCACAGGGAAAAGGATGGGAGCCCCTGGTGGGCCCAGAAGTGGCAAGGGTGGGCTTCCTGGGCCAACCCCCAGGACCTCTCTTGTCACACTGGAAGGACTGGACTAGACTCCCTCTCAGTCCATGTCCATCCTTCCCACTGAGACCGTCACCACCTACTCAGAAGCCTCTAAGGGCTCCCTGAAGAGCAGGGGACAAAAGCCACATCTTCAGCCTGGTATTCAAAGTCCTTCAGGGCTGATTCACAGCTGCCCACTAGTCTGTCCTCAGCATCCCACCTCCTGACAATGGCAGGGTCACCTCCCGCCCACCTTGAGCTAATCAGTCCCTTTAGGTCAGGCTCAAACTCTACTCTCTCCATGGAACTTTCCATAAACAATGTGATGAGAAGTCACCTGATCAGATTCTAAGACCCAAAGCCCTCCGCCACCAGCCTCTGTGCACCACCTACCTGGACAATCACTTACTCCTCCCTGATCCCTATCTGTCAGGACTGTGAGTCCTCCAGACTGGGACCTGGGACCTGGGACCTTTGCTCCAAGATCCCCAGCTGGGAGCCAGGAGAAGGTACAAAGTAACCATTATTGGGTAGTTGTGTGAGGAAAAAAAGAAAGGAAGAAGGGAGGAAGATGGGGAAAGAAGCCTGGGTGTGGTTGGATCTACCCCCACCCCTCAGGAACAGTAACTAACATCGATCAGGAACTTACCTGCATCACTGTGCTCACTGTGGTCCTGAGAAACAGGGGCTACCCACCCAGTTAGAGAGGGGAAACTGAGGCATGGAGCACTTGTCTGAAATCACTCAGCTAGAGAGAGATGGGACAGGATTCAGACTCAGAAAGTGTGGCTACTGCCTGTGCTCTTGACCACCTCTTGAAAAGCAGGTGTCTTTCTGAAGATGAGAAGATCTAAAGATCAGCAGGACCAATGAGGGCAGCAAGTTGGTTACCCAGAGAGTCACTCCAGGCTGAGCTGAGTCACTGGTGAGTGAAGGGATTGGGCATGGAGGAGGACACAAAAGAAGAGGGTGTGGTATCCAACCAGGCCCAACAAGTGAGCTGTGTTCTAGCCTGGTGTATCTTCTCCACAACAGACAATGCCATTGTGCCAGTCAATGGCAGCCGGCCTATCACTTGATCAACACGGGGCTAAATAAACATGGCTCAGAGTGAGAGAAAATGAGAGCACAGATAGGAGGTGCCACTGGAAATGAGCTCCTGCCTCCAAGCCAGAAGAATGCAGTCCCAGAGGACTGAGAATGTGCAGGCTCATGGGTACAGCCAACAGTGTAGACCAGGCCCAGTGGGGACCCTTCAGAATGGGAGATCCACTTTAGAAGCTTTCAAGGCAGCAAGCTGCTCTAGCAAAATAGTGACCTCCACCCTCTTCCTGGGAGTAGGGAAGGGTCTCTACCAATACCTAGGCACAGAGCTTGGCCAGGAATCCTAACAGAAGGGAGCCAGCCAGCCCCTCTTCCCTCAGCTCAAGGTCAGAGTTGGGACCAAGAAGACCAAGAAACAAAATGGCAGTGATGGGTATTGCCACAGGACACCTTGGGAGCCCAGAAGAGAAGATTCATCCCACAAAGCCCTAGCAAACTCCAGGGTGGATTAGCAAAGAGTAGGCTTCAAGGGCCCTGAGAAATGAGCACAGTTCATGCCGCAACCCCCATTTACTATTCTAGAGCAATCCAGCCATTGGGAACGTATATGGATTGTGGAGAGCTTTGAACATGAAACCTCATACTCTCCTGTGGGAACTGGACCACAAAACAGAGGCAGTAGGAAAGGAGGCCTTGGACACCTGTCTAGTGAAGTCCTCGAGGCTGGGGTCAGGTTGGATAAGTTAGCATACGTGGCCAGTGTAGCTAGGTGCTTTCTCTGCTCTGAGTGGGTTCAGCTAGGATTATTTACTGGCTGCATTTATCTGACAAGTTGGTCAGGCTGGAAGATCAAGAAGATCTCACTCATGCCAGGTGTCTCAAGACTGTCATACGGGGCTTCTCCTTCTACCGGGTGCTACTTTGGGTTTCCTCATAACGTAGCAGTCTTGGGGTAGTCAAACATTATGGGGAGGGTGGCACTGAGAGGATTCTTTGGATGAAATTAACCCTGGATTTGGTAAAGTAAATGTTTGAGATAGGAAAGAAAAAAAATCCAAACTGCTTCTCCTACTCACATACAGTTAGTGTAGTATTTAATACAGAACATTTCACCTCTGGTCACCAAAATGTAAATCTCTCCCCACACACAACCAGTGCTCCAGTGCACACCAGCTGGGTGTCCTCTGCCTAAATTCTGTTCTGACACTTTCTACCTGAAGGTAGCTCAGATCCCACAGGGCTCAGACTGGAGGGCTCTGCCTTTCGAAGCTGCCCCTACTTCAGATCCCAATTGCAATGCCCAGATGGTGGCCTGCGCTTCTGATGGACCAGATATAAATCAGGGGTTGCTGTGACCCCTTTCTAAAGCTTGATGAATTTGCCAGAGCAGCTCACAGAACTCGAGAAAACACTTTACAAAGTTGACCCATTTATCACAAAGGATATTATAGAAGTTACTGATGAACAGTCAGATGGAAGAAAGGCATTCAGTGAGGAATGGGAGGGAGAGAGAAGCTTCCCAGCCCTCCCCACGTGCTCTGCCCTCTGTGTGTTCAGCTCCCTACCCTGTCCTATGGGGCTTTTGTGGAGGCTTCATTACCTAGGCGTTATTGATTAAATCAACTCAACCTTCAGCCCTTCTCCCTTCCCCAGAGGTCCAGGGGTGTGACAGAAAGTTCCAGTCTTCTAATCACAAGGTTGGTTTCCCTGGCAACCAGCCCCCATCATGAAACTATCCAGGAACCCCCAGCCTCCAGACATCTCATTAGTACCCAAAAAGGCGTTTATCACTTAAGCAATTCCATGGATGTGAGAGGCTATGAACAAGGACCTGAGAGGAAGATGAAACACAATTCACAGGATCAGACTGAGAAAACCTGACTGCTTCCCTAGAGTGGGTGAGCCGCATCCAATCAGTTGAAGCCTGAATAAAACACAAACTCTGCCTCTCCCGGGAGTAAGAGGGAACACCTATCTGCCTTGGACAAGGAGACTGGTCTTTTCCTGCTATCAGACTGGCACTGAAACACTAGGGGTTTTTTGTGTCTCAGAACTGCCAGATTTCAGACTGGAACTACACGATCAGCTGTCCTGGGTCTCTAGCTCACTGACTGCAGCTCTTGGGACTTCTTGGCCTCCAGAACCACACAAGTCAATTATTTATCATATATCTCTTTATACATGTACACCATCAGCCCTTCACATCTCAGATCCAACTAGCCATAGATTGAAAATACTCAAGAAAAAATTATGCAGATTCTTCCCTTGTTTGTCATTCCCTAAACAATTCAGTGTAACAACTATTTACATACCATTATATTGTGTTAGGTATTATAAGTAATCCAGAGATGACTCAGAGTAAACAGGATGATGTACATAGGATATATGCAAATACTATGCCATTTTATATAAGAGATTTGAGCATCCAGCGGTTTTAGAATCCACTGAGTGTCTTGGAACTAATCTCCAACAGTTATGGAAAGGTAACTGCATTCAGAGAGAGATTTATTATAAAGTGATTGGTTGTGGCTACACAACCACATGGAATTGTTGGTTCTGTTTCTATGGAGAACCAACTCCACCCAGAACTCAGTACATTACAGACCTTGACTATTCGGACTACACCCTCTTAGAGCTTTGCGCCTATCCGAAGTCTCAGATCACATCTCCCTAACCGACAGCTTCCTAGAAACACCCTAGGGCCTGGCGCCAGTCAGGGAAAGTGAGCTTTCCACTCCTCATTCTTCTGGAATATGTCCCAGGCACAGCCTTGGAGATCCAAATCTGCGCTGCTGCTGCCTCCCCCTGCCCACCTGGATGCCAGGCCTAGATGTCCATTAGGTATCCACTGCCCTAACCCATGTTCCCATCCCCCTGCCACATGCACCCTCTGGCTCACGGTCATACTGGCCTATGTGTCACTGGCAAGCACTGAGGGTGGGGAATACCCCTGATCCTGATGCCTGGAGGCATCCCCACCCCACCCTATCCCTCTGAGGGCTCCCACCCTAGGTTTCAGGACAGAACACCCCTCACTCCATCCCTGCTCCAAAGCTTCTGGGCCAGCCCTGTCCTCCTTGCCTTAATGAAGTTCCCAGGCTGACACCTCCTAATTCCCTGATGATTAACTTCCAGTGGATTAGAAGCAGGACAGCTATTTAATTAATGCGCATGTCTGAGATTACTCAGGACTCATTAAGACTCCATGATTGACTTGTTAATGTGCAGGAATTCAATTACTTGCCTGGCACTGAACTCCTGACCAGGGCAACAAATGCCCCATCCTGGAAGTGCGCCACCTGGCCCAGGAGCCCCCTCTGGCTCAGAGGTATCTGGGCTGAGGGAGGAGACAGCCCTGTCCGGAAGAGCCGCAGCCGCAGAGAGAGGAAATACACTCTGTATCTCTGTGTGCCTCTAAGTGAGGAGGAGATGCATTTCTGATCCACAAAGTGCTTCCAAAGGGGGTACAACCAGCTCTTGTCTTTGGGGGGCCTGGTCTGGGCAGGCAGTCTCTCTTTGGAAACCCTCATTCTGAGACAACACACCTCGCCCCTGGACTAGCCCAGTCAGAAGGGCTAGCCTCATCCCTGTTCTAGGAACCCTTAGCTGGAGGAAGACACAGCCTAGTTGTTGGAAGGCGCCAGTCTAATAGGGGATGTAGCCAGGGTGGAGGGGAGGCTGGTCTGAGGGAGGATGCAGGGAGCCTGTCCAAGGGATCCTGAGTCAAGAAGGATCATAGGCCAGTGTCTCCGTGAGAGAGACCCAGGAAGACTGGAGCAATCACAAGGGGACCAGGGAACCCCATTTCCTCAGAGGCTGATAGAGAAGGGACAGCCAGAGGCAAGGGAGACCTGCTCCACCTCTTACCCTCCGGGCCTCAGCTCCACCGTATGTCACTGCCTGGTCCCTGGCTGCTCCCTCGCCACACTGGGAGCCTCCAAGTTAACCCAAGACCGCTGATTTCTATGCTGCCCCCCTCCCACAGCACCCAGCCCAGGACTGAAATGTGCCAGTGAATAGGGACTAGCTGGGGACACGGAGGAGAGGACAGCCCAGGAACCGAAGTCATCAAATGGGGCTGGGGTGACCACGGTTGTGAGGATGGTGCATCCACAAAGCACCTCCTTGGCACTGATCATCTTCCGCACATCATCTCATTTGCTCTTCCCACTTTAGAGAAGTGGAGACCAAGGTCCAGAGAGTTTGTCCAAGGACACACAGCAGTAAGGGTGGAACCTGGCTGGAATCCATACGGTCTCTCCCCCGACCCCATAACCTTCATCAGTATACTTAACCCCACTGTTCTCAAGTCCCCAGTGAGTCCATGAGGCCCTGGTGGCCAGGCTTATTCCTGCTCCTGCAGTTCCAGTGAGTTAAAACTCTCTCCACAAAACAGTGCTGTGGACATTCCCAAGTGACAAACACAGGCCTCGGAAGTGAGAGACACCTCGTCTGAAGCCCAGGGAAGACGGGTCACTCATCGAAAGTCCTGGACCATGTGCCAAGCAGGCCCAACAAGAGTGACTGTGCAAAGGCGGGAACTCGGTGCCAGTCCTGGCAGAGCTCTGCAGCACATAGCAATGCCCACTGGCACCATGGGGAATGCACAGGGCTGGTGACCTCTCTGAGACCGTTCCCTTGCTGTAAATTGAGGATGGCAATCGTGCATTCCTTATAAGGCTGTTTGATTGTAAACCCGTGCCAAGCAAGTGGAGCATGTGCACCTTGTCAGCATCTTTTGGTCCTGGTCATTTGTTAGCTTCAACGGAAGAAAGAGAGGTCACCAGGAGCCAGCAGTGTTTCACTAAGACAGTTATGTTCTGCTAATGTCTACATGGTTTCGTATCTCTGAGATGATACATTCGAGAGCGCTAAAGACGTTTAACAAACACATCTGATGCTCTTCCAAGAACGACACTGATTTCTGTAAAATGTGGGCTGGCTGAGATCTGTCAGATGCTGGCTGAAACTATGCTGGGTGCTGATTAAATGGTTCACAGGCAGCATCACTGGAAAGGGTTGTTGCATATGTACATAACAAATAGACCTGGAGATGACAAGATGTCATAAAGCTGGACAGGCCAACAAAAGAATGCCAAATGAATGCCGGGAATAGTGGTGCATGCCTGTAAGCCCAGCTACTTGGGAGGCTGAGGCAGGAGGATCACAACTTCAAAGCCAGCCTTGGCAACTTAGCAATTTAGTAAGACTTTGTCTCAAAATAAAGAGGGCCGAGGATGTAGCTCAGTAGCAGAGCACTAGCCTAGCATGTGCAAGGCCCTGAGTTCAATCCCCAGTACTGGAAGAAAAAAAAAGGTATCAAGGGACCCCAAAATCCTGAACAGTGCACTGTTCGGACCCAAACAAGACAACCAAGTATAACAGGGAAGGTAAATAGAACTTGCCCTTTGCAAACTGAATTCCATCACATGCTATTTAGCAAAAGAAGCAGTAAATAAAAGTGGACGGTGGGGAGAAAAGAGAGAGAGAGAGAGTGTGTGTGTGTGTGTGTGTGTGTGTCTTAAAACATTCTTTAAATCCTTTCAAAGAGCCATGTGATATCTTAAAATAGCCTTGTAGATTTTAAAATATCCCTAGAAATACACATAAGAAATTCATGATTTATTTTTTTCATCTGTAGGGAGGAGAATGGAGGCTAGAGGGTAGGGCTGTGGGAGGGAAATTTTTCACTGAATATGTAATACCCTCTTATAATTTTTAATTTTGAACCCTGTGAATGTATTGCCAATTCAAAACTTAAATTAAAGAATGCTAACACCAGTTATCTCTGCTTGCCGGGTTGATGCGTGGTTTTACTTTCCTCTTCATATTTTTCTGTATTGTCTGGGTTTTTTAATGGCCATGTATTACATTTTTAATTCAAGAAAAATAATAGAGCTGTTAACATTTCCTTTAAAAGTCTGCTTCACTTGTACAGTATAGGCTAAGGACCTGGCTGGACTACAGCACTGATGACAAAAGAATTATCAGAGGCCTGAAGTTAAAGGGAAATCATTTAGAAATAGGAACAGAGGGCAAAAGGAGGAATAGAGGGCAGAATGACATGCTGCAGCTCAGGACAGAAGCCCAGGAAACAGTCTGCCAAAGTCACTCTGGAAGGGGAGGAGCTCTCCAATCATAGGTGGGCAAACAAAACCTGGCGAGTGCTTTCGGGGAGTTAGGGAGAGAGTTCATGCTCAGAAAGGGGACTCTAAGTGCTAGAGTTCAAGATCATCTGTGGGGCACAAACGTGGGTCTACTTTCCCAATCACATCAGCACCCTAACCCTAAGCCTAACCAAGAAGCCCACCTCTAAGGCTCAATGTCACTCACAGTCCCTGGCCGCCTGGGCCGCCATTCATTCCAGGTGTAGCCTTGGGGACTCGGGTTAAAGCAAATGTCAACCTCTTGATGATATGAAATGGCAAATAGTCATAAGAACAGCTCCTGCTTGTTAAGCACTTAATGTGTGCCCGGCACTACCGTAAGCACTTCTCCAGGTGAGCTAGGTGAGTCTTCAGGACAGCCCTGTAACGCAGTGGCCATTGTTTATCTTTGATTCACAGGTGAGGAAATTGAAGCGGGCTACAAGGGTCTCACTGCAAACACTCCAAGAAAGGCTTTCTCTCGGCTGGTGACGTGGGCTGAACTGTAGCCCCATAAAATTCACATGTTGAAACCCTAACTTCCAGTCTCTCGAAATGTGACTGTATTTGGAGATAGGATCTTAAAGCAGTGACAAAGTTAAAATCAGACTATTAGGGTGGGCTCTCACCCACTAGGACAGTGTCCTGAGAGAGGTATTTGGACACAGACGTGTACTGACTGAAGACCAGGAGAATACACATCTACCAGTCAAAGAGAGAAATGCCAGAAAAAATCAACCCTGCTAGGGCTGGGGGTGTGGCTTCATGATAGAGCAATTGCCTACCATTTGAGAAGCCCTGGGTTCAATCCCTAGTACTGCAAAAGCTAAAATAAAATAAATCAACCCTGCCAATACCTTGCTCTTGGATGTCCAGCCTCCAAAACTCTGAGGAATTAAATCTCTGTGGTTTAAGCCGCCATAGTACTTGTGGCAGCCTTTGCCAACAAACATACTGGCCACTTATGTAAATGGCCACCCAAGGAGGAACATGTGATTTAGGCTTTGTCAGTTGCAAGGGTGCACATGCCAGTGCTAGTGAGCAGGTATGAGTGTGTGGGTAGAACAGGGAATAGTGCCAGAATGTATGTGTGTACATGTGTGTGTGTATGCAAACACCTGTATAGGATATGAAGATGAGCGTGCACTGACTTGGGTACATGTGTGTAAGCACTTGTGTGGAATGAAACCACAGATCTGGCTGTGCGTCTGGATAGCCAGGGTGGGAGGTTGTCTATATGCAAGTGTGTGTTCATTCAGCGCAGCTTTGAAATAGTTAAAGACACTGTGCTATGCACACACATGTACATCCCCAGTGGCTCCCCTCACGTGTGTCCAGGTCCAAGCACTTCACATAACACAACCCTTGAATCTAATACCAACACTGTGGGGTGGTCAGGATGAGGTTCATTATCCTGGCACATAGTAGGCACTGTTTTACAGATGAAGAAATGGGCAAAATGGCCCATTCCATGTCATATACATAGGAATATGGTAGAAATGGGATCCACACTCACAGGACCCAGTTCTCTGTCAAGTGATTTTTTTCTTACCTTCTGCATTTTTGTATTATGAAATAAAAAACATAGAAGGCTACTGGTTCAGCCTGAGCTCCTACATTAGGCACAATAGACCAAATTAAAATGGAGTCACTCACGCTAAAGTTTTCCCAAAATCTAGAGAGTGGGAGATAACAGCCAAATTCCCAAACAACAGACCACTTTTATCCAGCATGAGAAGGAAGTCCTTTCTGCTTTAATACTTATAAGAAAAGTAACTTGGAAACAACTAGTCTGCTTTTTGTGTTCTGTTTCTGCCTTCCTCAGCCCTTTCTGTATATAAAACCAACCTCCTCTGCCCAGTTCATACCAACACTCATTCTATCCCACAGAATGAGGTGCTACCCGATTCTGAATCACAAACAGAAGCCAAATTGGTGTCTCCAAATTAATCTGGGTATGGTGATGCACAATGTAATCCCAGCTATTTGAGAGACTGAGGCAAGAAGACTGCAAGTTCAGGACAGCCTGGGCAATTTAGTGAAAGCCTGTCTCAGAATAAAATATTTTTAAAGGGGCTGAGGATATATCTCAGCTCCCTGGGTTCAGTCTCCAGTACTGCACAGAGAAAGAGGGGGAGAGGGAGAGGGAAAGGAGATAGGAGAGGGAGAGGGAAAGGATATAGAAGAGGGAGGGGAGGGAGGGAGGGCAAGGGAGGAAGGAAGGAAAGAAACAATTCTCTAAACTTAATTGTTGTTAAGTTTGTCTTTTGACAATACACACATTTTGACATCCCCAGGAGCCAAAGCATAAACACGCAATCACTGCTGTCCACCACATGCCATGAGTGGGTGCTGTCACACATATACACATGTGGGTGCTCATACACACCATATACACCTACTCACAAGTGTTCATCACACATACACATGGTGTCCCCACAGCACATACATATGCAAGTTCCATCTCATACACATACCTGAATGTTCAGCACACACACACAGTGTCCCTGACACACAACACACAAAGTTATCCATTCTATACACACATACAGCAGTGCCCACACATACACACACACAGGTATCTATCATATGTGCACACACTGATGTCCATCACACACACACACAAGCATTTTTCACATGCACACTCATACACATATACAAATGTCTATAACATATACACACAGATGTCCATTGTATGTGCACACACACATATGCAGCCTCCTGAATCTAACAATACCTGCTAATATTTGCCTAACAATGAATTTAACATCTGCCATACATAATCTCATTTCATGTTCACAAAAACCCAGTAAGTGAGGACCATTCTTACCTTCAGAGGTACAAACTGAGGTGTAGAGGAGCCAGGTTTCTTCCCGAAGTCTCCTTCTAACAGACAGAGGCGCCAAAGCCCATGCTCTCCTGAGCCCTCTGCTCTACACCTCCCCATGTACGCCTTCATTCTGTTTGTCACTCACTCTGTTGAGGTATATAATTAGTCATCATACAATGGCCTAATATTAAAATGAAATTAGCGGCGACCTAGGCGTGGGCAGACACTTTCAAACATGGCTCCCTCCCCCATTCTCTTCCCAGGAAAGCAGTAGTTTTGAAGGATCAGACATCTGCATAATGGCTTTCCTTTGTTCCAATTAAATTGGCCAGAACTGCGCCTCTGTTAAACCCAGAGGTTTCCAGTCTGGGGCATAATTTTTACCCTTGTCTGGAAACAAGCAAGTGATTGCAAAAGATGGAAATGTCAATTTCACTAGGTCTCATGTTCAAGGTCTAGAATTTGGGAATTTTCAAATTGGCCTTGGGACACCAAAGGTCAACGATGGCCTGTTTGGAAGATTAAAGGCTGGGCTCTTGGGCTCCTGGACTCAGTGGTGGAGCACTTGCCTAGCATCCAATGAGGCCCAGGGTTCTATCCCCAGCACCAGAAAAAAAAAGAATAAAATAAAGGGTGGGCTGAGAGCCTTCAGGAAGAAGAGCAAAAGTCTCACTGAAAATTGTCTCTCTCTTGAGGCCAGGATGGCATGCTGAGCTGAGGATGGACTTGATGGAAAGAGACTGAAACTGAGCCCACGTGAGCCTTCAGATCTGCTGACAAAACCTCCAGAACAGCCTGCTGGCTGAGCCACCTCAGCTCAGCTGAGCTGCTGTGCATAGAAATAGAACCAGGATCTCCCAGGAAGGGCAGTGGAAGCAGTGATGTCTCTACAGAGGACCCAGCTTGAAGAGGAGGAAAAGAAAGACACTCCCCCCGCCCATTACACTCCTTCCTACCCTAGCCCTCTCCTATCTGCTATTGGAGAATTGCTTCCTTCTCAATCTTTCTCTCTCTCTCTCCCACTCCCCCCTCCTCCCTACCCCCTCTGGCTCCAAAGAAACCAAGGTATCCCCCAGGCAGATTTAAAACCCAGGAGTGTCCTGTTGGTATCTGGCTCAACACAAGATAGGCACTAAGGGACGGGGGATTTAGCTCAGGGATTCCAGCGCCTTCTTGCAAGGGCAAGGTCCCGAGTTCAATCCCTGGTACCAAAAAAAATTTTTTTAAAGATAGGCACACAGTCACCAAGCTAGTGCTTGAGGGCCCTTCTTCCCCGTCTGCAACACACCCTCTACACACAGCTACCACAGCCAGCTCTGTGGTCAGGGGAGAATTTAACCAGCCTTAGCACTTAGCTGGATTAGCACAGGTGCCCTGGGAGGGTGGCGGCTCAGTGAGCAGAAGGCATCTCTGTGATGATAAATAAACAGATGTTTGCTTCAAGCTGACCCTGGTGGTGCCTGAAGTAGCTCCTGTCTTTGGAGAGCCCATTACTACCTCACTGAGGCCACTGCTGGTAGCAGATGTGAGATTTAAACCCACGTCTCCACAGCCAGCGCTCATAAGAACTTTGTCTTTAGCTTCTGCGCCTACACATAGGTCTGTGCCCGTGCAACCTGATAGGCATTCATGAGCATGTATGTACATCCAGGCACCAGGCTGGAGGGTGCTTGGGGCTCGCCTGGCCTCATGCCTAGACACCCCAAAGGGATTCCCTATCTCAAGGAAAATGTGCTCATACACAAGGAGCACAGATCCAGGTGGAAGCATACCTACCCTCTCTGGAGCACCAGTCAGAAGGGAAAGGTGTGGCCCTGTCCTTGCATAACTCAAACTGAGAAGGGAAACAGAGCCCACTCTGAGGGGGAAGACATGGCCCTGATCTCAGGGAACCCAAACTGAGTGGGGAGACATGGTCCCAAGCTCTGGGAACACAGCCTAAGTGGGGACACATACCCCTGAGCTCAGGGAACCCACGCTGAGGAAGAATAAATGGCCTTGACCTTGGAGAGCCCACTCTGGAGGTTGGGGGAGGGGCTGACCTCAGGGAGCCAAATCTGTGGGGGAGATGTGGCCCTGACCATGGGAAGCCCCCTCTGAGGGTTAAGAGGGGGCGTGGCCCTGATCTCAGGGAGCCCAGTCAGTGTGCACGAGATGAGGGACTGGGCTTCTCCTTCCTGAAGAGAGTGGTGACACACATGTGGAGTGAGGAGCCCTGGGCTGCAGAGCCTCCCACGCTGGGGGTCAGGATGAACAGCACCAGCCCGGGGCCTCACCAGGGAACCACCTCAGCAGTGAGGAGCCAAGCATGGTTGTCACTCAGCATGCAGCTCCCCGGGGAACATTTTACTACTTCACCTATTCTGCGTGGCCTGCCTGACGGAACTTCCACAGCAATTCCAGGAGAATATTCCATTGTCACATTTATTTGCAAGGGTTGTCAGTCAGGCCCCAGAAGCCAGCTGCCCTGCTGCTCCTTGCCTTTGGTTATGCTCACACAGGCACACACTCACCTCGACACATACAGAGGACACCCAGACCCACACAATCATGCACATGCCATGGACACACAAACTCAGGACCAGAGCCATGGATCAGAGACAACCCATTGCACAACTCCAGGGGCCACCACACATACCAATGTTACATACATGGTCATTTCTGGGCACACAACAAGGTATACAGTGTCCCTCGTGCACACAGGCATCCCATACCGCACTCAGAAGCATGCCCTCAACACACACAGACCCAGAGAGCCAGTCCTCAACCCAAGGGCGCCACAGACAGGCCCTTCCCAGGCAGACATGCTGGGGCCAGCCTCTCAGCTTCTTGGACCCCCGAAGATCAGGGGACAAGGAGCTGGTGAAGGGTAGGGGGCTCTCTAAAGGCCCCTCCCCGTATCCCATGAGTTTCTGGAGCTAAGCAGGCCCTGCTATACCCATCCACACACAGATGCACACAGACACATCAGGAACCTCTTCAGCTGCTGAGTTGAAGCTGAACCATTAGCACTAATTACCACACTTGTTGGGAAAGGAATTTAATTAACTTTCTGCTGGGCTCCAAGGGGAACTAGGGCCCAGGGCCTCTTCCTCCCTCACATGGCTTCTCAAGTGAGGGGGAAGGGGCTCTGGTGCCAGTGGGGGGGGGTTACAGGTCTAGTCATCCAGTTGTATACTGGCACCTATCCTGCTCGACTGAATATGCATTTACACAGACTTGCATGGAAACACTCCACATATATGTGGCCACACACTTAACAGATGGTACAAATGGATGTGAAAGAGTAGATAGAATGGATGGATGGATGGATGGTACCATCAAGTATACAGGGACACGCGGGTTTCAACTCCACAGTCCCACATGGGAAGCTAGAGTCTCTCACAACTTCCCATGTGCTCTCCCTTGGCCTCTCCATTCCCTCTTCCCTGCTCTTTCCAGTGAAGGAAAGCTTCACAGTGTAATGGCTGACAAGTGAGCCCTGAAGTTCAACTACTTGGACTTGAATGGTTCTATGTTTTCCCTACTTGGACAAGTTTCTTGAGCTGTCTGTACCTAGAGGTTATGATTTAGACCTAAAATGTCCCCCAAAAGTCTCAGAGATGTGGCAGAGATGTAGCTTTTGGAAGGTGTTTGGATCATGAAGATGTTGTACTCATCAGTACATGGATCCACTGAAGAATTTGTAGCTGAATGTGCTGTTAGGAGGTAGGGCCTGGTTGAAGGAGGAGTGTCACTGGGGCATGACATAGAAAGGTGTCTTCCTGGTCCTTG
>NW_004624764.1:19398790-19414781 GCF_000247695.1 Heterocephalus glaber | reverse complement strand
TCCTCCTCCTCCTCCTCCCCTCTCTCTCTCTCTCTCTCTCTCTCTCTCTCTCTCTCTCTCTCCTCTCCCGTTCCTGGCTGCCATAGTGTACTCAGCTTTTCTCAGCCATGCCATTCTAACATGGCATTTATACCTTGGAGCTAGCCGATGATGGACTGAAGGTGAGCCAAAATAAAGCTCTCCTCCTTAAACTGTAGGACTCAAGTATTTTGTCCCAATTTCAGGAAAGCTGTCTAATACCCTTTATATTTCCTGATCTACAAAATGCAGGTACTGGTCCCTGGATACAGCGGTAGGGTGAGGAGTGAAAGAGATGCCAGGTCCTCAGAGTTCATGGAACTGCTTGGAAGAACAGCTGGGATGCAGTAACACCGCAATACACCCTGGCTTGTATGCCCAAGAAGGGTGTCTTCTCCTACATCGAACAATCCTGAGGCCCCAAAAATGTCCAGAAGAGTCCCAAGTCCTCAGGGAAGGAAAGTGGGATCTCTCTCCCACTCCCAGCTGGTGTGTCTCTTTCTCTCTAATTCTCTCTCTCTCTCTCTCTCTCTCTCTCTCTCTCTCTCTCTGCCTGCAGACCAGGTCCTCCACAGAGCCCTAGGTGAGGAGGGAGCTCCCAGGGGAACTCCCTCAAAGCCCATAGTCCTGAAGAGCAGCCAAGTGTGCAAAGATGGGCAGCGCCAGGCCCTGAGCAATAAGCCAGAGAGAACTGGTCTCCAGGGCCCCAGAGCCCCTGTCCCAAACAATGATATATATTTTCAATTTTCTCAAAGATTATATATTTTTTTCCTCCAGATGTTCATCTTGTGCTTTTTGACCAGGATAAACTGAAAAATAATAGAATCCAAATGGCAAAGAGATACTCATTTGTCCTCCCCAGACTGTGGTGGTAGCATGAGTCCCCACTCCAGGGTGGGCAGCAGCAGGACGAGTGGTCAGGCTGGAGCAGGGTGGGGGACAGCATAGTGTGACGCCAGCCCTGGGACACTGAGACCCCCATCAACCTCCTCACAGTCTGGTCGTATGGGGGGCTTTTCTCCCCGTGGGACCTTGACTGACTCCCTCCCTTCTTGGAAACTCACCTTTCTCACCTGCAAAATGGGGACTTTCACTCTACCACTGAGCTACACCCCTAGCCCCAGACCAAGACATGCAAATGAGCTGCATGTGAGAGGACTTCGTGAAACACGATCCCCATCCCCACTCCCAGGGCTCTAGGTCTTGGGCTGAGTGTAACCGCTGAGCCTCTTATTATTGCTGCAGCTTACCTTGCCAAGTCTCCCTGACTCCACACATCCCTGTCCTACAGCCCCGGCACCCTGTCTTGCTTAGAAGACTGCCTGGATGGTGCTCTGGCTCCCAAAGGCCATCCAAGAAGGTGAAACCAGGGACTCTCAAGCATCTATTTTAGAACCCATTCTTCCAGGAAGTCCTTCCTAATGTCTAACTCAAATCCACTTCGCTGCAATGTTCTTGCTTACTCTTAATGTGGTCCCAATAGGATTAAAATCAGGTTGATCAGGACTATCATTTCCTGCAAACAAAATCATCCTTTTCCGATGTTTTTTGATGAAAAGAAGACTGCCTAACAAATATAAAAGATACTGGAGTTTGAAGCTTAGGTACTGACTGATAACAACTGGCAGTGTGACCTTGGGCAAGCTACCTAACTTCTCTGAGCTCTGATCGCCACCGGGCTCCAAATTCAGCAGTGTCTTCCTCGGGGGCTTCCGTGAGGAGATGAGGAACCCCTCAGTAAAGTGCAGTAATCCTTGCGGAGGCAAAGGAAGCCTAGGCCGGATGTGCCGCAGTTTGGGCTCCTCCCCCACAGCCCCGCTCCAGCCTTCCCACCCCGCCCCGCCCCGCCCCGCCACAGTGAGACCTTATCGATGATCTGAGAGGGAAGAAGAGAGCAGCTCCCTCTCTGCCCGGAGTAATTGGTGGTAATCCCGCAGCCGGGTCTGTAGCCCTCTCCCAGCTGCGGGGACGCTGTGGCCTCATCATCTGTTATTAGCAGGGCTCTTCTGGCGGCTCAATTGTAGAACATGATTTTAATAACCCTGGCAGGAGGGGACCATTCTTCTTTTGTCACTTAATTGTGATTCTATTGGAGGGAGACAGAGATGCGAAAAGAAAGACAGGCTGACAGGGCAGCAGAGCCAGACGGAGTAAAGGGGGAGCGGGAGTCGGGGAGGCAAGGTAGGGGCGGCCAGGAAGGGAAGCTCCGCAGGATGAGGAGGGAAAGGCTGGCAAAACAGAGGAGGAAAAAGAGCAGGAAAAGGGCAGCCAGACGGATGGCCTCCCGGGGGAGCCTAAGGCTTGGTTCCCACTGCTGATCCCAACCCCACCCCTGCTTCCTGCACCGCAGCACCCCCATCAGGTCGCCCGGCTGCTGTCTGGTCACTCCGGGCTCGGCTCAGGCCTTGTGGCTGGACAAAGTGCCCCAGTGCCAGGTGAGGGAGTGTGCAGGAGGGTCCCGGACTTGGGGCCCTCTGTCTCAGAGCAGCAATTCTTCCAAGATGTGGCCACAACGCAGTGCAAGGGTTTAAAAACACATATGTGAGTCAGGCAGGCGTGGGCTGCAGGCCAACTCTGCCTCACCTAGTTCACTGGCCTTGCTGGCCTTCCCTGACTTGGTGTTTTCATCCATATGATGGGTACAGACTTCACTTAATTGTGTGGTGGCGGATGGTAAGTGAGCCAATGACACACTGCACCCAGCACAGCGCATGACACATAGAAATAGTGGGTCCTGAGGTGTCCAGGCAGCTGGGCAGCTGAATGGTCTCTCAGGGGAGCAAGGAACTACTGCAAGGGGCATGCCATGAACATGCATTCAGACGTCTAAGGGCTGGCTCTGCCAGTCCTCAGACATCCACCCCTTTAGATGCCACCACAGAGGTAGAAAGAGGGCCACAAAAGGGCAGAGTTCATGCACACTTGGAGGCTGCAGTTCAACCCCTACACCGCCAAGCCAAATTGCCCAGCTAAAATCTAAGGCTGCAAAACTGGGGGCATGGCGCCACCTGCTGGCCATTTAGGGAGAGAGCCTGGGAGCCAGAGATGGGGGTTTCTCAGCTCAGGGAAAGACCCTTGGGGCCACCAGAAAGGTCAGATTGGGTGCCGGAGTCTCCATTTCAAGGCCCACCAAGATCTCCCAGACAGGAGAAGGTGGTGATCAGGCTCATGAGTTACAGCGCTGGCAGCTCAATTGTCTCAGTCTATATATTTCCCTCCAAGCCTCGTGGACTGAGCCCAGCTCTGAAAAAGGAGCATCCCCTACAATTTGGGACTAAAAGACTTTTCTGTGGACTTAGGGCCTTGGAGAAGAGGGAATCACCCGATTCCTGACATTTATGGTAGGGTGGAAAGACTGGCAGCGGAATCTGGAGGATGAAGTGAGTATGCCGGCCAGGGAACGCACAAGCCCTGGTCTGCAGGTGAGGAAGAGCCTGGGTGGGGGGAAGTAGGGTGCTGATGGGGCTCTGCATGTAAGAAGAACCCCATCATGACTCCTTCACTAGTTCCTCCAAGGGCCAGTTCCTGGTCAGAGTTCTCAGCTGGTGACTGTAAATCTTGTCTCCTTTGAGCTTCGGTGTTTCCTGTGAAATGGGTGTGATGGGGATGAGGTGACTTGGTCCCAGGGCTCATAGCCCAACAGTGCCACCTCTGATTTCTGCTTTCTCATGTTCAGGAGGAAGCTAGGTTGCTCTGAAACCTGCCTGTAATTCCTCTTTCCCAGGAATCACAGGCCAGTCCAGCAGTGAGCTCAGAATCCGGGCAAGCAATGAGGCAGGTCACAGGAAGAAGGGACATGACATCCATCAGAGCCAAGGCTGGGGAGCAGCCAACTGGCAGGGCCTCAGCTCAGGAAGCCAAGACTCATGGCCTCCAGAGCAGTGAGTTCTAGTCCCTGAGACTGAGGAGCCTACAGCAGGCTGTCCCAGGACCTGGGCAGTTTCCAGCACCAGCCTGAAGACCAGGCATGTGGCTGACTGAGACCTGAAATCTCAGGCTCAGACTCCAGCAGGAGGCCTTGGCCTTATAGGCTGGGCCCCAGAGCTCCCAAGACTCAGACTCATGGCTCCACAACGTGTGGGGCTCCTTGGGCACCCTGCTGCCCTGACTCCAGGGATCTGGCATCCTGGAAGAGGCCAGGGGGAAGTATCTCCTGCCCCACTTGCTCCTTCCTCAGAAACTACTCATTCCCTGACTCTCACTGGAAGCTTTTATGAACCAGGGCATGGTTTGTGGTTCCCATTGGGGGTGGCCACCACCTCACACTCGGTACTTGGGATCATGGTTATTTCCTCCTCCCATCAGACTGAAAATGTGTCCCATGTCATATGCCCCTGGTCACATCCAATCAGTGTGTGAGTCCTGCTGATTCTCCCTTACCCTTGAAATCTCAATCTCCGTGTTTTTCTGTTATCCCTCTGGGCTGGGCTACCTACAACCACCTCTGCACCACTACCATGGTGCCTTCCAACTGATATGCCCTCTCTCTAGCATAAACAACAGCTCCAGGCACACCTCTGCCACCTCTCTCAGACCTACCACATCCCTGTTGTCCTGCTAGGGTTTAGATCATCCTGGAGGATCACATGCCCATGGTGTGTAAAGAGCCTGGATGCAGCAGTGTGATTGTCCCCTACCAGGGAGAAGAGCACCCCAATAAAGCACCCTGGAAACAGTGTAGAGGTTGGTCTTCTGACCCCAGGCATTGGCAGGATGCTCCAATGTCTTAAGGATACCTAAAAGCAATGCCCTGCTATGAAACTACCCTCAGGAGTTGGGCCCAAGGATTCCAGCCCCTAACCCCTTCCCTCCACCAGCTTCTCCTCCTCTGTGTGGCCCTGCATGGCTGTGTGGCCACTGTGTGGCTCTCAGAACTGTCTCCCCATAGAACCCTCCTTTGCCCTTCCTGTACTCTGAACAAGTAACACCCAGAACCCTGTGAGACTGTTGAGTGCTTATCCCATGGGCCTCTGGGGAGAGATGGACAAGGAGGGCTTGTCCAGCCTAAATAGCAAAGTTCCTCACTTCAGCTAAGGAACCCCAAGACAGTCACTGTCCCCTGAAAGAGAGGACATAGTAGTCTGGCCATTCTGCCTAGAAGCCATGGGAAGGAGCTGAGTCCTCTTCAGCTTTTTGACTCCCCTGGTCTGGAGGGATTTCTTCATTCCCCCAGATCCTCCATTGTGTGGACAGATCCTCTCCTACCAGGAAAAGTTCTCTCATCTTCCCAGGCCACTGAGAAGTTAAGACCCAATGCAATAGCAGCCTAAGAAGCCACTGCCCCCATATCTCACAGGACTGACCATACACACACTGCTGCGACCCTGTGAGCAGGGGTCACAGTCTTCTGGTTCTACCTAAGGGTATCCCCATTCTTTACGATGGACCCATCCATCATGAGCCACGGTTGCTCATCCCTCTGGGCAGTCTGTCACTTTTCATGTGGCTCACCCTAACCTACCCTAACTCCTTCCTTCTACCTGCCCTTGAATGTAGGCGAAGTCCCCAGTCTTTCCCACCATGAGATGAGGGACAGCCTCCAGCTGCCCTGTGCTTCCTGGACAACCCCTGTGCCCACTCCTGTAGTAGTTGCCACCACCTAGGTACATCCTGTATCACAGCCAGTATCTCAGTCCCTTCTCTGATTCCTGGGGTTGTCATCCTTGTTGAAGGGTGGCAGGAGGTGAATCATATACAGCAGCCCATGCAAGCACAGAGTAGTGCAGGAGCTAAGCACACAAACCCTACAGTGAGGCTGCCTGAGTTCTGATCCTGGCCCAGCCAGTTTCTGGCTGTGTCACCTCAACTCAGTTACTTATGTTTTCTTGTCCATCTATAAAATGGAGGTGACTCTAGTAGCCGCTACACGGATTGTTATAAAGAATGAATGACTCGCTGGGGATTTAACTCAGTGGCACCATGCCTGCCTCACAAGCACAAGGTTAAGTTCAATCCCTGGTACAAAAAAAAAAAAAAGAATGACTTAATATATGGGTGATCCTTACTATGAATAGTGACGAGAACAAAGGAAGCAATATATGCACATTACATGAATCACAAGTGCTGCAAGTTGATCCTGCTGTCCTTTTTGTTCAAATCAAGATATCCAAATCAAGAATTCATCCAGGTTCCATTAAACCACACATTGACACATGTGCCCTCCCCACAAATAAAACCTGCATGTCCTGGCCTCCCTTGCAGCTAGGTCTGGCCATGGCCTTATACTCTGGCTCTGAGTGTTGCATGGCAACTTCTGGGACTTATTTAAAAGAAAGCTAGAGCTTGCCATTTACACCCCTGTTTCTTGGATCTCCCAACCTGCTTTCTAAACCAAGGTGCTGCCATCTTGGACCATAAGAAGAAGGCCACACCCTGGGAATGAGACGCAACAAGCTGGAAGGAGCCTGCGTCCATAAATACCCGAGGCCCTCACCAGCCCTAGGCAGTTCCTTCAGGACTTTTGCATGACAGAGATAAAAGCTCTTTTCTTATTTAAGCCCCAAACAAAGAAAGGTACTCTCCTAGTTGCCAGGTAGATGCAAAGAGTGGCACCAGACTTGGGTGTTCCAGACTGCAAACCATTTCTTTTAAAACTCTTCCCAATCAAGTCAATTCCAGCAGGAAGCTCACATGCAGAAGGGTGACTCTCACACCCCTGAGGCTACTGCAGATGCAGATTCCCAGCAGGACAAGCCTGGGCAATGCAGGCAAGTGATCCCTCCGAACCTTGTTTCTGAGTCTCAGAGACAAGAAATGTAAATACCTGAATTTGTAAGGCTCCCTGCCTCAAAGATCTCAGGATAAGTTCCCCATGTGGCTCCTTCCATTAGAAGTCAGGTTTCCCATTTGTATTTGACATCATCCTCTGCCATCAGGGACCATAACAACTGAGTCTGAACTAGCTGGAGCTCTGTCCCTCTTTAGACAGTCAAAGTCATCCAGTAGGCCTGTAAGTCAAGGGATGGTATTTGGGCCAACCCTATTGTTCCCACCACCTTTGACAGTTTATTAGAGACTTTGTCTGCCCCTGGGGCCCACACTGACACAGAAATGCCCTTAGGGAGAGTCCTGATTCTTCTCCCCAAGTCCCCTTCTCCCCTCTGGTCAGTACCATCAGCCAGGGCCTTGATCTGCCCATGACTCCTTCCTCTTCTCGTTATGTAGGTGAGGACAAGGAGCTGACACCACATGGTGGACCCCCCAAATATCCTCTCAAGAAGCCATTTACCTTAGTGGCCCATGGACAAAACCAACCAGAGAGAGAGGCTGAATCCTCATTCCTGAACCTGTTCTGACATGTATGAGAGCCCAGGAACTTACAGGACTTAGGGACTCTGTCCCAGGCTGCCTGTCATGGGAGTGGAACCATAAGTCCTCCTTACCCTTATCATCTTAGTCCTAGTAGAATGGAATCCACACTTTTTGCTTTACTACTTAACCTCCTAGAAGACACCCTCAGCGGTTCCCCCCAGACACTCAGAACTCTGATGATATCAACAGCCACTTGGCAGGGTGTCTTCGGGGAGGTTACCTAAATCTGTTACTGGTGCCAGACTTGGGCTATTAGTGCACCTGCAGCAAGTGAGAGGCTGGATGCCCCTGTTACCTGGATCCATCCACAATACCATGGAAATGTAACTCTTTCTACAATCTTGTGTCTTGCCCCTTAGCATCCTCAGCTCCAATAGCCCTAGCTAACCCATCCCCTTTGCCTCCTTCAAGCTGGCTTCTGACCACAGAGGGTTGAGACAGGGAGGTGGTGTGGCACCGTTCATGCTGGGCTGGTGGTGGGGACTCAACCCATCTGGCTCAGGGCTGGAAGACAGTCAGGACAGTCCAAAGTGTCATTCGAACCTGGGAGCTTGTATAGTTTGTGGCAAGAGATGCCACACAAAGCATTGTGACCTGGAGCCTCATGGGGCTTTACATGAGGTGTGTCAGGCTATTGACCCCAGAAACCTACCCAGCATCTAATGGGAAGCCAGGAAAAGCAGATGACAAACTCCTCCCCATGTAAAAAGATCCTCGTTTTTAAAGGGTTATCTCATTTCTGGCTGAAAGAGAAAGCTTTATCACATTAATTCAGAGCTGGCCCCTCAGTGAGATCTGAGCACCCAGACCACTCTCAGATAAATCATTCCTCCTGATTTCCCTCCCATACATTTCTTCCTAATTTCCCTCCTAGTACTGAAGACACTTCAGAGGGGAGTTAAGGCTATTTTCTGTTTTCCCCTTCAATGCCCAGTGTATTGCTTGTCTTTTAACTTCATTTATGGGATCATTTGTCTTGTAGGAGATTTTTATTTTTATGAGGTCAAACCTAACTGTTTTTCTTTACGGCTTCTGAGTTTTAAGCCTTGCTTAGAAAGGTCTTCTCTGTCCTAAGGAGACATTTTTCAAGAAACATCACTCTAAGGCTAGAGGAGGTGCTTCAACCCTGTATGGGGAAGACGGGCTACCAAGATATTAGGGAGGCCTGCCCACAACCATTCCAGAGCTGGTGGTACATTTTGGGGGCCCTGCAATGTGATTTAGTGATTGCACAAAACCATTGCACACTTTTCTTTTCAAAAGTCTTTATTATGGAAAATTCCAAGCTGACAGGCCCTGATCTTCTATATCGTCTCTGTTCCCACAACTTTTTGGACAGATTCCTCAGCTGAAATCCTCCTGTTCCACTCTCTGCCTCACACTCCCCACCCCCAGAGCCTTTCTGCAATGCCAGGGCTCCCCTGGCCCTACTGCTGGATCCACTGTGACACTCAGCTCTTTTTCTTCTCCCCATATCCAACCTCGAGCATCTGATCCTTGCCCCAGCAAGGACTGTTCTGGTTGTTTTGTTTCCCACATATCAGCTGTTGAAAACATTCTGTCTCAGCATCGTGTTTGAACCCAAAGGAACTCCTAACCCTGTGCTGGACTTCTCAAAGCACCCAGCCCATCCTGCCAGATGGAGGAACAGCTGCTGCTAGTTTTTCTAGACTCCCATCTGCTATCAGACTGAAAGGAACTTGGAGCAGCAGTGAGCCACAGAGGCTTGGGAGTGGTGGCAAATACCTCTGGCTGTCCCAGTTCTGTTGGGACACTGGCGGTATGGCAAGGCTGAGGGCTGTCAATGCAGAAACAGAAAGTGGGGGGCCTGGCCTCTTTGTCAGCCTCTCCCAGTGCTGTGATCCTGGTCCCAGCTCCGCCATCTCAGTGCTCAGCTGGGTTGCAGGGGACCTACTCTGGGCCACATGCGTGGGGGGAAGGGGAAGCTGCATTGGAGCCTCACCCCAAACTGTCCTTGAAGCAGCAGCGGTCCCCATCACCCACAGCTCTGCCATCCCCTCTGAGCCTGGCACAGACCACTGCACCCCCTTCTCTCCCCCACATCCTTTCCCACCTCCACGATCACCTCTACCAAAGCTTTCCCTCAGAAACTGCCTCTGCTCAGCTGGTCCCCTCCTCCAAATCCCCGGACACCCAGGGACATCGCCTGTGGCCCCTGATGCTTGGTCCTCCTGGGACTGAATGCCTGCCTCACTCAGTAAGGCACTAAGCTGCCCCGAGGGCAGCAACTGCCTTCTACCTTTCTACACACCTGTGCCACCCCACCCCATCCTACTCAACCCCTCCACCTCACTCCTGCAGATCTCAGCTGCTTGTGCAGCCACGGAGGACCAAACACCGAACCCAAGACAGGATGAGGGGTGAGCCTGGGCAGAGCATCTATATAGGAAACCCCACCCCATAGATGAGGCCCAGCTGAGTTCCAGGAGGGCTGAAGGGCACGGGCTGGGAGGAGCAAAGCATTGGCACCTGTGGCCTCTAATTAGCACTTGCCTGTGTCACCTGTTCCCCACCCAAGCCTTTTTCTCCATCTTTATTCTCCTTTGCTTCTTCCCAGGATTCTATGAACTGCATGTACAAATGTACCAACGCAGGCCCAGAGAGGGCCTCAGCTAGTCACAAGTTGCCCGGTCCATCAGCTGAAGACCAGGGACTTCGCCAGACACTTGCAGGAGGTGCAGAGTGGGTGACAGGCAGAGACAGGTCTGTACCAACATGATCTGGGTGAAGAACCCATGCCCCAAATGGTGGTTGTCATAGATCTGAAACCCATATGGGCCTCATCTTTTTCCCAAAAGGACAGGCAGTGGTTTTACTACAAGAAAGGTTCGTGAATTTGACATTCTTATTATTCAAGAGAAAAAAAGTAGCAATCTTAAGGTTGCCACAGATGCTGTGATTGATCCTGAAATTTTTGGCCTTGAGCTTCCTGGAAGCCAGGGCAAAAAATGAAACTAAGTTCAGACACTTACTATCAGAAAAGAGGAAACAGATCACGGAGACAAATATTTCCAGGAACAAATTCTGAAATTGGCTTCTCATACAGGGCCTCAGATTGAGGATGTGGTATGACAATAAAATCTTCTGGGCCGGGAATTTAGCTCAGTGGTTCCAGCTCCTGCCTCGCAAGCACAAGGTCCCAAGTTCGATCACTGATACCAAAAAAAAAAAGACAATAAAATCTTCTAAGCAATTTGACAGCAAGAACAGATGGAGGACCTCCCATATAAGCAGAGGCAGCATTATGTCGGGCAATAGTGGAGGCAGCGTGTAGATTGCCTATTGCATGGAGCACAGGAAAACTAGAATTTCACCCATATGTCTTAGCTTGGCTGGATTTTGCCTTTTGAGAGCAGAAGTCCGTAGTTGGTTTTCTTTTTGTCTTTTTGGGGGTGGTGGGGGTGGATGTCACAAGGGATTGGACCCAGGGCCTTTGCACTGACTACATCCGCAGCCCTCTTTTTTATTTTGTTTTATTTTTTTCATTTTGAAACAGGGTCTCACTAAATTATCCAGACTGGGCTTGAACTTGTCTGCCGCCTGCCTCAGCCAACCAAAGTGCTGGTATTACAAGCACACGCCACCACACTTATAGTGGATTTTCTGACAGGTCTCAAAGTACTGCAGGATGAGGTAGCACAGAGCCTCAGGCTACAGAACTAGAGATGGAACAAGAGGAGAGTTCCCGTCTGAAAGTTATACACACACTCATTCATCATATGTCTAGTAAGTATCTCTTTTGTGCCAGCCTTGAGCTGGGTAGAAAGGGAATCAATGAAATAAATAATACAGGGCTCTGAACCTCAAAGAATCCAATCATTAACAGGAAAAAAATAGACTTTTTTTTGAGCACCTACTATATATCAAGCACAGAGATGAGTGCTTTGCATCTCGTGTCTCATTTAATATTTAATATTCCAGGGCCAGGGATGTAGCTCAGTGGTTTCGCTACCTGCTGCGCAAGCGCAAGGACCCGAGTTCGATCCCCGGTACCAAAAAACAAAAACAAAATTTAATATTCCAATGAACCTCTGCAATAAGTATTATTACTGTTAATTACAGAATAGACCAGACAGCAAACAGATCCTCTCCAGAGGACAGCATCTCTACACAGGCAGTCAGGAGTTCCAACAAATATACATATAAAGCATACCCTTAAAAAAATCACCAGACAGTCAAGGAGGTGATTTTTAGATGAAATAAAAATACTGTTGATACTGGGAGCATATAAGAGATATCTAATAAGATAAATGAAAGGAAATCCAGACTAGTCACAGTGTAGTGATGCTGCCGAACACCAAAGAGATCTTAAAAGCAACTACATAGGAAACACAACCTACAAAAGAGGGATAATTGGACAACATTCCCCCTCAAAAGCAGCACTGAAAGCCAGAAGGCAGGAGTAAGAATGATGGAAATTGAAATTACTGTATTATAGCAAATGAAATAACTATAATTGAATCTTTTTATTTTGGGGATATTAGGGTTGGGGGGGTTGGGGGGTTGGTTTTTTGCGGGGTTTTGACAGGGTTTCTCTATAAAAATCAGGCTAGCCTGGAACTCACTGGCTAGCCCAGGCTGGCCTTGAACTCATGGCAATTCTGCCTCAGCCTCCCAACCACTGGAATTACAGGTGTGTGCCACCACACCTGGCTTTTTTGGTTCTTTGAGACAGGGTCTCCCTGTGTAGTTCGGGTTGGCTTTGAACTCACTATGTAGCCCAGCTGGCCTCAAACTCACAGTGATCCTCCTGCCTCAGCCTCTCCAGTTCTGGGATTACAGGCATTTACCACTACACCCAGCAATAACTGAAATTTTTAAAGAAATAAAAGATGAAATTGGAAAGTGATTAAGTAAGAAAGGACCATAAAAAGTCTAAACAAGGGGCCAGGGATTTAGCTCATTTGTGCCGCCATGGGGCTAGGAAGCGGAAGGTCCTGAGTTCAATCCCCAGTACCAAAAAAAAGTCTAAACAAAAATGAAAGCTGTTGAAATTGAAAATTCAGCAAATGGGCTAAATAAGCATAATAGACACCACAGATGTGATGGAATGATCTGGAAGACAGAGCTAAAGAATTGATACAGATTTCATTCACCCCAGAGACAAGCAAATGAAAAATATGTGAGAGAGTAAGAACTGTGAGAGAAAGAATGAAAGTTCCAGAAGGAGAATAAAGAGAAAGGCAACATTTGAAGAAGCAATAGCTCAGAGCTTTCGAGAACTGATGGAAACCATGAGTTCACAGATACTGGGAGCATATAAGAGATATCGAGCACGATAAATGAAAGGAAATCCAAACTAGAAACAGTGTAATGACACTGCCGAACACCAAAGAGATCTTAAAAGCAACTACATAGGAAACACACACAACCTACAAAAGAGGGATAATTGGACAACACTCCCCCTTAAAAGCAGCACTGAAAGCCAGAAGACAGGAGTATCTTCAAACCTCTGAGTGGAAATAACTGTCAACCTGGAATTGTGAATTTAGCAAAACTATCTGGCAAGGCTGATGGTGAAATGGAGCTATCTGTATTATAAAAAGATAAAGAAAACCAAAAAGAGTTTATCAACAGCAATTTTTTACAAAAGGAAGCTCTGAAGAATTTGCTGTAAGAAAGGGGAAATTATCCCAGAAAGAAGTGACTGGTGTGCCAGAAAAAATGGTGAGCAAAGAAATTAATAAACATGTAGATAAATCTATTTGATATTGTGTCAGAGAATGATAACCTGTGGGAGCAGAAACAACTGAAATAGGGCTGGGGATGTAGCTCAGTGGTGCCGTGCCCGCCTGGCAAGCACAAGGTCCGAGTTCGATCCCTGGTACCGGGAAAAGAAAAAAGAAAGAAACAACAGAAATACTGTACCAAAAAATTATGCAAATCTGCGGCCAAAGATCAAAGTTAAAGAGTTCAAAAGTGTTTGTATTTTGGGGGAAGGAATTTGAGTACTAATAACTTTAGACTTCATTGGGTATGCAGGGTAGAATTTCAAAAGCAATCCCTAGAAAAAATAAATTCCCAGTCAATAAAGGGGATAGACGAGAATAAGAAAATTAACAAACTCAATTAATCCAAAGGGAGGAAGAACAATGAGGTAGGAAGAAGAAACATAGGGGGAGAAAAACAGAACAAGAAAGACAATACAAATAAGTCAAAATGTATCAATAGTCACAATACACTTAAGAATTCTTAGTATTGTTAGATTGGATTTTTTTTCTAATACTAGGGATTGAACCCAAGCGTACTCTCACTGAGCTACATCCTCAACCACTTTTTAAGTAATTCTAATTGATTGTGTACTAGGGTATAAAGCAACTCTCAGTCCAAAGAATCATCATCCCACAGACTCTGTTCTCTGACTACAGTGCATTTAAATTAGAACTCAGTAAGATACAGATCAATTTAAAATCAACATACATTTGGAAATGTTAAGGCCTTCTCTAAGTAATGCATAAATCAAAGAAGAAATCATAATGGAAATTTTTAAATGATCATGAAAATTGTTGTCTATCGAAACTGTGAGACTCAGTGGAAGCTTAAAAAGTTGATCATCTACTTAACAGAGGCTGGGAAGGTTAGAGAGAAGGAAGGAGAGAGAAAGTTTGGTTACAGGGAACAAAAACAGCTAATATTAATGGGACAGTAGAGCAACTAGAGTTAACAATAACTTATTATCTATTTCAAAGTAACTAGAATAGAGAATTTTTGAACACCAAGAAGTGATAAATTCTTTTTTTTTTTTTGGTACTGGGAATCGAACTCAGGGCCTTGCACTTGCCAGGCAGGCACCATGCCTCTGAGCTACATCCCCGGCCCCAAGAACTGATAAATTCCGAGGTGATGAATATGCTAATTACCAGTTGATCATTGCACATTCTATACATGCATCAAAATATCATACAGGCCAGGCATGGTGGTGCATGCCTATAATCCCAACATTCTGAGGCAGGTGGATTGCAAGTTTGAGGTCAGTCCTTGGAATTTAGCAACTTAATGAGACCTTGTCTCAAAATTTAAAAATATAGCTCAGCACCTATGGGGGAAAAAATAAGAACCAAGGTATATCATGTAAAGGTACAAATTCCCAATGATGAATGTCAGCATATTGTATATGTAAAATGTACCAATAAACTTAATGAATTTTTTTAAAAAACTAAAAGAGCCAAAGTGGCACCTCTACTAAAATATAAAGCCTTGAAAGTTTAGCAAAAACATTAATAAGCTAAGCTCCAGTACCAAAAATAAATAAATAAATAAATAATAAAAAATTTAAAAACAGAATAAACCCAAAGGAAGTAATAATCAAGCTAAGAAGAAAAATTATTAAATCAAAGCAAAGAGGCAGAAAAAAAAAAATCAACAACGTGAAAAATTGGTTTCTTGAAAAGACTAATAAAACGGCAAACCTCCGGCAAGATTACTCAAAACAAAGAGATGTCACCAAAAATTGTTATTAAAAATAAAAAGAACATATTTGCAGGTCCAGAGAGATTAGAAAGGTAGTAAATACCAGGAATAGCTCCATAGAAAGGGACAGATCATTTCAACTTACCCAGACTTTTGGAGAAAATAGAAAAGATAGCATGAGCCCCAGCCCATTCCGTGAGGACAGCATAACCTGCATTCTGAACTCTCACAAGCAGAGTATAAGAAAGGAAAATTATAGGCAGATTTCACTCAGCAGCATGGACACAAAAGTCCTAAACAGAGTAGCAATCTGAAGCCAGCTTTGCACTAAATGATAAGATACTATGGCCAAGCTGGGTATCCCTACAACTGCAAAGATGTCTTAATATTATGAATCTGTAAGTCTATTCATCACATAAAAAAACTTATTGAGAAAAACATTACCTTTTTTATTTTATTGTAAACTGACAATTTATAATTGTATGTATTTATGGGGTACAAAGTGATTATTTTGGGGGTACAAAGCGTTACTATTTTTTAACACAATCAACTTAATTAGCACCCATCACCTCAAATGCTTATCATTTTTTGCAGTAAAAGCACTTAAAATTTACTTTCAGTAATTTTGGAAAGTGTAATACACTATTACTAGCTCTCTGTAGTGGAGTATTTGTTTTTTGTTTTGGGGGGTTTTTTGGGGGGTACCAGGGATCAAACTCGGGTCCTTGCGCTTGCAAGGCAAGCGGCAGAAGCACTGAGCTAAATCCCCGGCCCTTTACTAGCTCTCTTTGATAGATACAGAAGTATTTAATATGCTTTAATACTTACTTTTTAAATCACAAATGGTAAATTAGGAGGAGAAAAAAAATTCTTAAATAATAAAATGTTATCTATCCAAAACCTCTTCAAAATTTTATTAATGGGAAATTAACATTCCTTTTAAAATAATGAAGACAAAAAAAAATAATGAAAAGACAAAGACGTTTTCTATCACTCGTCTCTTCAAAGCCAAACTGCCAGTCCTAGCCAGTGAAGAAATATACCATACAAAGATTAAAAGAGAGCTCCCCGCCTCCATCCCAGGCTCCTAGGGCAGTGATGCTCAGCCAGTCCCAGGACCCGGAAAGAAGCTCCCCCGCTGCCATCCCAAGCTCCTAGGGCAGAGAAGGTGAGCCGCGTGGGCTCCAGAATCACCCCCCTCCCCCGTGGAAATGAGAAGACACATAAACAA
>NW_004624764.1:19348169-19380327 GCF_000247695.1 Heterocephalus glaber | reverse complement strand
GAAGGGAAAAGAAAAAATATGAGAAAAAGGGAAAAAATGGAAACAAAGTCTTTGCAAATAGGGAAGGGTGGAGGGGGTGAAGAGAGGGCAGGGGTAGGGGAAAAATAAGAGCCAAGATACTCATGGAATGGTACAAGATCCCAATGATGAATGTAACTGTATTTTATACCTAAAATGTACCAATAAACTTAATGGAAAAAAAAATCCCCAAAAAAAGACAGGTCTTAAGTCTGATCAGTGGGTCATAAGTCTGAACAGTGCGCCTCAATCGTAAGTCCAAACAGTCGTTAAACAAGTAGGTCATTAAATGAGGAATGTCTGCATCTGGTTTGTCTTTGTGTCATCAACAATACTGAGGTTCATTTCCAAAGAATAAGATTCTAGAGGTGGAGCAGATCTATGTTATGGTGAGGTCCATGGTATAATCAAGGTACTAGATGGCTAAAGTGGAAATGGGCCTGCGGATAATCCAGTCAAAAAACCAGCATGTAGGTGAATCACACATATGGCCAGTAAAGCCCCTGTAGATGGCAGTAGAAAGGAAAACCAAGAGATGGATGCCAAGGTGACTGGAGGCCAGCAGAGGAGAGTGACAGGGAAAAGTAGAGCTTGATAAAGCTTCACAGGCCAAGGACTTTAAATGAGGCCACATCTGAATATGAGATTGGGGATCAGGAGGAAAACCAACCATGTTTCTGACTCAAACCTACTACTATTGACCATGAAGAAACTGCTTCCTTTCATGAGGGCTGCAAATTAGTGGTATGGTGTCCTCTGGGATGGGAGGCACGCAGAGGTACTGGGAAGTGGTTGAAAGTATGGCAAGTTTGCTTGTTCTAGGCCATAAGAGCCTGGGGTTTTACTCCTATATTGTACTGCCCTCAGGTCCAAGTACAGAACCTGGTTTTGCAGTAGATGCTCACAAATTTTTTTTTTTTTTTCGAACTCAGAAACTGGCGCTTAGGAGGCAGGCGGCAGAACCACTGAGGTAAATCCCCGGCCTGATGCTCACAAATCTTTACTGGATTAATGGATGGGCAGGTAGATGGGTGAGGGAAGGGGTGGTGGATGGGTAAATGAATGAATGAGTGTGGGGACAGACGGCAGGATAGATTGGTGGATGGATGGATTTGTGGATGGATGGATAGATGGATGGGTGTGGATGAATGGATGACTAAAACTGGTGGATGAGTGGATAGATGGATGTGTGAAGAGGTGGGACAGGGTGTAAGTGAATAAAGTGAATGAATTGAGTAAACTGAGCATTTCAAGAAGCTCAAGAGAACAGCCTGGGAAGCCAGAAAAGTGATAGAAGACAAATCTGGCCCTACCACAGCAGACTAGCCTGCTCAGAAGAACACTATATCCACAAGGAGGTTGTAAGAGCCACCATCCCTCTGCTCCTTGATGCCTCCCAGTCCCCACTTGTGACCCCAGGACCTAGGGTGCAGGGAGAGGACATGGAGCCACAGAACTGGCTACTCCTGGGAACCCCTCTTGTCTCTTAGGATCCAGGAAAGACCCCAGGAAGCAGGGAGAATGCAGCCCTCAGGTTCTGATCACAGAAGCTCTGGACCTGTGTTCACTTCTTTCTAGGGTGAAGCAGGTCACTTGAATTCTGGCCATTCTTCTTGGCAAGATGTTTAGGAAAACCTGATCTCCCTTTTACCTGTCCACTCCAAGGCTGTAGAACACAAACCTTCCACCTATAGGGAAAGTCTCTGTGCCTGGACAGATGCATCCAGCTCCCTCTCCCAAGGATGAGGCAGACACTGGCCTGGCCTGGGGACTCTTCCCTTTGACAGGCTGCCCCAATCTTGGCCACTAATGGCAGAGTTTCAAAAGGGATAGCTTTCCTTAAGGCAAGATAAGCATCTGAGCTTTTATCTGACTTTAACCTCTGATACCCCACCACCACCACCACCAGCTATACCAACCCGGAGAGCAGAGATAAGGTCAGCAGGCCACAGGCTGGGGACAAGAGGGAGGGGAGGTCTTCCCTTTTGCCCAAGCAGAGCTAGAATTCTGCTTCCTTCCCCAGAGGCAAGCCCCAAGAGACCATCTGGGCAGCCATCCCAGGCTCCTTTGCAATCTGGGGCCCTGCAATTTGCTTCCCGAATCCAGCACTAATTAGATCTAATTAATTCATTTCTCATTTTGGGGATATAATCAAAGGCAGGAAATCCTGCCAATCTGAGCACCAGCGAAGCAGGAGAATGTGGCAGTGGCTGCCACAAGGTAGAAGCAACTACTCCAGACCTCTTGGCATGCAATTACAAAGCCACTGGGGGTCCTTAGGCCTGAATACCCAGGTCCCACCTCCAAATCCTATAGCCACATTTTAAGGACAGCTGCTCCATTCCAGGCCCCATGTTGGTTCTGGCAACACAAATCTGGCCTTCACAGAGCACCTGGGAACCCAGGGGAACAACCTAACCCAACCTGGGAGATCTTGGGGATAGGGAGATGACATGGCTTTGAAGGGATAAAATATATTTCTTCAGGCATAGAACAGGAAGGGCATTCCAAGAGAATGGAACAGTGAGAGGAAAGCCCTGGAGATGTGAACCAGCCATGTGCAATCAGACAATGATGGGAATTAGAGTGGCTGCAGGGTGGGCTCAGAATGGGGGAAAAGAGAGTAAGAAAGGGAAAATCCAGAACTGAAGCCCCAGGCTGGAAGGATCAGGGTCCTGGTTTAAAGGTCCTCAAAGGCTATAAAGATCTAGAGCTTTATCCAGTGAGTGAAAAAGAACAAATGGAGAGTCTTCTTTTGGGCAGTCCCATGTGGGATGTGAGGTTTGGAAGAAGCACCCCAGCTGAGTGCAGCAAGGGAAGTATCCCAGGATGGAGGCAGGAAGACCAGGAAGAAGCCATTGTGGTCATCCAGATAACTGATGGATGGTGGCCTGGTCTCCTGTAGAAGCCATAGGGTGGCAGAGAAGGGGTGGAACCCACAGGAAGAAGTGTCAGGCTGGATGTGGGAGCAACAGTCAAGGAAGACTTTAGGAGTCTCAGTGTCTGGATTATTGGGAGCAATTCTACATTATTTTGGGAAAAAATCATTTCACAATTAAATTATGATGAGGCCTGGTCTTCTTGCCTACAGGCAGGCTATGACATGCTGAAACATAACTCCATTTTTTGCCTCCAGTCACAGCTGAGACCTCAGTGGTCCCATGATCCTATGATACTTAAGGGCAAGATACTCAAACTAAAGAATCCTGGTTCCTTGAGAACCGAGCAGTAAAAGAAAGGTTTCACCTGGGGAGGGGCAAATTCCTTATTAACTTAACTCATCCTACCTACTGTTATAAGAACGTCTTTGCTTATCTTACCCCTAATCAACATAAGATCCTCATCAGCATAAGATCCTCATGGTTTTAGGATTACGGCCACCCTCCAAGACATCTGATATTTTCTCTGATTATAAAATCCTTGTCAATTTAGGATTATCACTGCCCTCTGAGTCATCTGTTACTCCCTATGCACCCAATAAATAGTGGCAACCTCAAGATGCCTTCATCTTTGCTGCCCAGAGCAGCATTGATCGGGCCCAAAGCTCAGCTTCTTCTCTAAGTTTCATTTCCTGTCTTTATTCATTAATTCACTTTGCGCTGTTGTGGCTCACAAAAGACCAGGACTCACTGTGGGGGTTCTGGTAATATCCCTTTCCCTGTTCCCTACACTGGATCCCATTCACCAGGTCAGAAAGGCAGGTTGTTAAGAGGAAGTATGGAGAAAGAAGTTCAGTGAGGGGTGTGTTTGGTTTGGGGTATCAAGGCAGACGGGGACTTGAAAGATAGGGCTGCTCAAAGTCATGGAGAATCAAGGTCATCTCAGGTCTGGAGTGCAGGGCTCCTCAATACCCTATCCCCAGGCCTGTCCTAGCTCTTCCTGCTGTACCTCTTTGTGTGCATGCATGCATGAGTGTGTGCATGTATATATGTGTTTGTATCTGGTCTGTGTATGTGTATCTCTGTATGTGGATGTACATGTGCATGGTGCTAGGGACTGAACATACTAGGCAAGTACTCTCTACCACTGAGCCACAGCCCCTCTTCAACAGCCCCCATTCCACCCTCTACACCTTTGCTCTTGCTGTCCTGCCTCCCCATCCTCCCCGCTAGCACACTCTTCCCTCCTTGCTATAAATCTCAGCCATCCCTCAAATTCCAGCTGGAATCCTACCCTCACCTTGAAGCTAGGGTCAAAATCCAAGCTGTGTGGCATGGGAAGGTCACTTTCCCTCTGTAGACTATCAGAGGGTGAGCAATCCTCTGATTACCTAGAAGGGGGAACAGTAAGGGCTAAAGAGAAAAAAGACAGTAGAGACTTGCGTAATTTCAAAGTATATGGGGGTCTGGGAGGTCAGTGCCTCAGAGTGAGCAAAGACAAAGATTCTCCAGAGGAGCGGGGATTTAGCTCAGTGGTTCCGCCGCCTGCCTGGCAAGCACAAGGTCCCAAGTTTGATCCCTGATACAAAAAAAAAAGATTCTCTAAGCTAGTCATCATTTATTGGGTACACAATAATTGGAGGGAGCACCAGGTGACATAGGGGCCAGTGGTAATCTGAGGACAGTGAAGAGCTGATGAAGATTTTAGGTCACAAGTTTCTTTGAGGAGGACCAGATTGAGAGCATTCTCACAATAGTGGGTAGGATGACTTAAATTTGACAAGGAATTAGTAATCCCTCCCCAGGTGAACCTTTCTCTTTTGTTTTTACTACTTTGTTCTCAAAGAACCAGGATGTCTTCAACTGATATAATCTTGCTGGTGAGCGCCACCGGGTTAAAGGATCCTTGAGGTCTCAGCTGTGACCGGAGGCAAAATGGAGTTATATTTCTGCATGCTATAGCTGGCTCAGGGGCAAGTTACATTGAGCCTCAGACAACTATAGTCATACTTTAGTTATGAAATGATTTTTCCCAAAAATTTATGTAGAAATGCTCCCGATGGTGGACCTGAGTTTTCTAACCCTTCAGAGGGAAGTACAGAAAGATCCTTGAACTTGGGAGACTTTCAGTCTAGCAAGAGCCATAAAATCAGTCATAACCAGGACATTAAAGGTGTATCAAATGTCCTGAGTATGCAAATAAGAAAAAGGCCTTTGAAGAAAGAGTCAAATTTTCTTGCCGGAAAAGAAGCAATAAAACTTTAACCAGTTGACAAAGAGTGACAGAAGGCACGCCAGGTGGAGGGACTGGCCGAGAAGTTCTGGGTGTGTTCAGGGCAGGATGAGGGTCCAGATTCTCACTTCTGAGTCAACAGCTCAAGCACTTTCTGTAAGCAGGCTGTCCAAACTGGGCAGCCTCCAGTAAACACCTGTTTGCACAATCAAGGTCACACATGGGCATGTTTGCATAACGACCTGTTTGCACAATCTCAGCTGACTGCTTTATTCCAAAACAGGGGATTTAGCTCAGTGGTTCTGCCGCCTGCCTCGCAAGTGCAAGGACCCGAGTTCCATCCCTGGTACCAAAAAAAAAAAAAGTAGGATTGTCCAAAACAGGCCCTCACAGACAAGCGCAGCCTCCACTTCCAGACACACCCTGGGCAGCCCCCGGGCCCCACCTGGCCCCTCCAGATCAGGCTGCTCCCTGATCCACCCAGCAGCTCCACAGCTCCACACATCTCCAGCTATAACAGAAACTGCCCTGTAGCTGCACTGCCATGAAGAGGGTTCACTTTCCAGGGCTTCCTGGCAGGGGTTTCCAACCCACACAGGTCTGGTCTGATGGAGGAAGGGAAGGGGCAAGGGAGCTGGAAGAGGAAGTATCCAAAAGGAGACGCCAGTGCCGTGGAGGGGATGACCCCTCATCTATCTCATGCTTTTCATTTCACCACAGTAAACACTTCTTAAACCTGGCTCTGTCCCACAAGCGTTACATTTCACTCCTTTCTCTCAAGAATCCTATGAAATGGTACTTTGATCCCCATTTCAAAGATGGCAAAACCAAAGCTCAGAGAGGTTAAACAACTTATCCAGGGTCACACAAGTGGCAAAACCACACAACCTGGCTCCTCAACCCACGTTTTTAATCTATCTACACTCCAATGCCTCTCCCCTAAGGAAAGTTCCTCCTTAAATCTAACTTTCATTTCCTTAAATCTTACTTCTGTTTCAGCTGCTGCAGCTCCATTTCCTGGTGCAGGTTCTCAAAGAAGAATGGAGTACCACTGAGCTGAGAAAAATCTTGCTCCAAAATATTGATGTGTGCAGTGAGGAAAAAGGAAAGCAATTTCAATCGAACATCTACCATGTGCTATTTACTGTGCCAGACACAGTACTTCTGATAGCTCATTTAATCTTCACAAAACCGGGGAGAAGTTGACATTCCTGTGGTTGATAAGGAAACTGAGGCTTGGAGAGGATAAGCCACTTCTCCAAAATTCTGAGCCCCGTGGAGATGTACTGAGTATCTTCCATGTACCTCACACTGTGCTGAGGCTGGGGAGGCAGAGACAAGGATGTGGTCTCTGCCCTCAAAGAGCTCACAGTCTGATAGAGGAGGCACAGCCAACAGCTCACTGCTGTGTTACGGGATTAATGACAAGGGAGCACCCGGCACAGAGAGGCTAAGATTCGAAAGCTGGCAAAACCTTCGCACAGGCTGAATGCCTGAGCTGGGTCAGGAATAGGACCCAGCCAAGCAGAAGTGATGGAGTGGGCAAGAGCAGAGGCACAGAGGTGTACAGACCTGGGGCTGGCAAGGGAATGGAGGATCAGCTTGATTGGACCATGGGGTGATGCATCTGGGAAGTGGGGACAGCCTGCCTGTCTCATTAAGAAGTCAAGGTGAGTCAGGTGTGGTGGTACATGTCAGCTATTCAGGAGGCTAAAACAGAGATGGCAAGATGGAGCCAATCAGCATAATCTAGTGAGACCCTGTCTTAAAATAAAAAATAAAGCCAGGGATTTAGCTCAGTGGTTTCAACGCCTGCTGCACAAGCACAAGGACCCAAGTTCAATCCCCAGTACCAAATAAATAAATAAATAAATAATGCTAGGGGTGTAGCTCAGTGGCAGAGTGGCTCTGGGTTCAATTCCCAGACACAAAAAAAGTTAGGATGAGATGCAGACCTCTGCTGAGAGGCAAGGAGAGGAGATGACCTGCAGAGCGACCGCAGAGACAGACATGGGGCTCCCTGGAACCCCCCTCGCTCACCATGGCGCCCCAAACCTGCTCAAGAAGCGGGTCTTCCAAGTGATGGCCAAAGAACTGATCAGGTGTGGGCACAGGAGGGACATGATGGACGGAGTGACATCTGGGTCCGTGCAGTGGCTGACCTGGGGGAGGGATCCTAATTCACCAAGATGACAACCACAGGGGCTGGGGACAGAGCTGATGAAGTGGGAGGAACATTCCTCCATTCAATTGTTCATTCAACAAACATGTACTGAGGGTGAGGGCTCACCGTGTGATGGGCAGAGCTGTAGACCCTGGAGCTAAAGTTCTAAATATGGTTGCCCTTATGGAATATCCATTCCCATGGAGGTGGGGACAGCAAATATCAGATAGTGAAAAGGGATACAGGAGAAGAGAGATAGGGAGAAAAGGAGAGGTTGGAGTTTTTTAAAAGGCTGCTCAGGGAAGACATCAATGAGAATGTGACATTTGAACAAAAACTTGAAGAAGGGAAGGAAATAATCCCAGGTGGCTATTTGGAGGTAGGGGTGCCCAGGCCAAAGACACAGCAAGTGCAAAGGCCCTGGGGCTGCCTAACAAGTTCAAGAAACAAGGAAAACAGAGTCACTGGACCAAATCAGTAAAAGGAAGAATAGAATACCAAGAGAGGGGTCTGGCAAGTAATGGGAGTGCCTTGCACTGAAAGGGCTTTGAGTTTGACTCTAAGCAAGATGGGAGACGTTTTAGGCTTTGGGGCAGAAGGTGACATGATCTGACTTCTGTTTGATCAATACTACACTGGCTACTAAAGGGACAGTAGTAGACAGAGAGACAAGTATGTATGGACACAGGAGACCAGGGAAGAAGCTATTGTAACAGTCCTTGCAAGAGAGAAGCGTGGCTTCAACAGAGCCAGTTTTGGCATAAGTGGCATTTATATTTCCAACACATTATCATGAAAATATCCATATAGCCAAGCTGAGTTTTCCTATGAACACCTGTAATGCCCAGGATTCCGATTCTATTCTGAAAAGAGTCAATGGGATTGGGATTTGCTGAGCTTGCAGAGCTGGGGGACATGTCTGGGAGACGGTAGCAGGCACCTGAGCCAGAGCTGCAGCCCAGGCCAATCCCACCACACTGGACACGGAAGCCCACTTTCCCTAAAAGAGTCACAGGTCACCAACATGCTGACAGCCTGCTGGTGCCTTTACTGGGTCATGAATCTGGTCAACCCTGAGCAGCCTAGGCCTTCCTCGGAAAAGTATTCGTAAACAACTGCAGGGGAATCATCGATACAAACAACCTACGGCAAAAGAAATACATTTGCCCCAATTAGAAAATATTCAGTGTAACAGATCCCCTATGAGTAAATGTTAGAAATTTTTGGTGCATGGATGAAGCCCCCAGGACACACCTTATTTTGGCCCCCAAATCCCCTTTCTCCATCAGCCCAGCCTGTGGGCAGTGGCAGCCAGGATGGAGTGGACAGGGCACAGTGCACATTGTGCAATAAATCTCCCTGCTGCTGCAAACCTTGAGGATCAAGACCCATGTGGAAAGAGGCTGGGGGCTGAGGGAGCCTTGGAGCTCCCCCAGGGTAGGGGGCACAGGATGGCACCCAGCCAGCTTGGAGCCTCGAAGGAAGCTCCAGCCTCAGGAAATCCGGAGGCAGGGGAGGGGGCACTGTTGCCACACTCCCCGGCCCTTTAAGACCCCTGAGGCAGGAAGGCTGCTGGGCCTCACCAGTTTCCCTGAGGGCTCCTTCCTGGGAGGAAGGGGCTGCCCGAGAGCGAGCAAGCACACCAACACGCGGAAGGTGTCGCAATCCTCAGTCCCCCAGCTGTCATTAACGAAAGAGCAGGGGAGAGAAGTCAGACTTCGGCAGGTTTCAGGAACTTGACTCATAGAGTTGAGGAGAGGAGAGAAAAGGGAGGCCAGCACCCCCACCCGCCCACCTCACACGGGCTGCAGCGTGAGTAGGGGACCCCCGGGAAGCTGAGCCCAGCAGAGGGGAGACCAGGAGTCCCAGGACCACTCCCAGCTCTACCACAGGCACTGTCCTGGCCTCAGCCTGGGCCGGGCTCCTGCCTTGGGGGTTGGAGCCTGGCAACCAGGAGCCTTGGACAGTCTCTCTCTGAGGGTTGCTCAGGAAAGCCACAAACAGCCGCATCTCTCTTTGGGGACACAGAGCCGGGCTCGGGGATGGCCATCGTCGTTCTCTCCGTGTCTCTGTCTCTCAGAACCCGTTCATCTGCATGTCCATCTTCTGTCTCTCCCTCTCTCCATCTCTGAGGGGCCCCTCAGCCCCTCTCTGGCTGTTTCCTGAGTGACTTTCCGTCTGTCTCAGAGGCTCTCTGGGCCTCTCTCCATCTCTGTGCCTCCCTTTGCCTCTCAACGTTACTGCTTGGAACCAGTCTGCTTCCAGGCCTCCAAGCCTTAGCCCCTCCAGCCCAGCACACGTGTTTCTTGGGCTCTTTTTTCTTTTTTTTTTTTTTAAAAACAAGGTCTCAATTTGTAATTCAAGTAGGTCTCTAATATCCCACTGTGTATATATCTCAGCCTCTCTCTCTCTCTCTCTCTCTCTCTCTCTCTCTCATCTCCCTGTCCCTCCCACACCTGGGAAGTCCCTGTCCCTTTATTTAGTCCCAGCCCCTCCCCCCTCCCTACCTATTCCCAGAGAAGGAATTTCAAAAGAACCAAGGAAGTAGCCAGGTGATGTGGCTCATGCCTAAAATCCCAACACTCTGGGAGGCTGAGTCAGGAAGATCAAAAGTTCAAGTACATCCCAGATAACTTATCTTAGTAACTTTCTCAAACATAAAAAGGGGCTGGGGATGTAGCTCAGTACAGAGGCCCTGGGTTCAATCCCCAGTACCGCAAAGCAAGGAAGAAAGGAAAGGGAAAAGGAAGGAAGGAAAGAAGGAAGGGGGAAGAGGGTATAATGGGAGGAAAGAGAGGGGGTGGTAGCGACTGTAGGTGGCACCAGATGTGCTGGGCACAGAGGTTCAGGCAGCCTCGGGCCAAGCAGAGATGTCAAGGTAACACAGACAGACTGAGGACCGAGGAGTTAAAAGTAGAGCTCAGAAATGGGGCTTTGAGACTGGGTAGTGTGACACAGACAGAAATAAGGTAGCAGTCATAGTAGGCTGTGCCCTCAAAGCCCAGCTGGGGGCACCAGCCATGCTGGGGTCCAAGAGGGAAGCCCTGCTTTGTGGCTCGTGGAAATAGCCTGCAGTCGCTGGGAGCACAGGCTGTGCCCAGCAGAGCTCCGAGGGCCTCCATTCAAATGACCTTGATTCACTGTCACAACAGCCACCAGAATCAGGGGCTATTGTTACCTCTTTTTCACAGATGGAGAAACCGAGGCTTGGAAAGGTGAAGTAATTTGTCCAAGGTCACAAAGCTGGTAAGTGCTGGAGCCGCAGGGCAGGGCAGGCGATTTGGCTCACAGTGGGCTCCCAACCCCTTTGTGTACTGCACACCCCACCCCACCAGAGTAAAACCACGCTCCCACGGACACCAGCTCCCACACACTGGGCTGGGGGAGACCCAGCACTGGTGGGGCACAACAAGGCCTGATGCCACACATGCCAGCACCCAGCGACCAGGGGAGGATGGTTGGGCCTCTCGAGGTTTGGCTCCCCACTCTGGACAGAAGCCAATGGGGCAGGATAAGGGGGTACCTGACTGGTCTGAAGCTGTCCCTTGCTAGGGCAGCAGGACCAAGGTATTATCACAAATATATGGAGACGGGAACCAGTGACGTTCCAAAATCTGGACCTAGAAAGCTAAATCTTCCCCAACCAGTGAAGGGAAGCAGGTAGGGTGATAATCAAACTGGTGTACAGTAGTAAGAAAGTTACCAACCATTGATTAAGTAGAAAGGAATTATCTGAACAGTTGTGCAGGTTTCTTACCGCACAAATCTGCCTGGTGGAGGCTGAAATCTAACCTGTTCTCCGATTACTAGGTTCTAATATGGAGCAGCACCAGGGGTGCTTTTTTTCTGATTTGCACAGTGGTGACTTGTGGGCACCAGTGTCCTAATACTGCAGTACATGATAAACTGAGGGTTGGGGACAGGCTCCTGCAAGCAGGGACAGCTTTGGACATCTGGGCTGCTCATTCAAACCTCTGTCTGGGAGGAAGAGAAAAAGATCTTCCTGGCATTCTTCCTGCTGAGCACAGGGTCTGCTGGCCACCATGTGCACATGTGTACCCAGGCGTGACAGCCAGCAGGTCCCACACACCTGCCACCAGGAGTACCGAGGAGTGCTGGAGGCCCCAAGACCCCAGTGGGAGCAGGACTGAGGGTTCAGCCGGACTCTACCACAGTGAGAGAATCACTGCATACTTCCTCAGACAGAAGTCAGGGCTCCTATTTGGGGACTATGGCCATGGCCGCATCACACTGGCCCCCAGCAGACCTCCAGAGCTCTGCTCCCAGAGGTGGGGTCTGCTGGTCCCCCTGTGTCCCCAGTGATCTCCTCCCAACCCCCCTTTCCTCTAGCCTTTGCTGTGGCAGCCAGCTTCCTGAAGGTGACACCTGGCAGCCCCCTGCTGGCTGGCTGTGGGGCTCCTGGGGCAGTGTCACTGAGGTGCTCGGTGTGGCCCACCCAGGAGGACCTGCCTGGTACTCATGGATGTCCAGCCTAAACTTACTGGGGAGTTAGCACCCCGAGGGGCACCCCTTGACCACTGGGCAGGAATTGCTGGATAAGTATCCCTGTGCTCCTCCCATCCAAGGATAAGTTGTCCCTCTGTGAACGGTGCAGACTCATCTTCCACGGCCAGCCAGTGATGCCACCCTGTGTTGGCTTTCCTCCCCTCCCTGTTTCATTCTCCCCTCCTCTCCTCACCTGCTTCTGGGATCTTCCCAGAACACACTGCCTGCATGAAACTTGTTTTAGGTGTGGCTTTCTGGAGAGAGCCCAGCTTAGACAGGAGGAAAGGGGCCAGCATGCTGCTCCTCCTGCTCCCTTCCCTGCTCATTCCAGGATCCAGGTATGATAATGGTGGTGGCCATGGAGTCATTTCCTATGTGCCAGGCACAACCCAAAGCCCTTGACCTGCATAATTATGTCATCTTCCCAAAGCCCTGTTCAGTGCAGTCTGCTGTTATCTTCATTTCTGAAAGGAAACTAAGGATAAGAGAAGCCAAGTAAACTAGCAAGACTGCACTGTAGCAGAGCAAGGATCAGGCCTGGTATTTAGCTCAGTGGTTCCACCGCCTGCCTCGTAAGCGCAAGGACCCGAGTTCGATCCCTGGTACCAAAAAAAAAGGATGAAGCTCAGCTCCAAGTCCAAAGCCATGACCTTAACCGCTCTGTCTCCAGGTGAGCACCAGCTAGCACTATGGCAGGGCTGGGAGCCTGCAGCCTGACCAGAGCAGCCTTGATCATCCTCTTCCTTCCCAGAAGTAAGTGTGGTGGTGGAGGGGACTGGGGAGAGGGCCCCTGCATTGCCACATAGCTCCTGGGAATCCCCAAAAATCCCAAGAGGCTCAAGACCAAGACAGATGGGAGGCAGCTGGGCTCCCACCCACAGGCCTCGCCCACCAAGAGGGATGGCGAGAGGAGGGAGCTGAGCAGCTGGGCAAAGGCAGGGGCATCTAAGTTCTACTGCAAACCTCTGCCAGCTGTCAGAACGAACCTCTGGGTCCTGTGCAGCCTTGATGGGTGGCAAAAGGATCCTGGTAGAAGAAGCCACAAGGAAACAGGTTTTACCCTGAAGTAAGGAAGCTCTCCAACCCCTTTACTGTCTTAAGAGGTGGAAAGTAGCCCATCTCCAAGAGTAAACAAGCAGAGGATCAGGGATATAGCTCAATGGCACTGTGCCTGCCTTGCAAGTGCAAGGTCCTGAGTTTGATGCCTGGTACCGAAAAAAAAAAAAAATACAAGAGCAAGCAAGGCTGAAGCCAGGATTGACAGAAGGTAACATTTAGGCTTTCCAGGCCACATACAGTATCTGTCATTCTTACCCAGATTTTATTTGTTTTTAGCCCTTGAAATAAATATATAAAGCATTCTTACCTAGCACACCACGTAATAACAAGCCACCCAACCCTTGCCATAGAATACACAGCATCAGATGGAGTTTTGAAGTGAACACCTTGTAAATTTCCTTACAGCCTGAAATTCTGAGTCTGTGAACTTGCTCCGTCACTCTGGACCAACTGCTATCCCCTCTTAGGGCCTCTGCAACCCCCTCCATAAAATGGCTCTAAGAACACCTGAGAGAAGAATGAAGGCATTATAGGCCAAGGGCATGTTGACTCACTTCTTTATTCAAGAAATAGTCCCCAAAAACCCTTTCCTTGCCAGGCACAGGGAGCAAAACAGTCACAGTCTCTGGCACAAAACCTAGAATTGGAGCATGCTCATAATCCCAGGATTCGGGAGGCTGAGGAAGGAGGATCACCAAAGGTTCAAGGCCAGCCTGAGCTCCCTAGTGAGATCCTGTCTCAAAAAAAATCAGAACCTGGGAGACAGACAGAAAAGGGCACATTTATGACTATAATGGCAAAGGAAAACAAGAGCTTTGAGAAAGGACAGAGCCTTGACCTGTTCTGGTTGGTCAGGGCATCTGGCTCCCCAACAAGTGCAAATGTTAACCAGGTGAAAGGGAAAGGAGCAGCTCAGAGGGGAGCAGCAGGAGCAAAAGCTCACCTGCCCACAGGGCTGCAGCTGAGAGAAGGGGCAGGGCCAGACCACAGGGCGCTGTGGTGGATCTGGGCCTTTGTCCCCCAAGCCAGCCACTGTTCCTCATTCCTTACATGTGTTGTCACATCTTGTTCTTCCAGCAACTCTAAGGTAGGGCCTGCTTGTTACAGGTGAGAAGAGCAAGGTGTAGAGTCTCAGTACCACACACCTGGGTCACATAATGAGTCGGGCACGGATCCAGGATCTCAGCCATCTGCTCCAGGGGAGCTCTGGCCCATCACACTGCATCGCCTTCCAGAGCAGTGATGGGCATTGGAAGTACCCTGATCAAGCTGGGCCCACACAATCAGATTTAAGTTTTCAAAAGGTTTCTGTGGCTGAGGGGTTGTTATCACTGAGATCACTGCTTTCACCATCCTCGGGGAGGGCGCTGGGGCAGGGAGCAGCCTCTCTCTGGTGGGGAGCTAGAACCCACTCTCAGGATTGAGTGCACATCCCTTCCCAACTCTGCATTCATTCAATGAGAGCACATTCGCAGCTGGAACTCAGGCGTGATTGGAGTGTTTCTAGCATGGGAAGCAGCACCCACTGCAAATCAGGACCTGTTTCTCTCCCTAGAGCCAGTCGACAACCATCTACCAGCACATTGCTATCTCTGTCCCACTCCCACAGCCTCTTGCCTCACTAATATCAACCCTTCCCAGCCCAGCCCCATGTCTGGAAGGATGAGGCAGGCAGGTGAGGGCCCCCCAAGTCTAGGGGTACAAGGCCTAGACTTCACCCAGATCAGCCAAGCGGAGGAGTTCCTTGTGGCCTGTTCTTTCCCACCCCAGGCTTGGAGAACTGCGGACACATCAGCATCTCCGCTCATGTCATGCGCCTGGGGGACCCTGTCACAGCCTCCTGCACTGTCACCCAGAGCTGCAGCCACCTGGATCCAGAGCCACAGATCCTATGGAAGCTGGGAGCAGAGCTGCTGCAGCACAGGGGGAGGCAGCAGAGCCACCCTGATGGGTCCCAGAAATCGACCATCACCCTGCCACACCTCAACAGCACTCACACCTTTCTCCTCTGCTACCTGAACTGGAGCAACAGCCTGCAACTCCTGGACCAAGCTGAGCTGTGGGCAGGCTGTAAGTCCCTCCAGCCATCCACCCACTCTGCCAAGAGCTTACCGAGCTCCTGCTCAATAGGCACCTGATGGGCACAGGGTCAGGGACTTGTCCCTACTGCTACAAGCCCCATTTTCCAGATGAAGAAACTGACATTCAGGGAGGGTGACTCACCGAAGGTCACACGCTAATAAAGATGGAGCCAAGGTTTCTACCAGGCAGCAAGGCTCTGAAACCAGTCACAGTCTTCCATGTGACTACTGAGAAAGCCAAGCTCCTCAGCCATTGGATAGGGATGCAGGGAGGACATCTCCCCATCCAGACTTGCTCCCAGCTTTGCCCCACACCTCCTCAGCCTTCTCTTAAAATGCAGCAGGTTGGAGCTGGTGCTAAGCTGAAACACAAAGAGAAACCAAAGACCAGGGCTCTTGTTCATGAAGTAATAATAGGGCCGGGCTTGGTGGTGCATACCTATAATCCCAGCACTGGGGAGGCTGAGGCAGGAGGATTGACACAAGTTCAAGGCCAGCCTGAACTGCATAGTAAGACCCTTTCTCAAAAAAAAAAAAAAAAAGATAAACGGGCTATGGTGCACACCTGTAATCGCAGCAGTCAGGAGGCTGAGACAGGAGGATGGCTGTGACTTTGAGGCCAGCCTGGGCTACATAGTGAGTTCAAGGCCAGCCTGACCTACGTAGGGAGATGCTGGGCATTCTGGCACATGCTGGGCACTGTGGCACAAAATCAATAATCCCAGCACTATGGGAGGCTGAGACAGGAGGATGACAATTTGGAGCCCAGCTTGGGCAACTTAGCAACATAGTGAGACCCTGTCTTGAAATTTTAAAATGCTGGGCTGGGGATTTAGCTCAGTGGTTCCACCGCCTGCCTCACAAGTGCAAGGTCCCAAATTCAATCCCTGGTACCAAAAGAAAAAAAAATTTTTTAAATGCTAAAGAGGCCTGGGAATGTAGCTCAGTGTGAAAACCCTAGGTTCAACCTCCAGTACCACATACACACAAAAAGAATAAATAATGGCAGTAGCTAATGCCTAGATAGCACTTGCTATGTATATCCCACTTTATTTGGGGGGGGCGTTCTGGGGCTCAAACTTGGGACCTTGTGCTTTCGAGGCAGGAGGTAGAACCACTGAGCTAAATCCCCGGCCCAAGCCCACTTTATATATAAGTCTTTTATCCCTTACAAATGGAGGAGGCAGGTGTATTACCATTACCCCTGCTTACAGATGAGGAAACTGAGGCACCAAGCAGATAAGTAATTTTAAGATCACACTGTTAACAATGAAAACTCAGATACTACACTGTCACTGACAAAGGAATCAGAGTTGGGGTCGGGTTGGAGATGGGAGTGCCAGGGTCTGGGGCCTGTGATGCTTGTACATCCCCCAGGATGTACTTGGCTTCCCCCAGGGCCACCTCTCCAGTCACACTGCATAGAGACTGGGGGATGGACAAGGTGGCCCCATAGGGGTCCGAGCTAGGAAACAAGGCCACTGGCCCCAGGGAGAGCTTTCTGTGGCCTCACTCACATCCTTCCCACTCCCTGCAGACCCTCCAGCCATGCCCTCTAACCTGTCCTGCCTCATGAACCTCACGAGCAACAGCCTCATCTGCCAGTGGGAGCCAGGACCTGACACCCACCTGCCCACTAACTTCACCCTGAAAAGCTTCAAGTGAGTGCGGCCCCCAGCCCAGCCCCCTGCCTCGGAGTCCTGGGGAGGGGCACTCATAGGATGGTGGGCATGGGAAGGAGAAGGGAGCCTCGCTTTCCTCTTCTGCTTGGCACCAAGCCTGGCCTGTTGATAGGAGCCGGGGCGACTGCCAGACCCAGGAGGACCCCATCAAGGACTGCGTGCCTGCTGCCGGGCAGAGCTCCTGCTCCATCCCACGCAAGCACCTGCTCTTGTACCAGAACATGGTCATCTGGGTGCAGGCAGAGAATGCGCTGGGGACCAGCCTGTCCCCACAGCTGTGCCTTGACCCCATGGACGTTGGTGGGTGATGCCGGGTGTGGAGGGGACAGGCTCCCAGCGTGGGCAGAGCCAGAGAGGCACAGAGAGAGAAACAGGCCCAGGGACAGACTACACGAGCCCGGCAGAACCAGACAGAGTGCAGAGAAGAGAGACAGGGACAAAGAGAGTGCAGCTGGAGACAGAGGCATGGGGACACAGAGGCTGGGAGCACATTCATGCTTCCTTTCAAACAATTTCTTGAAGGGTCCACTGTGTAGTAGGTACTGTTCAAGATCCTGGGGATACAGCAATGAACAAAATATCAGAAATCCCATTTTAGGAATGTTACAGCTCGGCACAGTGGCACACACCTGTAATCCCAGGACTGGGGAGGCTGAGTCAGGAGGACCATCATGAGTTTGAGGCCAGCCTGGGCTACATAGTGAGTTCAAGCCTACCCTGAACTGTATAGAAAGACCTCATCTCAAAAAAAAAAAAAAAAAAGGAATGTTACATTCTGGTGGGCAAAATAAATAAAATAGAATGTCAGATGGCAATGAAGGTGACCATTAATTATACCCTAAGAGGAACTGAGGGAGCAAGCCACTGGGTATCTGGCAGGAAACTGTACCAAGCAGAGTTAACAACCAGTGGAAAGGCCCTGGGGTAGGAGCATGAAATAGAGACCTAGAGGAAATCATAACATATACACACAGACAGAACCACAGAGACTTGGCAACATAGACAGAGATGAAAACTCACCCACACAAACACACACACACACCAGTAAAGATACAGAGACAGCATGGATGGACACCCAGGAAGAAAATGGAGCCACAAACAGGGAGACAAGAGGGCATTAGGGCAGGTAGAGGCCTAATAACCCCACTCCTTGCAGTAAAACTGGAGCCCCCCACACTGATGGCCCTGGACCCCAATCCTGAGATGGCCCTACCCCAGCCAGACTGCCTGTGGTTGCGCTGGGAGCCATGGAAGCCCAGCATTTACATGGACCAGAAGTGTGAGCTGCGCTACCGGCCACAGCTAAGAGAAGCCAGCTGGGCACAGGTGAGGCCAGAAGCTACCTCAAGGGCCTGAGATGGGGGCCAAGGGCAGAGCTCAGAGACTAGGCTCAGAGTCATGCCCCTCCCCTGCCAGGTGGCCCCCCTGCCCTCCAGCACCACCCGGTACGAGCTCTGTGGGCTCCGTCCAGCCACAACCTATGCCCTGCAGATGCGCTGCATCCGCTGGCCCTTGCCTGGCCACTGGAGCACCTGGAGCCCCAGCCTGGAGCTTCAAACCACCCAAGGGGGTAAGCGGGCAACGACGGGCTGGGAGTGGCCATCAGAAGCCAGTCCAGTCCCCAGGGCCTCCCCAATAAGCACCCTCTCTGCTCCTTCTATCCATAGCCCCCATCGTCAGACTGGACACGTGGTGGCGGCAAAGGCAGCTGGATCCCAAAACCAAGCAGGTGCAGCTGTTCTGGAAGGTAACCCCTCAGAAAGCAACCCCTCCACCCTGAGACCTCCTCTACCCCACATGGACCCTTCCCTTGCAGCTGGACCCCAGGACTCCAACAGGGCTTGGGGGGCTTTGGCATTTATATGTGACTTTCGTGCAACTGGTGTATGCCAAGGAAGCTGAATAGTGATCTTTTGGAGAGGGGCCAACATGGGACTCAGCTAAACCCCAAAGGGTCAGTTCCTTCCCTCCCTCCTACAACCTGGCACAGGGGCACAGAGCGTAGGAGGGGAGGGAAGATGCCTGACTGCCAGGGGGAGGCTCCGTTCTTCACCATCTGGGGCGCTCCCCCACTCACAATGAGCTGCACGTTCCTTACCATGTTCCTCCTCTGCCTGCCACAGCCCACACCCCTGGAGGAAGACAGCGGACAGATCCAAGGGTACCTGCTCTCCTGGAGCACCCCAGGCCACGCCGGGCCAGTCTTGCTCCTCTGCAACACCACAGAGCTGAGCTGCACCTTCCAGCTGCCTTCTGGGGCCGGGGAGGTGACTCTTGTGGCCTACAACAGAGCTGGGACCTCTCATCCCACCCCAGTGGTCTTTCTGGAGAGCAAAGGTAAAGGGGACTGGTAGCCAGAAGAGCAGCATGGTATGGGGTGGGAGTAGGGTGAGCATGTAAATTCGGAGGCCAAACTGCCTGGCTTCAGATCTGGGGCCATCACTTGCTAACAGCATGGCCTGGAGAAGATTCTTCCCTCCTCACCCTGTCTACTCAAAAGTCTAGCAAATGGGAACCATAACAGTGCCTCCGAAGGGCTGTCGGAGGGTGACAGGAGTTAACACAAAGTAACTGCATGTCAGCCATTATTATCATCAGCCAGACCTGGTTAGGCTGGTGGTGGTACCTACCTATATGCATGTGTATGTGCACACACACACACACACACTCACATGTGTGCACACACACACAGAGTCAATTCTGCCCCAAAAGCTGAGAGAGAAATTTCTAAGCTTTTCCAGCTAGAACATGGTCCATGGGTGAACTGCTCCCTCCAGAGCAGGGATGGCAAACCTTTTGGAGCTTTCAATGATAACAAACAGCCCGATGCGGCACTGGAGCCATAGATTCGCCACCACTACCCTAGGGGAACACTCACCACCACCCCCAGTGTCCCTAAACATGGGTCCTCACAAGGTGGATTTATAATCACAATAACAACAGTAACAGCTAAGAGTCCCATTTATAAGATGCGTGACCTTTGATAAACTATTTAACCTCTCTTTGTCTCTCATTTTCCTCATCCATAAAATGGGAACCATAGTAGTACCTCCCTGGTGTGACTGTTAGAGGACTCAGGGAATTAATATATATCAAGGATTGTGCCTGGCACATACCAGGAGCTATTTGGTACCCACCGTTATCATCAAGAACTACTCTGTTCTAAGCACTACGTTAGCCTTGTTCTGTGCATCATTTCATTTAACCTGCACTAAGACCCTACGAGACAGGAAATTTTATCATCATCACTTCCACCTTACAGATGAGGAAACAGGCTCAGGTGTTGACCTACCCAAGGACACCCAGCTTGTAAGCAGCAAAGTCAGGATTTGAACCTAGGCTCCTGGATCTAGGGCTTGCATTCTTTTCACCTTCGTTCCACCGTCTCCCACTGTCTCCAGGCCCAGCCCTGGCCAGACTCCATGCCATGGCCCGAGACCCTCAGTGCCTCTGGGTGTGCTGGGAGGCCCCCAGCCCTGTCCCTCAGGGCTATGTGATTGAATGGGGCCTGAGTCCCCCCAGCCCCAGCAGCACCAACATGACCTGGAGGCTGGAACCCAATGGGAGCATCACGGAGACTCTGCTGCAGGGTGAGGAGCTGGGGGAGGGGAGGCAGGGAGTGGGAAGAGTAGGGAAACGGTCTAACATAGGCATGGGGTGGCCTGAACAGCCCTAGAGAAGCAGAGACCTAAGCCTTCCCTGAGTCTTCACTGTTCTCACCTCACAGCCTCCCAGTCAGGAAGTTCTTCCAACAGTCCAGCCTGATCCTCTCTTTCTGCACCTCTGACACTCCCACCACCACACCCCCAGCTCCTTCCCATTTCTCCTCCCTAGCCCCCATGAAATGATCGGAAGGAGAGACTGCAGAGATGAGCCCTGCATCATGAGGCCAGGTTAGCCCCGACTAGAACTCTGAGGCTGGCTCCCGACCCCCCAGAGGTTGGCCCCTAACCAGTCCCCACCCCATTTTGTCTCCATAGAGAACATCAGGCCCTTTCAGCTCTACGAGATCACTGTGACTCCCCTGTATCAGAGCACCATGGGACACCCCAAGAACGTCTATGTCTACTCCCAAGAAATGGGTTCGTTTCCAGAATCCTCTCCTCTCTCCCCCAGCCTGGGCTCCAGAGATCAGGAATCTGAGGGAACATTTTCTTCCTCCCCTAGCTCTTGGCCCTGAAGAGGGTCACTCCCAATCCTAAGATTACCCCTGGCTCACTCAGACCCCTGCAACTGGATCAAAATCAAAATACAAACTGGGCAATGAGTTTGCCAGAATTCAGGGAGCAACTCCAGCAAAATTGATTGATACCTCTGACAGAAGTCAAGTGTGACATCTGATAGGAAGTGGACAGAGCACCTGGCATAAATTCAGAGAGTGGCAGAAATCAGATAGTGAGCCAGACAAAATCAGGCCTGGCAGAATCAAGGAGTGAGGATTTATAGTCAAGCAACTGAATTCAAATACATGCTCTGCCACTTATAAGCAGCACATGAAATTGAGATAAAATTCCTGGGAAGACTGGGCATGGTGGTGCACACTTATAATCCCTGTAACTCGGGAGGCTGAGGCAGGAGGATCATGAGTTCAAGGTCACCCTGGGCAACACAGTGAGACCTTAGTTCGAAAGACCTAAACAAACAACAACAACAAAAAATCCCCGGGAAGTCCCTAAGACCCTCTTTTCTCACCAACCCATAATGTGTCCCAGTTCCTGGGTGCAGGCTTTGCCCTGCGCACTCCCTCAGCTTCTGTTCTTCTCTTCCACAGCCCCTCCCCGCACCCCAGTGCTGCATCTAAAGCACATTGGTAAGACCTGGGCTCAGCTGGAGTGGGTGCCGGAGCCCTCTGAGCTGGGGAAGAGCCCCCTTACCCACTACACCGTCTTCTGCACCAACATGCAGGACCAATCCTTCTGTGAGTCTATCCTCAGTTCCCTGCAGCCCCAGAAAGTCCAGGAGGGGATGCTCAGCAGCCACCAAGGCAGCTTCAGCGTCCCAGCCTAGGCTGACCACACGCCCCACCCCCCAGCCACCATCCTGAACGCCTCCTTCCATGGCTTTGTTCTGCACGGCCTGAAGCCCTCCACCCTGTACCATGTCCACCTCATGGCCACCAGCCAGGCCGGGGCCACCAATAGTACAAGCCTCACCCTGATGACCTTGGCCCAAGGTAAGGGGACAGGGGTACTGGGCAGAGACAGCTGATGGGAGGGTGCCCCACACAAAGGATCCCAATTTTGAGAGTAGACAGGAGCTTGCCTCTAGATCCCCTGGTTTGAGGGAGGAGACCCAGCCTCACCCTTGGATCTCAGCCTTCTTGCTCGTTCATATTCTAACCTCGTATTCCCCTCACTCCAGGAGAGTCTGAGCTACACATCTTCCTGGGCGTGTTTGGCATCCTGGTTTTGCTCATCCTTCTCTGTGGGACTGCCTGGCTCTGCTGCAGCCCCAGGTGAGTCCATCTGAGAGAACCGACACCCAGCTGCTCTTCAGGGGTGGGTAAGCTAAGTCCCTTCCAGCCACCCAGGCCTTGGGGCCCCTGTCTGAGAATCCTGGCCCTCCACTTCTTCCTCTATGCTCCAAGGAGAGCACCAAAGGGAAGTGGGACCAGGGATGGACAGCTGGGAGGACATACCTGAACCCACCTTTGCCTGCCCCCTTCTCCAGCAGGAAGAATCCACTGTGGCCAAACGTGCCAGACCCGGCCCACAGCAGCCTGGGCTCCTGGGTGTCCACCACCATGGCAGAGGTGAGAGCCTGCAAGGAAAGAGTAATGGGGCTGGGACTCTGGCCCAGGCTCAAAGTGAAGGCAGACCCCTCTAAGGGTGAGCACACAGGCCTTCTCGTCACTTCTGGCAAGATCCCCTCCCTTTGGATTAATGCAGACCTCAGTCTCAATCCCAGCCCAGCCCATCTCAAAACCTCAGTCACCTCCATATGAAATAGGAAGATGTGAATGCCAAGCACATCCCTGCACAAGTCAGAGACCAGCAGGAACATCCCCACAACTATCCTGACTCAGGAAGGGACAGTGACTAGGGCATACATCTCAAAAAACCATGCCCTCCCTCCATGTCCCTGTGTCCAGGAGACCTTCCAGCTGCCCAGCCTTCGGGACCCCAGCATGACATCCATCACCAAGATCACCGTGCTGGAGGAGGAGGAGAAGAAGCAGCTAGGGCCCTGGGAGTCCAGTGACAGCTCGGAGACCTGTGGCCTCCCTACCCTCGTCCAGGCCTATGTGCTCCAGAAAGACCCAAGAGCAGCTTCCACCCAGTCACAGCCACAGCCTGGCGCCAGTGACCAGGTCTTTTACGGGCAGGTGCTGGGCAGCTCCACCACTCCAGGGCCAGGGCCCTACATTCGCTGTGACTCTACTCAGCCCCTCTTGGGGGGCCTCACCCCCAGTCCTAAATCCTATGAGAATCTTTGGTTCCAAACCAGTCCCCTGAGGATGCCAGTGTCGCCATCCCAAAACCAGGAGGATGACTGTGTCTTTGGGCCACTGCTTGACTTCCCCCTCCTGCAAGGGCTCCGTGTCCATGGAGTGGAGGGACTCGCAGGCTTCTAGGGTTTCCTGAGTCTCCCTATCTGGGCCTGGACTATCCAGAGGAGAGGAGAGGTCAGTAAGCCCATTACTAAAACTACCCAGGGCCAGGAAAGGCAGGAAGGCTCCCAGTCTCTCCCTATCCCTGGTTTCCAGCACCTCTTTCCCTCTCAATCTCCATAGGCTGGGCCTCCCAGGCCACCTGCATAATTTAAGAGACTGGTAATGCTCTGTCCAGCCCCACCTACTGGCCTTCTGTGCTTGTTTCCTACAGTAATTTCAGTCTCATAAACTGTTATTGTTTTTTAGTTGTTGGGTTTTTATTCCCCCTTTGGCATTGGGTTTTTCATTGTTTATTTGTTGTTTTTAAAAACCCGTGAGTGTGCCTGAGTCTCTGTTTCTTTTCAGGGCTCTAGTAGTCAGGGAGTTACTTCTCAGAATCATTCGTTCAACTAGCTCTCACCAAGCATCTCCAGTGATGGCGAACTTTCAATGAGCTTTCAAAGCTAACAAACAGCCTGCTGCGGCACAAATGGTTCACCACCACTGACTAGGCCTTGTGCCAGCAGCAGAGATCAAAAAAAGACAGCTCAGTCCCCCCTCTGAGAATTCCCATTTTTGTGGTAGAGACCTGAAGCTGGTTATTAGGGCAGAGTAGCAAGGCTTACAGGGAGAGGTGGAGTGCTGTGGAACATGGTAAGGAGTCGAGGATAAGACTAATCCCTACTGGGAAAAAATAATTGAACACAAAATCTCTTGTCAACCCAGAAACCCTCTCCACAAAGATAAAACAGCAAGAAAACAGTTTCGTGATTGTCTAAGTATTAAATTTTAAACCAAAATGTGACGTTCACAGCAGACAATCCACTAAACAGTTTACAAACACAATCGCATGCATGCGCTTGCCTCCGAGCCTAACCATGTCTTCTCACAAGACTTTGAGAATCAACCGATTCCTGGCCAAGAAGCAAAAGCAGAATCCTCCCATTCCTCAATGGATTCAGATGAAGACTGGTAATAAAATCAGGTACAACTCCAAGAGGAGACACTGGAGGAGGACCAAGCTGGGACTGTAAAGAATTGAACATGAGATGCAGCACATTTCTCTCCCTGGAGTCACAAAATGATACATTCTTTATCATGGTCGAGATTACATTACCATATCAAGCTTAAATACGATTGGCTGGACAGTTAAACGTGCTTAAACAGGAATCTTGTTCTGTGATCACACTGAGTCAAAAATAAATGTTTTGAAACCTTAAAAAAAAAAAAGAGTTTACAAACACAGAAAGAAATCTTAACATTTATATGCCAAGTGGATACAACTCACGGCACATTCTTTCTTAAGATAAACAATAACTAGTGCTCAAGTAGGAGGACTTAATAGCACCAATTATCACACACAGTTCATCCTAAATTCACTTGTAAAGGGGTAACTACCTGTGTTTGTTAATTGCCTTTATCCAGAGTAAAAGTACATTCCTCACATCTTTATCACAGAAAGATTTGCAACTCTGAGCTCAGCCTCAGCTGAAGTTGGAGTTCTACCCTCCCCTTTAGAGAAAAAGAGAGCACTATCACTCTTGAGGATAACACGAGGTCCTTGAGGAAAACATTCCTCGGTTGTGAGAGTGGAAAGAGGTTTATTTAGCTTGTAAAAAGATTTCCATATATCTCAAAAGAGTAGAGAAACACTTCACAATTACAAGTCTTCTAAAATAAATGCTCTAAGGGCTGGGGATTTAGCTCAGTGGTTCCAGCGGCTGCCTTGCAAGCACAAGGTCCCAAATTCGGATCCTAGTACCAAAAAACAAACAAACTAAAGAAAATGCTCTAAGAAAACTGGGAGGATGAGAATCTTTTTGCACAGGGAGAATTAAATTTTATTTTTCATTTTTTATTTATATTTGCCCTTAGAACCCTCATTTCACAAATTTATCACAGCTAATCATTATTGAATACTATTTAACTAGGTACATACTTTGCACACAACTGCCTCAGTTAATCTGCGATACAACCTAAAACACAGGCTGTTATTACCATCTCCTATTTGAGGGATGAGTACAGCGTGGCCCAGAACATTCAAGTCACTCGCCCACAAGGTCACCTAGTCACTAACTGACTGACTAGGTCTGACTAACATTCATGCTGTCACCCAGCCCAGCGACCTCAGTCACCAACCTACAAGGTTGCCAGAGAAGAGACTGAAACTCAGTTGTTCTTACAGGGCTGAATCCCCAGCAATGCGCGAGGGCGGAAGGAGAATAAGAAGCGGGTGGGGGTTGACCTCAAACCCCCAAGTAACTGGGGCCCAAGACCACGAATGTAGGGAGGAATTAAGAGCGGGATCCACGTCCAAGAAAAAGTGACATTTTAGAGCACCGCACTCCACTGGCCACAGCGTCATTTCCTCAATCTGACCTACTGCTATTCACACCTCTAAACTCCACCCAAGGTTCCGAGTCCCCTGCCGAGTCCTGCCCGCCGATCCATTCTCTCGGTTCTCGTTTACTCTTGTCGCGCAACCGCCTCGATTAGTCGAGCCTGACCCATCATGGCGGCGTCCGTGTGACTCGAACTGTACCTTGAAACGGACGGTGGTCGTGGCGCGGGCCCCGTGGGGGTTGGAAGTCACCATGCTGAGGGCTACGTGGAGGGCACTGAGTTCATTTGGATCCCGGGCAGCGACCCAGGCCCCAGTCTTTGGCCTCCCAGGCAAAAGGAGTGTCAGGCTTCCCTCAGGCCAGTGGGGCCTGCAGCCTCAAAGTGAGGAGTCGAGAAACGGGTCGGGAAATGGGGTTCGGCGGAGATCAAGGATAGCCAGGCACCGGGATAGGGAAGAAGAGCATCGGCAGGCTACGGGAGAAATAATGGTGGTTGGAGAAGTGGGACAAGGTGGGAGAGAAATGGGGCAGTGAGGTTGGGGGGAAATGGGAGGACAGACTCAGGGGCACACAGACTATGAAGGAAGTGTGCGTAGAAAGGAACCGAGCTGGACTCTTGAGAAAAGTCTCAGCCCTCTCTGTTCTGCTTAGGTCTTCTACAGGCTGCTCGTGGATATGCCATCCAGAAACCAGGTAGGAAGGTCTTGGGGTGAGACTCCAGGCAGAAGAGAGACTGCCTGGAAGGGTGGAGGTGGTCAAAGGGACATAGGTGGCAAGTTAGAGCCACTTGATGGAGTGGGCAAAGGAGTGGTCCAGAGGTCCTGAGCAGAAGACCTTCACATCCACATTATACAGAGCCCTAAGTCAGAAGCCTTCGTGATGAGGAAGAGTAAAAGCTTTCATTGGACATGAGTGAAAACAGCTCGCCAGAGTGAGTGATGGCTGGCACCACATAGACCTTCCTAGAGTACAGCACTGTATCCGCCCCTCTGAGATGGAGGGTGTAGCATCCCATTCCAAGGCAGTATGTGTAAGATCCCTCTTACTAGTTACTTTGGACAAGTTCTTTCCTCTCTGAGCCTCATTTCTAGAATATTAGTCTCCACTGGAGAGCATTACTGTTAGGATCCCATGATAACACGGGAAAAGCATCCTTAGCACCGTGTTCAGTGAATTATAAGATAGATGATAGATAAATCGATATTTATTAGTGTTATTTGCACAACACAGAACAGAGTCTGACTGGAGAGAACAAATTTATCTACCCTGTGCCTCTCCCTCACCTCTGAGGGATTGCAGAATACACGCGACAAAGTTGAGCTTATTCTGTATCCTATACTCGGATACAGCTTTTTCTGTACCTATACTTGGTGCTTATGCTTCAGGGTGTCACCCTAAATCTAGCCATCTTTCCTCAACCTCCTTATTTCATTCATGATGTCAGCCAGCAAGTATTTCTTGAGTTCCTACACTACAGTGGGACATGGACCAGACTGTGGAGAGTTCAAAGTGAATCAAATTCAATTCTGTCCACAGAGGAACCCATCCTCACAGGGAACTTGTTAACTGTAGGCAGGTATGAGAGGGATGCAGATAGAGTACATGGTCTTGGGAAAGGACATCTACTTCGAGCACGAAATATGAAAGCAGGTGCCCACAGGGTTTGCAGAGGAGAAACTGAGCTTAGAGATATCCAGTGCCCTGCCTGAGACCCTAGGTGTCCCTCATAGAATTGGGGAGTGGGCCAGAAAAGCCAAGACTAGGAGAATGAGCAATGAGAGTTGACTCTGAGTATTTCCTATCCTTATGCATGACAGTCCAGCCCAGCCACAACAGTGACCCACCCTCTTCCACGCTGCTCAAGGACTACAAGAACATTCCTGGAATTGAGAAGTAAGCAGCGAGAAACCTACTTGAGGAGGCATGGGGCCCTGGGAGCATTCGAGGGAAATGGGGAAAGAGTGGCTTTGAGACGTGGCCTACTGTATTAGAAGCTTGATTATAGAATAGGGCAGAGAAGGGCTGGGGATTTAGCTCAGTGGTTCTGCCGCCTGCCTCGAAATCTCAAGGTCCCGAGTTCAATCCCTGGTACCAAAAACAAAACAAAGCGAGAATAGGGCAGAGAGCTGTAGAGACTCAGGAATGCTGAGGGTGAGTAGGTGGCAGTGGACTCCAGTTACTTGCCTTTTTTTTTTTTGGTACTCTAGGTAAAGACCTTGTACCACTAGATACCAAGGAGCTAACATGCCTTACAGGACTTTGTAGAAATGTCTCATCTCCAGATATTCACAAAAGCCCTCTGAAGGAAGAATGTCCCCATTTTGTGGATTATGAAGCTGCCACATGACATACATCTCTTATGAAGCAGAACTGGGGCTTGAATCCAAGGCTGACTGCAGCCAAAGCCAGGATCCTCCTGCTCAGCTCCTGTATGGTGGTAGCAAAGCTGTCTTTCCAGTCTCACTCATATGTAGTTTAACTTGGAATGTCTCAAGACAGATTTGTTTTGTTTTATATTTTGAAACAGGGTCTTGCTATGTAGTTCAGACTTGCTTTGAACTAACTGTCTAGCTCAGGCTGGCCTTGAACTCTTGACCTCAGTCCTCCTCTTGAACTCAGTCCTCCTTCCTCAGCCTCCCAAGTGCTGGGATTACAAAACAGAGTGGACCCATGTTTTAGCTGAAATGGAAATCTTTCTTTTCCTTCCTGTGACAAGACTAAAACACTTGAGCTGACACCCCATTTTCTATAGTTATCACAACAATCCATTCTCTGCCCAGCAAGCCAGAGCCATGCTGTCCCCTCTCCGCCCCCACCCCTAAGGTGCTGAAGGCTAAACCTAGGGCTTCACATGTGCTAGACAGGTACTCTACCACTGAGCTACTACACCCTCAGTTCCCCATGCTGATTTTAATCCCTGGGAAATGGCTCTCCACCTCCAGAGAGCCTTTGTTGTAGAAGGAATTATTAATCATCTTTTTTTTTTTTTTTTCAGTCCTGGGAATTGAACACAGGGCTTTGCAAGTGTTCGGCAAGTTACCACTGAGCTACATCTTTAGCCCTCTCTTAAATTTTATTTTGAGACAGGGTCTCCCTAAGTTGATCAGGCAGGCCTCAAACTTATAGTCCTTGCTTCAGCTTCCCAAGTAGTAGGGGTTAAAGGTGTGCACCACCATACCCAGCTATCCTTGCTTTTTTTCTTTTTTTTTTCCTCAGTACCAGGGATCGAACTCAGGACCTTGTGCTTTTTTTTTTTGGAACCGGGAATTAAACTCAGGACCTTGCGTTTTCGAGGCAGGCACCAGAACCACTGAGCTAAAGCCCAGCCCAAGGACCTTGTGCTTTCGAGATGGGAACAGTGCCACTGAGCTAAATCCCCGGCCCAGTTGCTTTTTTTTTTAATCCTTGATTTTAAAACTAAAATGAAAACAGCATTTCTTCCCCTTCCCTCTCTCCTCCTATATTTGCCTCTCATTGCTCCTGTTTTTCCATAGGGTTGACGATGTTGTGAAAAGACTCTTGTCTTTGGAAATGGCCAGCCGGGTAAGTCCCTGTGCCAGATCTCAGCCATCGCCTCCCTCAGTCCTCTCCCCTGGACTCCCTCCCCTGGTTAGCACCCCTATCTCATGCTACTCCAGTCACAGCACTTAGCCACTGTTATTCTGTGCCCATGTGTCAATACCCCCAGACTGACCCACCTCAAAGGCAGGGACAGTTTCGTTTCTCCATTGTACCTGACACCTGACAACAGCAGATGCTCCATAAAGATGTGTGCATGAATGAATTTGCAAACTTTGAGAACATTCATCCAACAAGTGATTTCTCAGTGTCTTTGGCATTGGGCTCACGTAGATATGAATAGCCATGTGGTTAGCTGATGCCATGGTTAGCAGCCCAGTCCACTAGCCTTTTGGGCCTAGTGGTAATAATAGTAGCCATGGCCTTGGGAACAGGCGGGTTAGATCTTAGGAGGTGGAAGACTGTATAAATTTTCTCAATCTCTGTCTTCAACAGAAAGAGATGCTAAAAATCAAGCAAGAATTGCTGATGAACAAGGTCATGGCAAACCCTGAGGACACCAAATCTCTGGAAACTCGAAGTTGGTCAAGGAGCCCTCGGGTAGTGGGTGTCCAGGGGAGTCTGCTAGCTAGGACTCTTATGCACAAACCCACTTATATATGGCTTGGGAAAGGGAGAGACATGAAGGACCTAGGACAATGACAATTGGACTCTGGGTCCCATTGCTCTGTGATGCTGACATTAACACCCAGGTCCTGCCTTGTACCTCTGAGCTTGAAAAAGTCACCAGTCTTCTCTGAAGCCTCTGCTTCCTAATCTAAAATTAGGGACAGTTGGGGCAGGCAGAGTTACTGCCACCTACCCTGTGGCAGGATTGTGAGAAGCTAGGGGAGGGGGTGTAAACATGCCTTGGAAACTAAAACTCACACTTTAGTGATAATAATAGTAAGGTTAACGATCATAGAATCTTCATGTACCAGATAGACAGGCGGAACATTCCTGCTTTGTTTTTGAGCTGAAACTGGCTTTCTCATTAGATGTGAGTAAAAAGCCCACTACCACTACCCCTTGCTTTGGGTGGAGCTTATCTTCATTGACTACTAGGAGCAGTGAGGTAGCTTGGTGGACATTTCCTTTCTGTTATTACAACCTCTGCCTCCTCCCCATCCCCACCTTCTTTTCTTCCCCCTCTGCCAGAAATTAAAGTCAGCTGAGTTCTTGTTTACTAAACCCTATGGAGAAAGTCCAGAGGCCCCATGGAGAAGGCTCCATATTCCCTTTTGGGAAGATAAGTTTCAGCTTCCCTTGGCCATCTCAGCCACTAAAAGGATCTCACCTCCCCTGTTTCTGTGTTACCACTGCCAAACTCTCCCAGGTAGGCAGGAGTAGGTGGCCTATTGCCAGCCAGAGAGGTAATAATTAGGGTTGCTTTAACCCTAGGAATAATGATGATGATAATAATAGCAGCCAGCATGATGTATGTAAAGTCTTTAGGCCCCATGCTGAATGCTTTACATGTATCATCTCATTTAACCATTACAACTATCTCTCTTTGCCATTTCACAGAGGAACAGTCTAGTTGTGGAGTGACTAAATTACTCCTTGAGGCTCTCGACTAGGAAGTGAAGGCTGAGACCAGGAAGTGAAGGCTGAGACTTGAAACCGAGCAGTCTTGCTATTGGATTGGTGCTGCCTTTCCAGGATTACTCAGTTTTCTGAATCCAGTTGTTTGTAGCTCAGAGTCTGTCCTGGAGAACCCCTCAGGAGCCAAAGCCCATCTCTCAGTCTCTTCATTCTGCAGCTAAGGTAGTAAGGAAGGGCCGTGTGGTCAGGGCCAAGGTCCCCAAGACACTCTCAACAGGGTTCGCAGAACTCAGTGTGTGTGCTGGGACGGGCCTCCTGGGGTGGCCACCTCCCCGAGTGGCTGACTTCTGCTTCTGTCCCCATCTTTCCAATACAAATGGGAACCAAATAAGAGGGCCAGTATTCCAGGGCCTCAGAAGACAAGTGGAGCTGATAGTTCTGAAAAGTAGGTGGTGAAAGCACAGAGATAAGCATGGCAGCTGAAGAGACCCTGTCTCAGAATAAAAACATTAAAAAGGGCTGGGGGTATAGCTCAATGTGAAGGCCCTGAGTTCAGTACTCAATCCCCAGTACTGGGAGGGAAAAAAAAAAAGCCATTTACTATGATTTGGGGTGATACTTTCATAAGAGTAAGGAATTTCCTTTCCTTAGACATTGCTTTCTAGAACAAAAATAATCCAAAGTTTCAAGATTGTGAAATTCAAAGTGGTTGGGATTTGGGACTTACAGAGAGCTGTAGAAGAGCACTGGTGATTGTTATTCTTTCAGTTCTTAAAACATAACACAAGCCTGGGCCCTTCCTTCCTCTGTGCCTGGCTCTCATCCTCTGTGGTTTGTGGTTTCAGTTGTTGCCCTGACCGTCAAGATCCGCAATTATGAAGAACATATGCAGAAACATCGAAAGGTAACCCTGGGCATCACTCACAGTTAAACAACAGCAACCTGGGGAGAGTGATCTGGGTCCCAGGAAGCCAGTGACTGTGACACCAGAGTGCCCGTTTCTCAGCTACAGGGGGAAAACACTTCTCTCCTGCCTCCAGAGGAGAAGTGGGGGCCCTGTAGGGCTGTGTTGAGTGTCATCAGAAAACTTTAGAGCATGGTCACTGTGTATGGCACCTCATGGGTGCTGAATAAATATTTGTTGAATGCATGAATGAAGTCAGATTGCCCTGTTCAGACCCCAGCTCTGCCACTTCCATTAAACTGGCCATGTGACTGGGGAAGTTACAGGTCTGAGCTTCTTTTCTCATACCTGTAAGGTTGGAATTGTAGCTAGATGTGGTGGCACACACCTCTAATCCCAGCACTCAAGAGGCTGAAGCCAGAGGATCACTGCAAGTTTGAGGCCAGCCTGGGCTACATACTGAATTCCAACCCAGCCTGAACTACATAGTGAAACCCTGTCTGAAAAGAAAAAAGAGGGCTGGGGATTTAGCTCAGTGGTTCCGCTGCCTGCCTCGCAAGCACAAGGACCCAAGTTCGATCCCTGGTACCCCCCA
>NW_004624764.1:19332307-19347894 GCF_000247695.1 Heterocephalus glaber | reverse complement strand
CAAGGACTCGAGTTCAATCCCTGGTACCAAGAAATCAAAAATTTTTTAAAAATAAAGTCTTTAGGGGCTGGGGATGTAGCTCAGTGGCACAACACCTGCCTGGTAAGCGCAAGGTCCTGAGTTTGATCCCAGTACCAAAAATAAAATTTAAAAATAGTCTTTAGGCCCCATGCTGAATGCTTTTACATGTATCACCTCATTTAACCCTTACAACTGTCTTTGCCATTTCACAGAGGAACAGTCTAGTCATGGAATGAGTAAGTTATTTCTCAAGGCTCATGAAGGAATTGAAGGCTGAGACTGGAAACCAGGCAATCTTGCTACAGAGCCCATATTCTTAACCATTTTGCCATGTCTCAGCACATTACCTGGCACAGAGCTGCTGTAATTAGGCTTTGCCATCATTACTAATAAACATTATTAATAGAGAATGGTCCAGTACTGGGCTGGGCACCTCAGACCTCCCTGGAGTAGTCGATCGTGCTCCTCGGAGATCAGTTCTGTTCATCTTGGGTGTGGAACACCAGCACCACCACAGAGGTCCCTCACAAGGCAGCAGTGGGCGAGGACAAGGCTCTCCAGGAAGAGTGTAGGCTTTCTTCCTTGCTAAGGTGTAGAGAAAAGTGTGGATGGTGTAGGGGAAAGAGCATGAGATTTGGAGTCAGGTCCAGTAGACCTACATTCAAGACCTGACCTCAGCACCCACAGTTCTGAGGGCCTTTTGTGAATCTTTACTTTCCCTTCTGTAAAATATAAATAACAATGATGACATGTCCTCACTAACATTTGATGAAGATTATTGGGAAATTTCAATGAAATGCTGAAGTGACCATCCTTCATTACTGTGAATAACAGTAATGCTTATTCATAGGATACTAAAAATAATACAGACTTTTCAATAGGACAAAACCCACAAACGCTATCTGCTGATGAGCATTGATCAGAGGAAGAAGATGCTCAAAAATCTCCGGAAGATCAACTATGATGCCTTTGAGAAGATATGCAGAGAGCTGGAGATTGAGTATACCTTCCCCCCTCTGTATTACCGAACAGCCCACCGCCGCTTCTTGGCCAAGAGGGCTCTGTGCATCCGGGTACGAGTCAGAGCTGCTACTTTGGACAGACTCACTCTGGGACTAGGGGAAGGAATGGAAGAGAGGGGTTATCTATTTCTGGTAGAGTCCTGAACTGGCCCCCAGGGAGGTCACTGGCCACCAACCCCATAAAGAAACCCTGGGGTTACCATTTTATACAGTTACAAAGTCTTTTCCTGCCCTCTTCTGTCCTACAGGTTTTCCAGGAGGTACAAAAGAAGAAGAAGCAAAAAAGGGCCTTAAAAGCAGCAGCAGCAGCCCAGAAACAAGGTCACCAGGGGAACTCAGAGACCCCTTCCAAATCCTGTCCAGAAGCACTCAAAGAAAACTAATAAAGTCTGTAAAAATTCTTTCTTTCTGCCTTGAAGCATTATAGGAAAGAAGATGGCAATCTTATTTTGGTTCAAGGAAGAGGAAGAATTTATTCTTTCATCCAGTTGCAGGATCTCAGAGTTGTCAGAGGAAAGTCCCTTACTACCACAGGACAGTCAGATGAAGTGGAAAGGCCAGTTGTTGGAACTACCTTCTGGACTGGGCCATAAAGTATGAGTAGGAGTTCACTGGGTAGAGAGGAAGGGATCGCATCCAGGCAGAAGGAGTTACAAGAACAAAACACAGAAGTCTAGGGGTGCATATTTAGGGAACGCTGAGAATCAGCTTCAACTGGCCTTCAGAGGCTATGTGCTAGGCTGAGAAACTTGCACACTGTCCCATAAGAAGTGGAAAAACTGGGGGTTTTTTGGTACTGGGGATCTAACTCAGGACCTTGTGCTTTCAAGGCAGGTGCAGCACCACTGAGCACTAAATCCCCAGCCCAGAAAACCAAAGGAGTGATGCTACCAGCAGTGCTTTGTTTTAGGTAGTTAAGCAGCAGCTGTGTGGAGTGTGAATGAGGGGAGAAAAGAGCAGTATATGATTTGAGGAATAGTGTTACTGGTGTTCACATGATAAACCTGATAAAACTGTAAGTCTGTCCTCAGGAAACTGTATCTGCCCAGTAACTAGGCAATTGCGCTATTATTAATAAACATGAATAGAGAATGGTCTAGTGCTGGGCCAGGCACCTCAGTGCTCCCCAGAGCTAGTTGAGCATGCTTCCTGGAGATCAGTAATGAGGTTTGGTCATGTTAGCATTTCACTGAATTTTCACAAGCATTGCTGATCAATTCTGGGCAGGAAGGTTACACATAACCCCTTATCCCCAAATCCCACCTATTTATACCAAGTTAAGTACTGAGGCCTCAAAGCCTGGGCATGCTTGGTTTGTTTAAAGAATCTAAGGAAGACAGTATGTCTAAAACTGAGTAAGCAAAGAAAATCAGGAAGAGATGATGCAGAAGGGTAGGTAGACATCAGAGATAGAGCTTTCTGGGGATGATAATCTGCTCAGACTACCACAGTAAAGTGCCATAGATTCAGTACATTAAACAAGGGCAACTTGTTTTCTCAAAGTTCTGAAGGTTGCTGGGCGTGGTGGTGCATCCCTGTAGTCCCAGCACTCAGGAGGCTGAGGCAGGAGGATTGCCACAAGTTTGAGACCAGCCTGGGCTACATAGCGAGACCCTGTCTCAAACCCCCCCCCCAAAAAAAAAAGTTCTGGAGATTGCAAAGTCCATGGGCAAGGTGTTGGCCAATTCCATTTCTGAGGAGGGCTCTTCTAGCTTGCAGGGCCCACCTCATATGTCTTCACATGGCCTTCCCTTGGTGTGTTCATTGGGAGGGAAAGAAGGCTCTGTGTATGTCTGTGTCTCTCAAGGCCACTAACCCTATCAAGAAGGCCTCACTGCTGAGCATGGTGACACATACCTATAGTCCCAGCACTCAGGAGACTGAGACAGGACGATTGCCACAAGTTCGAGGACAACCTAGACAACATAGACCTTACCTCAAACAAAGAAGAAAAAGGCCCAGATTCAAAACAATCCAACCTTATTTACCTCCCAAAATACCCAACCACTAAAGTGAGGGCAGTATATGAAGAGGGGAAGGGCGGGGGTTGGACACAAACATTCAGTCCATAACTGAAGAAAAGACTAAACTTCTTTCTGATGAGGGAAGCCAGTGAAGAAAGACAAAAAGGGAGACAGATGTAGTGCTATCCAAAAAGCAGTTGGAAATGTAGATCTGGGTCTTCATTGGACCACAGCAGTTTTGGAGTTGTTAAGGTGATTAAAGCTCAGCAAGTGAGTAGAAGAAAAAAGAGCCATGTAGGGATGGGAAGGATCCCTGAGGACACGGCCCAAGTCAAGACGATCAGCTGAGGGTGAGGGCAGAATAGAGAGCTTGAATCCTTGCAAGATCAAGGAAGGTGAGCTCAGAACCACAGCTGAGCTGTTCAGGTACCAACTCCAGGAATACTGGAGAAAGCCTTCTAGGGCAAGACTTCTGAGTGGACATAGCTACTTCAATGTCCCGTGCTAGAGGGCCATGCCCCAACATTTCAGGGGACTGGCCAAGGAGAAGAGGGGAAAAAAAGGAACACATTCACAGGTCAGGGCCTATGGGAAAGGCATGGTTTGAAGTGCTGCCTTAGGCACCCTATCATACCTAGAGCCATCTTTACTCCACACATTAGCTGATTATCTTTTTACCATAAGAATTGAGGCTTAGGCTAGGTAACTGTCCAAATTCACACAGCTGGTGAGAATCAGGCCTAGGATTCATACTCAGCTCTTGACTACAAAGCACATAGTCTGTCTATAATAACACACTGCCTAGGGACCAAAAAAGGGCTGAGAAGCTAAGAAAGTCTACACCATAGCAAACTTAAAACCCTTTAGGAGCCAGGCAGGTAACAAATACGTGAAGGCCCAGTATAAGGTAATGATGTTTATTACATTCTTATCCTAGCTATATTCCCTAAAAAGACAGTGCAGTGCATAGACTAAGGAAAATAACCGAAGACTTACGCTCGCTTTCCACAAATGTAGAGTCCTGATGCTGAGATGTCAGCTAAGGGAAGAACCATAAAGTATTTATGGTGAAGCATTTCAGTGGAGTGGGGTGGAGATTAATTCCAGGTGGAGGTGTGGAATTGGGATATTGAGGAAGCTCAGACTGAGTTAAAACTATTTCAGAAAGCGTGGCTGGAATGAGAAAAAAGGAAAACAGACTAGAGCACGTGGGATGGAGGGAAGATGGTAACGTGGGAAGGAATTAAGACTCCCCAGTGATTCGATTACGAGGAAAAGAACCTGGGCACACATTGCCCACATAAAAGACAACTTGAGTTCATCTGGACCAGAAGTCTGGGGAAGCTTGGTGCGGAAGTTAGCTCTGGAAAGGTGGTTAGAGCCAGAGTGGAGAGCCTGGAAAGCCATGCCAAGACACCCAGGCGGTGGTCTGCCAGACAGCGAGAAGCCACTAAAGAAATGTGCACATTGAAAATGGTGTTTTCTGAAATTTTAGCCTAGATTCAGTGCAGCAAGGTGCAGGAGAAAAAAGAGCAATGATATAGAACAATGCAGAAAGAAAAGGAAACTAAGGTATAAATGTGAGGAAGACTTTAGAAGAAAAAGCAAACTTTGATGAGTGATCACAGGACTCGGAGAGAGATTTGGAAGTCAAGTTTCAAGTCTGCGGTAGCTGGAGGAAAAGATGATTGGTAGATTTTAGAAGTATTGGAATTGACAGGAATGGTCGTTCATCAAAGTAAAAATATACAGCAGATAGTCAAGGTGATTCTGGAGTCAAAATGGAGGTGAAAGGGCTGGGCATGGTGGCACACACAATCCCAGCCCTCTAGAGGCAAGTTCAAGGCCAGCCTGGGTTACATCAGGAGTTCAAGGCCAGCCCGAACTACATAGGAAGACCCTGCCTCAGAAAACAAAAAACAAGACCTAAATAATAATAGGCCCAGGGATTTAGCTCACTGGCACTTGGCACGGCGCCTGCCTCACAAGAGCAAGGTCCTGAGTTCGATCCCTGGTACCGAAAAATAATAATGATGAGGTGAAGAAGAGGGCCACTACCTTCAAAGCAGAAAAAACGTTGGCAGGCCTGTTTAATACTAGTTAACAGAGCAGAGGAAGGCACTTTGGAGTTCAGGGAGACAGAAATAGGCCTGGTTTGCCCCACTGAGCTGAAGCGGGGTGGGGGGATCCCGAGCGTACTTTAGGGAGGAAAAGCAAATGAATTAAGGACAGGTTTCCTTCTCCACGTGAAGGAAACGTCAATTGCTATTTTTGTGAATGTTTCCCTGGCGTTTCCTACAATCTCACAGATTCCTCTCGGCAGCCCTGTGAGGTGGACATGACCTCCACTTTACAAACGAGGAAACCGAGTTCCAAAATCCTGCCCAAAGTCATACAGCAGGAGAAGGCAAGCCGCGATTGCAACCCAGGTGCCTTTGACCCGAGCCTGCTCCCGAGGCGTTTTTCGGTTTTTTCGTACGGGGATCGGACTCCGGGTCCTTGTGCTTGCAAGGCAAGCGGCGGAACCACTGAGCTAAATCCCCGGCCCTCCCGAGGCGTTTTGCTAGGGCTTTCTTCGCTCACCCGCCTGTAGAGCTGCCAGGCCATCGCCTTAAGGAGTAGATTTGGGAAACTCAAACACACTGCTCCGCAGAGGAGGCCCAGTCCCTCCCTCTCTTGTCCGGCTGGGACCAATCCCCTGGGGCGGTTCCTGCCACCCAGCCCAATGAGTGTCTGCTCTTAGGGCACCTCCCACCAAACCCCCTTCTGATTGGCTCTCTTTCTCAGTCTTCGGCGTTGCCCTAGCAACCAGGCTCCAGACGCGCTGCGGCCTTCAGGCTACTGGTTTCCAAGACCCGGGGCTCTTCACCTGCCTTGCTACTTCCCAGCACCATGTCGGTACGGACGCTACCGCTCCTCTTCTTGAACTTGGGTGGGGAGATGCTTTACATCCTTGACCAGCGGCTGCGGGCCCAGAACATCCCAGGAGACAAGGCCCGCAAAGGTGAGAGGGGTTCGGCCCGCACAGCCAGACCCGCGTCCTGCAGCCCCAACACCCGCCGGGAGACAAACTTCCCTCACAAATCATTGTTATAGCTAGGTACCTTTCTTACAAACCACAGCTCCCATTCTGTTGAAGACCCTCAGGAGTCAAATTCTCCAAAAGATCTTTTCCCAGCAGAGGAAATTAACACCCCCATTGGATATAAATAGAGTACCTGATCCTGTCTGTTCTCCCCATCAATTCAAATGAGAGAGATAATTTCCCAATATTTCTTGAAAGCCTGTCCCTTCTAAAACCAGGAGCCCCACCAAGCTGCTTACCACCTGGCAACACAATCTGCTAATTCAAACATGTCTTTATCCACAAGGAATGGGTTCTGACACTCCGTTCCTCTACGTGGTATCCTCCCCACACAAGCTGGAGATTAGTCTTACACATTTCAGAAGCCATTTCTAGAAATGTGGGGTTCTAAAATAATGCAGAGGGCCGGGGATTTAGCTCAGTGGTTTCGCCCCCTGCTGCGCAAGCGCAAGGACCCGAGTTCGATCCCTGGTACCAAAAATAAAAAATAAAATAAATACAGATAAGGGCCAGGGATTTAGCTCAGTGGCACCGCCCTGCCACACAAGCGCAAGGTCCTGAGTTTGATCCCCAGTACCAAGAAATAATAATAATAATAATGCAGACAAGGAAATACAGAGAACTCATAAATCTTCGCACCGATTGCAATTGTGAAAACACTCTATGAGAGCTTCTAAATGCAAAATCTGGCTCCCATACACAGCACTTTATTCCCAGAGAAATAGCTACACACAACATTTATGCCACTCTTTTCCATTCCCTCTTTTCCTCCCTTCTCAGTAAATAACTTCTTTCATCAAATTCTCTGGTATTAAGTATGAAGAAAATATATTTCAAGGTAGAGGAAAAGTTGATATAAAGGTAATTAACATGGCCGCTGATTAAAATGCTTATTCTCTACTGGATATTGTGGCCCATATCTATAATCCCAGTTACTCAGGAGGCAGGGTCATGGTGAGCGTGAGGCCACCCTGAGCAATTTGGCCAGACCCTGGTTCAAAATAAAAAGTTAAAAAAGCATTTGGAGACTGTCCCAGTAGTAAGAATTCTCCTGGGGCTAGGCATTGTGGCGCACACCTGTAATCCCAGCACTTGGGAGGCTGAGGCAGGAGGATCCCAGCAAGTTTAAGGCTAACATGGGCTAGTGAGTTCAAGGTCAGCCTGAACATAGTGAGACCCTGTCTCAAAAAAAAAAAAAAAAAAAGAATTCTTCTGAGTTCAATCCGCAGTACTGGAAAAAAAAGGTTATTCTCTGGCCAGGGATTTAGCTCAGTGGTTTCACCGCCTGCTTTGCAAGCGCAAGGACCCGAGTTTGATCTCCGGTACCAAAAAAAAAAAAAAAAGGTTATTCTCTCCAGCAGTGTCTGTATGCTCACTTAATGTTACCTATTATATGTATCATATATAATACATATTCAGTTATTAACTATTGTGTTCTACGATTGTGTCCAAGTTCATGCATGCCACCTCCATTCATTCTTCACACTGCTGTCAGTGAGGCTTTCTAAAATGCAGATCTGTCCATACATCCCCCTGCTTAAAACCTTATGCCAGCTTTCACTGCTGTCTGAATGGAGGCCCAGTTCTTATGGGGGACATTTTGGGGCCCTTCCACATCCGATCTCCCACTACTGCCTTCTACACTAAACTGCTTGTAGATCTCCATTTAAACCATGTTCCTTCATGTCTCCCTGGGTAAAATCCCATCCCTCCATTCTTCCCACTTCCATTCTGCATCATTCAGCTGAAGAATCATGCTCCTTCAGGAGGCCTCCTGACAAAAAGAAAGGGCCTCCTATACTCTCACAGCACCTGTATTCCGTTAGCACTCCACACATGTTTCTCTCTGCCTTGTTACTTGGCCATGTTCTGAAATGATCTGTGTATGAGTGTTTCCCTCCATTTGATTATCTTATTCCTATTTGTACTCCAACACACAGTCTAATACCTAGACCAGAATAAATCAGTGCTCAGTAAATGTTTGTAGAACTGATAATCTAAATTGGCAGTTTTATATGGTGCTGTCATTTCTTCCTCAAGAGCATTATTTTCCTTGGTGTCTGTGGGGTCTGCTTTCATTCAGGCTAATGGCACCCCTGGAGTAACAAGCCAGGGTTCTCTGCTGGTCGTCTGCATCTTGGAAGACAATGTAAATTAGCAATTAACAGCGTACTTTCTGGAGTCACAGATCCGAGTCCCCATTCAGTTTTGCCATTTAGCTAGTTGTATGACCTTAGAGTATAACCTCTATAAGCCTGTTTCTCAAAAAAAAAAAGAAAGAAAGAAAATAGTACATACCTGAAAGCTAAGTTGTAAGTATCAAATGAAGCAATGTATTGAACATGTTTGGCACATGAGTAATAGGTCTTATCTTCAAGAGGAGGCCTGGGCAAGCCCCTACGAATACTACGGATGAGCTTTGTCTTTAAGAGCTTGTCCTTCTGGTTTGCTACATCAGTCTTAAGAGTTTCAGCCATCTTTATTTTTTTTTTATGTTTGTTTTTTTTTGGTTCCGGGGATTGAACTCGGGACCTTGTGCTTTTGAGGCAGGCAGCAGAAGCACTGAGCTAAATCCCCAGCTCAGCCCTCTTTAGTAAGTGACTTTCACACACTCATTCATTCCACTTTGGGGCTGAGTGTCATGCCAAGTGAGATGCTGGGCAGACCCTGATCCAGGCCTTCTTGCATCCTGGAGGTAGGGCTATTATTAGCCCAGTCCAGTGACTGACTCTAAAACTGGGAAGCATATCTTCCAAATGACAACAATACAACAGGCTTTTTTTGAGGGGGGGGGTCTGTATTTTTTGAGGCAGAGCCTTGCTGTATACAGTTCAGGCTGATTTTAAACTCACTATGTAGCCCAGGCTGACCTTGAATTCATGATGATCCTCCTGCCTCAGCCTCCCTAGTGCTGGGATTTTAGGCATGCACCATTACACCCATCATCCAACAGTTTCTAAAACTATTCCATCACGTAGGTAATGTTAGTGTCCCCATTTTATTGATGAGAAAACTAAAGCTTTTTTGTACAGGGCTACATAGCTGGTAAGAGGAGAAATAAAGGGTTGGAAAACCCCAGAGCCTCAGGCTCCAGAGGTTATTACCCTAGACATTAGGCCTTTATGGCTGCACTATGAGGTCATACATGGGGGGGCCGCATCAAAATCTTTGTGGGGTTTGGTAGGTCAGGAGGAGAGGGAGAGCTTTGGAAAAAAATGTATCTAATATGCCCACTGATTTTATTTTTAAATGACAGAGTAATTATCTGATGGTGATTTGTAACAGAGAAAGAAAGCACTGTAGAGAGCATAGGACTCAAAAAGCTGAGACAAACTCGTCTCTTCCACTGTGTAGAATTGGTAAGGCTGCAAGAGCAGAAGCCAGAGCCACTGTGACAGATGCCTGAACACAGGAATATAAAACACCAGACATAGTAAACTGGTCCTTGTGGAGGCTCAGAATGGAAATCGTATTTCTTCTAGATGTTTTCATTATCTTACACAATTAATTGGTCTCCTGGAGGCGGTCCCTGATCCCACAGGGCCGATGTAGTGTTAGTTTCCTCCACAATGGAGCTCCAGTTTAGCATTTAACAGAAAGGAAGCGCACTCTTTATGGGGCAATTTTTCAGCATTGCGTAGTGAATGTAGCCCCACATTTTAAGCAATAGCAAGAACAGTAAAAGCTACCTTTACCTCCCCCTTGTTCTTTTAAAATCACAAGTAAGACCCTATTATACTTTGTTTATAGTTCTCATTTTGCAAAAGAGGAAACTGAGACACAGAGCCATGAAGTGATTTTTTTTTTAAGACGTTCTTACTGAACAACCAAATGGCAGCGAGATTCTGTTTTCATTTCTCTGGTTCCAATTTAACACCCAACCCTGGATAGCCTTGGGCCTGCCTTCCACTCAAAATATAACTAAAATGAAATTGTCACAAACAAGTCATCTAGAGAAATAGAAAAACAGCTTAAAGCGCTTTGCCTGGATCCTCAGGAGGGAAGAGGTGGGTGCTCACGGCCCTCCAGCGCCCTCTGTTGGCCCTAAGCCTCCCTGCAGGCTGAAGTGCATCTGCCATTTCCATTTTACCCGCAGTAGGCACTGTCCCCAAAAGATGTGGCCCTTGCAGCATCACTGTTTCAAGAGGATCAAAACACCTCCTCTGAGTTACCCCATGCCTACCGTTCAAGACCACCGGTGAAATAAATGCCACAGAAAGATGGAAGGTGTGGGGGCCGGGGATTTAGCACCGTGATTTCGCCACCTGCTTCGCAAGCTCAAGGACCAGAGTTCGGGCCGGGGATTTGGCTCAGTGGTTTTGCCGCCCGCTGCGCAAGCAGAAGGATCTGAGTTGGATCCCTGGCATCAAAAAAAAAAAAAAAAAAAGGACCCGAGTTCTATCCCCCGTACCAAAAAAAAAAGATGGAAGGTGTGGACATCATGCCTAAGAAACCAGTAATTGCTTTAAGGCCAGACTGGGTGCTGCTCCCCCAGCATGGTCTCTCCAAAAGTGGTGAGTCTTGAGGGAGAAGATGGTGACATTTCCCAGAGGAATCTGGCCTTGCAGTGGGAATCCTTTGCAGCCAGTGAGGCTGTGGCCCTGGGTTTGCATGCAGACTGGTTTTGTAGGAGCTGTTGGTATTGTTTGTTGAAGTCATGCCAGTGTGTACTGAAGCCATGTATATGCTTTAAGCATAATTTCAAAAATCATCCCCAAAACCGTATAGTGGCAAATGTTTCCAAAAGAGACCATTAATTACAAAATATTTTTTAAATGTGGGTGTGTGTAGAATTCTGCTTACCTGGGGGTGGTTTCTTTAGGTTGAAATCTTCCCCCAAAACTAAGAAAGGAAAAAAGTCATGTTTCACCTTTCATGGTGGTCCAATGGAACTAGAAAAGGAGCTGGGGATTTAGCTCAGTGGCACCGTGCCTGCCTGACAAGTGCAAGGTCCTGAGTTTGATCCCTGGTACCGGAAAAAAAAAAAACTAAATAAAAGTTTTGGGCCAGGGATTTATTTAGCTCAGTGATGCTGCCGCCTGCCTTGCAAGCACAAGGTCCTGAGTTTGATCCCCAGTACCAAAAACACAAAACAAGAAGAAAAGAAAAGGAGGTGGCCATGTCTTATGCATTTATCCCTACTGCAGCCCTGTGAGGTAGGTGCTACCTCCATCTCAACAGATGAGGAAACAGGTTAAATAATTCATTTGGCCTTTATATAGCTGGTAGAGCCAGATCTCAATCTATACAGGTTCTTGATCCACACAGATCTTTCCAGCAAAGTGCATTTTTCCTAATTTGGTCTCCTCTTGGCATTTCCCTGATTGCCTTACTCCTCAGGAGCTTTCTTTGCAGTAGTGCCATCATTAGTTCCTTCTTTTTACGTGAAAATCATACATCTATATGTAAAAAGTAAAGCCAAAAGAAATATTGACATAATTTCTTTTTAATTGACATTTCAAGGTGGTTTTTTTTAATAACTTTTTTTTTCTTTTTTTGTACTGGGGTTTGAACTCGGGTCCTTGCACTTGCAGGGCAGGCGGTGGAACCACTGAGCTAAATCCCAGGTCCCTCAAGTTTTTAGATTTGAAGAGTTCCAAAAGTACTCTGGAAGGGGAAAATCCTACATTAATAAAAGATCAAACTATAATACAAAAATAACTTATTTTGGGCCAGGGATTTAGCTCAGTGACACCACACCTGTCTTGCAACGCAAGGTCCAGAGTTCCATCCCCTGTACCAAAAAAAAAAAAAACTACTTATTTTTCCACCTCTTCTTGGGATTATTCTTCTTTGGAGGACTGGTGTTGTTAAAACCCCACTTAGAGTGACATGTGTTCTTATAGCATTGAGAAACACAATTTCTAGAACCTTCTAAGATGAGCCCTGGAGTAGCTAGCTCTGGTGAGATTCCTGTTGCCCCAGACTATTCCCTGTAAGACCCAGACTTTCTTGGGATGTTTTGGAACTTGTTATCTATTCAGTTATTAAACTTTTTAAAATCTTAAAGTTTCATATGGATGGCAGAGTATTCATGTTAGACATTAAATGCAAACATGAAAAATAAAGTTTCATAGACCAGATAATTGGAGTTGGTGTTTGTAAAGCCTCCATGAAAATAATGTTCTTGCTTTATGAACTGGTGTTTTCTTTTTATATGCTTCATGTAGATGAATGGACAGAGGTGGACAGAAAACGAGGTATGCTATCTCTGGCCTGCATGTGTTCAGTCTGCATCCACAGGTTCACCCAGTCCAGTATCAGTGGGGCTTCAAGTGGGACCACTCTAAATATTTCTTTGTAAGAGAACAGGCTTGAATTTCTCTACAGTTGAGACATCTGGAGATACGTTTGAATCTTTGACTTAAAAGAAATTTGATATTTAACAGATGAAAACTAGGCAAACTTTGGCAAAAGGGCCACACTGCTCCTAGGGGACCTTTTTCTCTTTTTGGTTCCAAGCTTTGCAGGGACAGCTCCGTTCCTGGGTAGACTGACCTACTTGGTAGTCCTCAAACATTTATGTTATGGTATCACATAATGAAAGAATGTTGCTTCAATATGAGTGACTCTTCCCAAACCACTCTCCTTAGCCCACAGAGATATCTGTTGAGCAACTGACAGTACTGGAAGCATGTGACTGCATGGCTACCAGCATTGTAGACAGAAGTTATGATTTCATGCATGCAGTATGGCCTTTTTCTTGCTAAATCTTCAGTTTCCCCTTTACCTACAATGAGCAGCAACCCTGCAAGGTTGCCAACAGCTCCAAATAAAACTTCTCAGCCTTTATATGCCACAGGTACCTTCCATCCTTTGATGTTTGGGTATGGTTTACGCCTATCATCAACCATCCTCTCAATATTTTAAATGCTCTCTTCATACCAAGTTTGCTAGGGAGATGACATATATAATCTATAAGAGCATGGGTATTCGAATGGAACAGGCCCCATTCTAATTTCAGCTCTACCACCAGCTGTGTGACCTTGGATTTTAAACTCTTTAAGACTCAATTTTCCTCCCCAATAGAATAAGGATAATAATTCAGAGTTGTTGTGGAGTTTAAATGTGATAATGCATGTAAAGTTCTATGCCCAGTGCCTGGAACATGGTAAAGATTCACAGGCTAATGATCCAGAGGGTCTCCTAACCTCTCTTTTTTAGCCTTGGCTCCAAAGTGCATATTCTCATAAACAAGTGAATTTAGAACAGAGGCACTTGATAAAAACTCAGTTGCTTTCATCAAGATAATCATTTCATCAGACCAGGCTTAAAGAGAAGCCTAAATAGAGTGCTTGATACCCTTTTATTATATTTCACAACCATCTTTTGACACTTCTCTTGAGCAATGTTTTGTCTAACCCATGACGCGTGGTAGAATGTGAGGTGTGAAGTGTGGATTTGGAGGGCTTTCCCTATGTGTAATTGAGTCACTGGAATTTATTTTAATGTAAATGTCAAAAATAATGAGCAGAAACTGATTTCATCATCTGACCGCAAGACTGGAAGCCTGGTACATTGAGAGCCTAGTTACTGTCCATTCTGATGAATTTGTGAAAAATCCCTTCCTCTGTGGCCTAAGCCCCTTCCTGATGAAATCTGGCTCCCAGGATGCTCATTCCCATCATTAGTTCTTGAAAAGTACACAAAGCTCATTTGAGTGCCAAAACTAACCACGACAGGCTCACAGTCTGATGAGAAGTATTGCTCAGGTGCAAATATGCATAGGCTGCCTACCTAAGCAAGGTTGACATTTTCCTTCCTGTGTCTCCTTCCCCATGGTGTTTTCCTCAGAGTCTGGTACACAGTAGCCCTGCCTCAGCCAAGTGCTAGGTGACACACACTGTGAGAAGAGAACCGTGTGCCCCAGCATTCTTTGCAAAGAGTGAAATGTGAGGCAGGATCCCAAGATGCCCCACGAAACTTCCCTTTCCTCTCTAGGGGCATCGTGTATGTGCTGCTGTTCCCTCTGCCCAGCACATGAACCTTCTACAGGTCTCGGGCAAGGAGCCATGGTGATACAGAGCTTCTTAACTTGCTTTTTACTTTGAGGCAGTAGCTAACAATCACCTTAGGGTTTTCTTTCTTTTGAGGCTGATTTATGTGGTGCTAAGCAATTTTCCTAGATCCTGATATTGGCTCAAACACCCCAGAGAAATGACAGGCTGTATGTAACCATTAACCTGGTCATTGCCATGGGATGCCTTCACTCGAATTCTTCCTCTTTGGCAACCTCTCTGGCCTGCAGAAATCTAAAATATTCTTCATATTCTCTCTTTTGAGCACATATGTGTGGCTTTTAAGTTGTACTTGTTTCCTTGAGAATTCTGCATTTTATGTATGTTATAAGAAAAAAAGTTAGAAAACCCAGTTTATTGCAGGTCCTTGCTTGTTTCAGTCAAAGGAAAAAGGCCAGGCCTGAAGCAAACCTGGAAGGCTGCTGTGTCTCCAAGCTGTCCACACTGGGGGAGTGTTAGTGCATGTGACGACGGGCAGGCTGTGATGAGTGGCAACTGTCAGGGCCAAAGGATGCCTATGCTGGCAAAGGGTTTAGCTTTTCCTATCTGAATAACAGGATCAAGTGTGAGCTAAGTACTTGTGTAAGGAGTCACAGTCAGTTTGTGTCCCCTCTCCTTGAAGCCTTTCCATTAAGTACAACCAGCCCACGGCTTCCCTTCTCCCATAAAATGGCTCAAGATGCTTTCAGTTGCTAGCCTGAGCCCTCAAGTTACAGGTAGAGAGAGCCTGAAACAGTAGCCTCTGCTCCACCTCCCTTCATGCTAAAGATCCGGAGCCCGGCCAATCACCTGACATGTCCTTTGGGTTTGGGAAAAGGAGGAGGAGTTTACATCTTTCAGAACTAATCACTCATATTTAATAATTGATTTTATGTAGTTATTTTAAGTAACCTAGTTTTCTTCCAAATTGTGATTACTGTAACTATATACACTGGACATTAACATACTCTCACCTTCAGGACAAAATAACTGGCTTAATTAAGAATAATCTGTGTCAACCATCCCAGTTCCTATTTCTCACACCAGAGCATTTCCTAGCCTTTAACTAGTGATATTGGATTCAGAAGTACAAAGTATCTAAGTGAATGGAGACCTAAGATTATAGACCCTTCAGTTTGTACATCCCTTGTATTCTCACCAAATTTTCATTTGAACAATATAAGATATAGTACTATGGTGTAAAATCAGTATTACAGACCAAATGTAGACATGAAGGCACCCTAAAGTGGCACTATAAAAAATATATGTCTTGTAGAAACATTAAAAATGTTATCATCTCTACCCAATGGATAGCCATATCTCTCTTCATAAAAGTGTTTTTCCAAAAAAGTCAGTTACTATTATTTATAAAATTTTTATGAAATTTTAACTTTAAATTAAAAAATGGTTGGGCTGGGGATTTAGCTCAGTTGTTCCGGCGCCTGCCTTGCAAGCACAAGGTCCCGAGTTCAATCCCCAGTACCAAAAAAAAAAAAAA
>NW_004624764.1:19279556-19332207 GCF_000247695.1 Heterocephalus glaber | reverse complement strand
TATATAGTGTTTCTTATATAAGAAAAACCATGCCATATTTGACCTTTTGTGTCTGACTTATTTCACTTAACATTAATTTTCAAGTTGCATACATTTACTCACAAATGCTTCAAGTTTATCTTTCATGGCAGTGTAGTACTTCATTATATATAAATACCACATTTTCCTTATTCATTCATCTGTTGATGGATATATATGCTGTTTCCAAGATCTAGCTATTATAAATTGTGCTGCTACAAACATGGGTATGGATTCATTCCTGAAATATATCTTTTGGGAAGAGACCTAGAAGGAGGATAGCGGGATCAAATGGAATTTCTAGTTTTAGTTTCTTGAGCAATCTCCACATAGATTTCCATAGTGATTGTACATTCCCACCAACAACGTAGAAAAGTTCTCTTTTCCCCATATCCTCATCAGCATGTTTTTTTCGTCATTGTTGGTTTTTTTTGTTTGTTTTTGGTAACTGGGGATCAAGCTCAGGACCTTCCACTTTCGAGGCAGGCGTGGCACCACTGAGCTAAATCCCTGGCCCAGCATTTGTTTTTGGTTTTTTTTTTCTTTTGGTACCGGTGATTGAACTTGGGTCCTTGTGCTTGCGCAGCAGGTGGTGAAACCACTGCGCTAAATCCCCAGCCCCCAGCATTTGTTATTAGTAGGTTTTTTGATGATAGCCATTCTTTCTAGGGTAAGATGGTATCTCATTATAGTTTTAATTTGCATTTCTCTGATTTTGATGCATGCTAAACCTTGAGAACCACCTGCCCAAAGTCATGATTTCTTTAAGATTACAAAATGGTGGGCCGGATATGTAGCTCAGTGGCACTGCGCCTACCTCGCAAAGTCCTGAGTTCCATCCCCAGTACCAAAAAAAAAAAAAAAAAAAAATTAAAAAATGGTTAGACTTTTTTTTAAAAAGTGTGTGTGCTCTTTCTCATTTTAAGAGATTTAAACTAAAATAGTTATAGGAATCTCTTTTAAGGAAAAAAAATACTTCCCTTGTTATCAAGTGAGATCACATATGTGAGAGGGGCTTGAAACCTCTGAAGCACAGGCCATTTGTGCATTGTCCTCACAGATGGTGCCCTGGAAGTGCTGTCACAGAGCACCCTCAAGACCCTTTCTGCTGAGACACCTGGGTGGTTTCTCCCTGGGAAGCTGATCTTACCAAGCACACAGGACCCAATTCTGTGTATCCTCAGCTATCGATCCCATTTGTTATTGTTTTTTAGGGGGGTACCAGGAATCAAACTCAGGACCTTGCACTTGCCAGACAGGCGTGGTGCCACTGAACTACATCCCCAGCCCTTATCTATCCCATTTGTACTCTGAGAACATTTCTGCATAAAGCTCCACTGGTACTTTCCTTGCTCAGCCATATTCTTTTGTCTCCACAGTTCTGAATGACATCATTATGACCATGTTCAATAGAAAGTTTATGGAGGAGTTGTTCAAACCCCAAGAGCTCTACTCCAAGAAGGCCCTGAGGACCATCTACGACCGCCTGGCTCATGCTTCCATAATGAGACTGAACCAGGCCAGCATGGATAAGGTGAGCAGACAGCCGGCCTGTCAGCTTAGCTGCCTCTCTTGTACCTTTCATGAATGATCATGGACTGGGGTCATGAGATGACATATCCAATGGTGCGTTGCAGGAAATAGCTACTTGTAAATATTAGCAGTGGTTGTTGAGTTTTAGAGTTGGGAAGGACCTCAGAAGTCACCCACCCTAATGCCTCTGTTGCTTACGTCATTCTACCTACCCAAAGAGAATACTGGTTTTCATGTCCATAGCTATGAGCGCTGGAATAAATGCCTACCCCAACATACTCAACCCTCAGAACTTTAATTCTGCCTCATTCAAAAGAAATCTCAGCTAAGGGCCGGGGATTTAGCTCAGTGGTTTCATCGCCTGCTGCGCAAGCACAAGGGCCCAAGTTCGATCCCTGGTACCAAAAAAAAAAAAGAAAACAATCTCAGCTCTGCAATGAGGAAACCAGGCATTTTTTAAAAGTGTAGGCTGGATTGAACTCACTGTGGCACCCACGCTGACCTTGAATTTGCATCGATCTCCTGCCTTAGCTTCCTGAGTGTTGGGATTACAGGCATTCGCCACCATGCCCAGCTGCCACAAAGCCTTTTCCTGACCACCTTGGTCATCACCAGTTTCTCCCCCCTGGTCCTTCATGGATATTTCCTACCACACATGGGGCTTGTCTCTATCTTAGTAATGTTGTTCATCACTAAAAATGTTCCTCTACAGTAGTAAAACTTTCTAGCCAGGCCTGGTGGAAGAGTTAGCCTGTAATCCTAGCACTTTGGAGGCGGGGGCTGGAGGATCACCGTGAGTTTGAAGCCAGCCTGGGCCACACAGTGAGTTCAAGCCCAACCTGAACTACATAGTGAAACCCTATCTTAAAAAAAAAAAAATGTACAATAGTAGAACTTTGTGTGCACCACTGGATACATGGTCATCTCACTTCTTAGCAGCGCTGCCATGTTGGGAAACTAAGGAGTATATTTCATGGATGAGAAAACTCAGGCTCAGGGAAGTTAAGAAGCTTGGCCAGGACTAGGGATGTCGCTCAATGTTACAGTGTGTGCTTGATGTGGGCAGGGCTCTGTGTTTGACCCCCAGCACAGGAATGGAGGGAGGGTGGGAGGGAGTGTGCCAGAGTCATACAGGTCACCAGAAAAGGAGCACTTGAGTTCAGGTTTCTTCCTCCAAGTCCAGTGCCCAGGACCCCCAGCTGCCAACATGGTTTCCCACGTGTCCCACCTGCCATCCACATAAGCTGACCAGAAACCCTGGTTCGCTCAGGAATGTCCCAGTCTCTTCCTGTTGTCTAACCTTAGTTACTTATATCGCCCCCTTGTCCTCTCAGAAGTGCCCTGCTTGAGTGATAACTGATACAGTACCCTGAGCCACCTGGTCAGCCCAGGGGTGATTTTCAGTAAATGCTGGACTGACTCACTGCTGGAGATTCTGACATCCGCTTTTATGATCCCATTTGCTTTGTTTGTGTGTGGGTTGACAGCTCTATGACCTGATGACTATGGCTTTCAAATATCAAGTATTACTGTGTCCCCGACCCAAGGATGTACTGCTGGTCACTTTCAATCATTTAGATGCCATCAAGGGATTCATCCAAGACTCCCCAACCATCCTTCATCAAGTGGATGAGACTTTCCGGCAGCTGACAGAAGTAAGAGCATCATCACTTTGTCTCCTTTCAGCCCCCTACTTGTTCTCATTCCTCTGTAAAAACAGGTGGATTCTGTGACAGGGAGAACAGGTGAAGAATGGCAAAGCCTGCCCCTCTCCCAGAGCATGCCCCAAACCCACCGGTGTCCATTCTGTGAAGATGATAGGCGTCATCATCCAGTGACCCCTGGTGTCACCTAAGTAATTGGAAAAGCAGTGAAACAGAGCAGAGCCATTTTCTCCTGCTTTTCTGGAAAGGAGTCGGTGGTAGATGTCTGTGAACCCCGGGGCCAGCCTCTCCAGGCCTGCAGAAAGTGGAGACAAGTAGTGTCCCCCTGCTCAGCTGTGGCACTGTAGATTTTGTCCAGCTGTGGAGGGAGGGTGCTGGTATCCCTGCGGCCCTTGTTTATCTGGCTCCTGTCTCATCCTCATGATTCCTCTCCCCAGGAAAGTGAAGGCCTCTTTCTGCTTTGCCTGGCAGGTGTATGGGGCTATCTCCGCAGGTGAGTTCCAGCTAATCCGGCAGACGCTCCTCCTCTTCTTTCAAGACCTGCACATCCGAGTGAGTGGGAACTCCTTCCTCTGGTGACCTAGGGAAATGCAAGTCATCAGGGCAGGCAGGGACCAAGATCTTGCCCAGTTAGTATTGCCCGTCATGATTTGAATCCATGATGATACATGTTTTTTGGATTTGTTTGGTTTTTTTTCTTTCTTGCAGTATTGAGAATTAATTGAATGCAGGGCCTTCACACTGAGCTATATCCCCAGCCCTTTATTTTTTTATTTTGAGGCAGGGTCTGGCTAAGTCCCTCAATTTCCCAGAATCCACTCAAATTTGTGATCCTCCTAGAGGGGCCAGGGATTTAGCTCAGTGGTTCCACCACTTGCCTCGCAAGAGCAAAGACCCGAGTTCGATCTCTGGTACCAAAAAAAACAAACAACAACAACAACAAAACAGATTTGTGATCCTCCCGCCTGAGCCTGTAGGACTACAGACATGTGCCACCACACCCGGCTTCCATGTTGATACACATACTGATACAACAAATCTCAGCAGTTTTTAAATGGACTGAGGAAGAGCATGATGCCACCATTCTTTCCAAGTCACATTATGGGTTTCTTTGAAATACAGTTTCATCTTTTGCTTCTGCACAGGAAGTGTGCTCTTGGGGCACCAGCCTGATTTTACTTCCAAACCTTTTCTCAAGCCTTCTCATCCTCAACTTGTCCAGCATCAGACACTGTCAGTACGCTGCCCTCCGACTCCATGAAATTCTAAGGTTTTCTGGACTTTCCCACTCCATCCTGCTGTAGCCTTCCCTTCCCATCACGATGCCCTGCACCCCTTCTCCCTCTCCCTGTCTCCAGACCTTCCTCCTCTTATCTCCTTCCACCCTCTGCTCTTCAGGACCTCTTCCTTCAGATGTCTTTCCTCCTCACTTTGGCTGCCAGCTCCTTTGCCTGTGACACCTGCGTCCAGCCTCTACCCCACTCTTTCCCACTTCACTCCCAGACCCACAGTTCTCCCTGGTTACTGAAGCTCACTCAGGGGCTTCCCCTCAGTGTCAGTGACTAAACCAATGGCAATTCCAGTGCTACCCCAACTTTCTGATTTCCTTTGCAGACGCCAGCATTCTTCACTTATTTGGCTGAGAACGAGAGTATCACTTTTGTTCCCCTCCCTTGGTCTTTCTTTTTTTCTTTGTGTGGTACCGGGGATCAAACTGGGGTCTTTGCGCTTGCAAGGCAGGCGCCGGAACCACTGAGCTAAATCCCCGGCTACCTTGGTCTTTCAAAACACATTGCTAAGCTTCTGAACAGGAGACCTGTCTCTCTTGGGCTCTGTTCCTTCCCACAACTAGGCAAACTGAGATGGGAAAGATGATGTGTTTGTCAGTCAGCTTTCCATCACTGGACAAAATACCTGAGAATAACAACCAAGAGAGGGAAAGTTTATTTTTGGCTCACAGTTTCAGTCCATATCAGCTAGTTCCATTGCTGTGGGCCTGAGATGAGGCAGAACATCATGGCGAAAGGGCTTAGGGAAGCAAAGCTGCTCACCTCATGGAGTCCAGGAAGCAGAGAGAGGGAAAAGGCAGAGCAGAAGGAACCCAGGACAAAATATACCCATCACCCTTAGTGATGTTTTTTGGTTTTTTTCTTTTCCTACTGGGGATTGAACTTGGGACCTTGTGCTTATGAGGCAGGCGGTGGAACTACTGAGCTAAATCCCCAGCCCCTTAGCAATGTTTTGTCAAACAGGCTCCACCTCCTAATAACCCCGCTCAGCTAATGAACTCATTGATAGCATAGGTCCACTTGATGAAGTCAGAGCCTGTGTGATCCCACCACTTCCCAAAACCCCATCCACTGGCAACCAACACAATGAGCCTTCGGGAGAACATTTTGGATCCCAACCATTACATTATGGTACAGCAACAGAAGCCCAGGCTCTGGAGTTAAACACTCTATGAATCCCAACTCTAGAACTAGCTCAATGATCTTGAGAACGTTATTTCTCTTGAGCCTTAGTCTCTTCACCTGAAAAATGGAAATTGCAGTACCTAATTTAGAGTTTGTTGGGAGGATTGACCGAAGCAGCATGTGGAATATATATGTATTTGCTTGTATACATATGGAAGGATAGGGCTGGGGATTTAGCTCAGTGATTCCACCACCTGCCTCGCAAGCACAAGGACCCAAGTTTGATCCCCAGTACCAAAAAAAAAAATATATATATATATACATATATATATATATGGAAGGATATTCGAGAAGCTGGCCACATCAGCTGCCTCTGGGGAGTGGGGACTGTGTGGAAGACAAGGGTCAGCAGAGAGACTTACTTTCCTTTATATATACTCTTCTGACTCTTTTGAACTTCATATCTGTACATGTGTTACATACAAAATAAAATTGAAAAGGTAAATAGAGTATATTTAGTGCCTGATCATATTTCCCTTCCATGGACTGGGGAACACAAATAGACTTCAACTCTGATGCCAGTTTTATTAATTGTACTGTAGACTGGACCCTTGATTTATGAACTCAATCAGTTCCCAAAGGCTGATTGTAACTCAAGTTGGTTGTAAGTCAGTACAGCTGAGATCTGGATATTTTCCTGGGTTCATGCTATAGATAACACGAAGCAGATGAATCTTCTTCCATTAACCTAATTAACCCATTTGTTTGTATCAGGCCAGTCATAACTTGAGGGTCCACTGTATTTGCAATGGATGGAGCAATAACAACATCAATATAAATTAAGCTCTCTAAAGCCGGGCATGGTGGTGGATGCCTATAATCCCAGCACTCCAGAGGCTGAGGCAGGAAGATCTCTGCAAGTTCAAAGCCAGCCTGGGCTACATAGTGAGTTCAAGGCCAACCTGAATTACATAGCAAGACCCTGCCTCAAAAACAAAAAAAAATTAAGATCTCTTAGTCATGGATTAAAACAAAAATATGAAAGTAGAAATAATAAGTTTTACATCAAATTTAAAATCAATTTTATAGTATTGAAAGTTCCACGTAGTATTGTTATCAAAACCGTGCATATTTGGGCATATTTTATGGATTGTAGTAATGCAAATAGCCATATTGATTTTTCAATCCTGACAAAATAAAATTAATTATAATGAAAAGACTTGCCTAATAATAATTCTGTAGCAAAATCACTAAAGTGCATGAAACCACAAAACATATTAAGCTTTAATTGCTAAATGGGCAGCAGCAAAACATTGGAATGCTTATCAAGAGAAATAGGAATCGCGTGTTTCATGCCACTGATCTGTAACATCTGGGCTGGTTTTCGTGCCTGCTTGGTAATGGCATTTCTACTTAGCTGCAAATTGTGATTGCCTATACAAATTTTCTCTGTTTCCAAAAGAGCCTTGATCGTTTCTAGATTTGTTAGCAAAACCAACTAAATCAAGAAAACAGCTCTACTGTAATAACTTCTTGCATATTGTTGAACCAAAGCAAATACAAAACTGCTCATCTGATACCCCAGCTTTCTATGACATCACAAAACAGCATGAAACGTCCTTAATGTGGCCAGAGCCCTGACTTGCGCACCAAGGCTGAGCAGAGAGCACAAGGCAAAGTCCCTCTGGAATCCTCAACAGTTATGACAGCTGTCTCAGTGCCGACCCCCTCAGCCCTCTAGAAGTCCTCTGGAGCTGCCTCCTCAAGGCCAGGCTTCTCAGGTTGCTCTCCCTCACTTCCACCCATGCACTCTTCCACTGTGGACTCCCTTCCCATCCCTCCACTCTGTCACTTTCTGGGAGGTATCATTCCTTCTTAGCCTCTTCCTAGAATATTCCCTGCACCTCCGCTCCATTATCTACTCTACTTGGAAATAGTTCATCCCTGGAAAAGTTAGTCTAGCAAATTTTTATGGACTTCCTTTTATGTGTCTGAGATACATAATGATCCAAAGCAAGGTCAAGCCTTTCAAGAAGAGACTGGGAAGACAACTGTGTCATGCTCTTACAGTGGTAATGTTTAGGGAGAGGGTAATATCAGGCAAAGATATAAAGAGCAAGTGGGAGGGGTTGTGCATTAGAGCAACACTGCCTAATAAAACTCTCTGTGGTGATGGAAACGATGCTTATCTCTGCTGTCCAGTATGAACCACTTGTGTAGCTACTGAGCACTTGGAACAGGAGGCTAAGAAGCTCAACTTTTAATTTTACTTAAATAGCCACACTTGGTTAATAGCTACTGCTTTTGGATAGCACATCTTTAAATGGTAGAGTTAGAGTCAAGGACAGCTCTTCTGAAAATATGACCAACGAAGATCTCATGGGGCCAGGTGTGGTGGTGCATGCCTGTAATCCCAGCACTCAAGAGGCTGAAGCAGGAGGATCACTGAGTTCAAGGCCAGCCTGGGCTACATAGTGAGTTCAAGGCCAACCTGAACTACATAGCAATACCCTGTCTTGAAACCCCACCCACCCCAAAAACGTCTGTGTTTGTCTGTGGAAACATACCCAGAAAAAATGACACTAAATACATTTTTTTCCAGGTATCCATATTTCTAAAGGACAGAGTTCAGAATTCAAATGGTCGCTTTGTGTTGCCCGTGTCTGGGCCTGTTCCCTGGGGAACCGAAGTTCCCGGACTCATCAGGTGAATTCTCAACCATAATTCTCCAGCAACTCTGAGTTCCAGGAAAGCAGCACCTGGACCACCACATAGCATGTAGCACGGCAGAGCCCTCCCAGCTCTGGTCACCTGCCCTATCTTTAGTAAAGCTCAGCTTTTAAGCAGGTCTGGATCTAATACTGGCTTTGCTGTCCAGTTCCCTCAGATTCATTTCCCCTCTGTTAAATGGTCTCAGGCAGATAACAGTGCTCTAAAGTGCTCACACAGCACTTGGCATATAGCATGTGCTCCATGAGTATTATCGCCACTGCATTATTCTTATCATCACAGTCAGCATCTTTTTCTTGAAAGAGTGCATGAATTCCTTTTTGTCTTTTGTACAAAGAATAAGGAAGCCTTCGGACCACCCATGCTTGGAGACTGTTCCACGATGTCACACTTTGTATTTTAGAATGTTCAACAGCAAAGGTGAAGAAGTGAAGAAGATAGAATTCAAGCATGGTGGAAACTATGTCACTGCCCACAAAGAAGGTTCTTTTGAACTTTATGGAGACCGGGTCCTGAAACTAGGAACTAACATGTAAGCAACTTCTCCCTCCCTGAAGGAAGGGAGGTCACTTAATTCAAAAAACCCAACCTGACTTCTGCTATGGAAGCCCCTGCTAACAACTGCAGTCATTTCCCCTTAGCTACAGTGCATGCAGACAGGGCACCCAAGGCCTCCAAACACAGGACAACCCAACAGGTCCACAAGAAAGCTAGATTTAAACAGCCATGGAAGGGTGGGTGTGGTGGTGCACTCCGGAGGCTGAGGCAGTAGGATCACCAAGAGTTCAAGGCCAGCCTGGATTACATAGCAAGACCCTGTCTCAAAAAAATAAACAACTAAACAGCCATGGAAGAGAAGTAGCCAAAGCTTCTGTCAAAGTGGAAATCCAGAGAGACACAGCTTCTATGTGTCTTTTCAGCGCCGTGTGTTACTCTTTTCAAAGGGAGGCACCGGCACTCAGCTTCCCCAGGGATTTTTCTTTGGGAAGAAATAAAATATGCGTGGCTAACAGTAATATCCTACACTCATAGCACTTTTCTGGATGTCACTTAATGTAACAAAAATAGCTGTGAACTACTCTGACAAGTTTGAAGGAAGTCAGTGAAAAGCGCTAGGCAATGTCATCCTTTTCTTTTGACGCCAGGTATAGCGTCAGTCGGCCCGTGGAAACCCATATGTCTGGAGCATCCAAGAACTTAGCCTCACGGACACAGGTGAGTGTCTGCTCCCTTCCTTATCCTCACCACCTCTTTCAAGGTACAGAAATCTGCATGAGGGAAGGGTGGGAACGCTAGATTTCAGAGCTAACCCACATTTCCCTCAATGTTTGCAGTCTTCTCCATTCAGCCTTACAGGTTTGTAATTGTAACTTTTCATGAAGCCTCCCAGGGATCTGACTAATTAGGTAATGAGGCTTGGCTTAACCACCATAATTAAGCAGGAACCACATATCAGGACATGTGAAATAGCATTGTCCCAGTGTCATTAGGTACCATGGCTGCCAAGTCCAGCGCTTGTATGTATGCTGACTGTTAAATCATCCCATTTTAATGTGTCCCTATATAGTGATACAGTAGCTAAATTCTGAATAGAGTTTTCATTTGTTTTAATTCCAGCTTTATAAATTTTTGCTAACTAGCTACCAGCTAAGTATAGGACAAATCATGGAAGAGTCAGATAAGCGAAATTATCAAACTGCTTCTCTGGGCTGGGTACCAAGGGACACAGCTGGCATAAATGTGGTCCCATCCTGAAGGGGCTTGTAGTCCCCTGGAAAAGACAATGGTAGAAAAAATTGACTATAACGAGGTGGAAGGTGAGCTCACTGAGTATTCTGCAGCAGGACATATGCTCTGTCCAGTGGGGTGGATGCTAAGGGATAGGTGGTATTAAGAAGTCAGGCCTTGTGGGGCACACCTGTAATCCTAGCACTTGGAGGGCTGAGGCAAGAGGACCCCATGGAGTTCAAGGCCAGCCTGGGCTACTTGGTGAGCTCAAGGCCAGCCTGGGCTACATAGTGAAACCCTGTCTCCAAAAACAAATAAACAACAACAACAACCAAAGACTTTTCAGAGGAGTTGATACTGAAGTGGGGCTCTAGAGTATGTGAAATACTAAATACTAGGGGATGAGAAGTTGTCATGCAGCCCAAGGTGACAGAGTGAGCAAAACCAAGAGGCGAAGGAGCCGGGGATTTAGCTCAGTGGTTTCGCCGCCTGCTGCGCAAGCGCAAGGACCCAAGTTCAATCCTCAGTACCAAAAAAAAAAAAAATACAAGAGGCCAAACGAGCAGGGAGAACTGTGTATTTACATGACTAGATCATAGCATAACTGAGGCAAGTGGCAGAGATTCCATTGGACAGGGACATGGGACCAGATTTTGCAAAGAAAATGGATGTCTTAAACAACTTGACTGTGTTCTTTAGACAAGAAGTAGAAGGGTTTGTTTTAAGGAAGAGAGAAATGAGACAAGGATTGTGTTTTGGGTAATGGATGGCTGTGCTTTAGTGAGAGCCAGGTAGGAAGGAAGGGCACTGGCTGAAGTGGACTGAGAACAGTGAGTGGCCTCGAGGGCATGTTCCCAGCTGTCACCACTGGAGGGCAGTGCAGGTGCTCCTCCAGGATGGTGCCCTTGGACCCAGAGATTTGACTGGGGCTTCTGGTACCCTCACGGAGGGAACTGGATTGACCACAGCGGAAGCACTGCTGTTCTCTCTTCTGAGGAGGAGGAAGGTGGTCTGAGGAGAAGTGTGATCCCCAGGGCACCACACTCATCTTGAAAGTATGAACATCTCCGGTTTGCTGCATCGATAGATTCCTCCTCCTGCTGACACAGATTATTTTTCTTTTAGCTCAGCCCATTTTCTACACTTTAGTTGGACCCAGAAATAATCGAAACAGTTGTTGTTTTGCCTTGTTTAATAAAAACTCCCTGTATCTCAGGGGTCTTTGCAGGAAGTGTGATCGCATTCATGTGGCCACAAATCATGCAATTGTTTCTGCAGGAAAGCATTGCTCCAAATCCTCTTGCTAAAGAAGAGCTGAATTTCCTGGCCAGGCTAATGGGAGGAATGGAGATTAAGAAACCCAGTGGCCCTGAACCAGGATTCCGGTTGAATCTCTTTACCACTGATGAAGAAGAGGAGTATGTTTCAACCCTATTCTTTAAAGACATTTGTAAAAATCCTAAGTGTCCAAACATGATAATTACAAACCAATGACATATATAAATACAGAAGATCACAAATGAAATACCAACAAATTCGGTATCCTAGTTAAAAAGTTGCCTGGAATTAGATGGCCTGAACCTTCTGGATCCATTCAAAAGGAGTGCCAGCCAGGTGTGGTGGCACACTCCTGTAATCCCAGCACTGTGGGAGGCTGAAGCAGAAGGGTCACAAGTTGGAACCCAGCCTAGACAATTTATCAAGGCGCTGTCTTACAGTAACAACTGAAAAAGGATCAGAGTGTAGGCCCTTGGTTTAATACTCAGTACCATTTTTTTTTTTAAGTAGAAGAAAAGAAATTAGGAGGAAGTTGAACCTTGATGTCTTTGAGGTTAGACAGCCACACCAGAAACGAATAGCAGGGCTGGGGATTTAGGGGATTTAGTTCAGTGGTTTTACCGCCTGCTGCGCAAGCGCAAGGACCTGAGTTTGATCCCTGGTACCAAAAAAGAAAAAGAAAAAGAAAAAGAAACAAATAGCAGTAGTAATTCACCAAGATTTACATAGTGTTTTATAGTTTATAATGTACTTTTTGTGTGTGTGTGGTGCTGGGGGTTTAACCCAAGTACTCTACTACTGTGCTACATCCCCAGCTCCCTAAGTACTTTTTTGTAGGTTTTTTTATTTGTTTGTTTGTTTAGTTTTTTTAGACAGAATTTCACTGTGTAGTCCAGGCTAGTCTTGAACTCACTGTGTATCCCAGGCTGGTTTGAAAACACAGCAGTCCTCCTGCCTCAGCCTCCCAAATGCTGGGATTACAGGTCTGCACCACCCTGCCCAGCCCCTTACATACTTTAGCATGCCTTATCTCATGTGATTGTCCCCATAACCAAGTATTGGAAGTAGAGGCTGCCTTCCATTTTCCTGTTTATTAAAAAAATTCTCCCATTTGCTTCTGTGTGGCAAGCACTATGCTAAGTGCCAGAGACAAAAAGTTGGAGTGTAAGGACCTAGAGCCTCCCGTCACCACACTCGCAGCTTAGTGGGAGAATGGAGGACATAAGTCATTCCAGTGCCATTTCATGAATGCCCTGACTCGGCACCAGCCAGGTGCAGGGGTGGGCATGTGATCTGACTCTTGGAGTTTGCCAAGCAGGGGAGGGGGCCATTCCTGGCAGAGTTCAGGGTATGCAGTGACCCAGAGACAGAAAAGAGCTTGACTTTCTGGAGTGTAGGAAGTGTTGGTTGGAGATGGAAGGCAAAGGTGAAGGGAAACAGCAAAATGAGACAGAAAAAAATAGGTTGGCAAAATATGAAGAGGCAGCTTGCCCTGCTATGAGGGAGAAAACCCTGACCTTGAACCCATTTCTTTACCATCTCTCCAGACATGCGGCACTCTCCAGGCCAGAAGAATTATCCTATGAAGTTATCAACATACAAGCTACACAGGTGTGTACTGAGAATCTCACAGGGCCTAATCACACTCCTCTCCTCATCTTGTAGTAACCTTGAACTTCACAGACCTCCTTCTCTCTAATTAGACTGTAGCTACAGTCCCTATTCTGACAAACAGGTAAGTAACTGAAATACATGCCAATGGTTGGGACCAAAAGATGCAGTACCTACTGCCCAAAGCAGCAGCCTCCTGACATGTCCTCTTCATCCCTCCCCATCTGGTTTGTCTAACAGGACCAGCAGCAGAATGAAGAGCTGGCTCGGATCATGGGAGAGCTTCAGATCACAGAGCAGCCAAGGCAGAGCACCACCAAAGGGGATGACCTGCTCGCCATGATGGATGAGTTATAGCTGTATGGACTGGGCACAGCCCTGCCTATCTCCCTGAGGACGGAAGGCTTCAAGGTCCAAAATGATGCTGCTAGTTTTTCACCGAAAAGGCCATTACCTCTAGCTCCTGCTTATGTTGTAACAAACTGTACAGTCTTTCTCAGAGAGCATTCTTCCCTGAAGGCACACATGCATTGTGTATTTCAGCAAAATACATTCTGACTCTCAAACTGGACTTTTCCCATTTAGTCCTAATTCTGTGGCAACCATGCAAAGCATCCTGGGTAGGAATTTGAGCCCCAGAGCTATCAAGGAAACACTCCATTATCCTTTTCGAGTTTGCTGCCTTACCTTTCCTGCAAGGACCTATACCTCACAGATGCCTGTAAGTCACTGATTGAGCCTCAGTGTTTTCTGGGATGTGCTCTGCCTTGTAGGTAAGTTTGACATCAGAAAGCACTGACTTCAATCTGTCAGGCCCCAGATTAGGTGGCCCTCCTCGCCTTGGTATACAAGAACTGTCACCTCCCAGAGATAGACAGAGTAAGCCCAGCCATGGCAAGGCACACAGGGTTCGTATTTGTCTTCACACATACCTCTCTTTGCATATGGGTCATCCCTGGCCATATGGTGTCCCAGCCTTCCAAAGACAGCCAGCCTTATGTGCTGTGACACTTGTCTCCTCTGCCTCACCACTGATCATCAGGCAGAGCCTTAGGTTGGGTGTGTGGGAGGCACAAGTGGGATGCCACTTCTTCTTCCATGTGCCCCCAAAGCCACTTCCATTGAGACCCACGGGAACTATCTCAGGCCAAGGCTGCCGCAAGGTCTCAAGAAAGAGCAGCAGCACTGAACTATGTGTTCCCTCCCAGGACTGAGTAACTAGTGGGTACAGGGCCAGCCACCATCCAGAGGTCAGGGTCGATTCAGTCCCATGGAAGGAATATCTGGAAAGATGGTAGGTAGTAGAGAAACTCAGCTGAGCAGGTCATTCTCTGAGATGGGGCCTGCTGCAGCAACCACTGTGGTCCCCACATCCTGAGAAGAGTAGGAACAAGCACAGTTCTGGGATGTGAGGGTAGGGAGGCCATCCTAGTGTCTGCATATACAAAAGTGAATCTCTAGATAAATTTAGTTCACTTCCGACCCATTAAAGTTATACCTCCTGGCTGGAAGTGATGGTGCACATCTGTAATCCCAGCACTCTGGGAGGCTGAGGCAAGATAATGGCAAGTTTAAGGCCAGCCTGGGTAACTTAGCAACTTAGCAAGACTCTGTCTCAAAATAAAGACTAAAAAAAGGGCTAGGGATGTACCTCAGTGCAGAGGCCCTGGGCTCAATCCCCAGTACTGCAAAAAAATTAAAAATTAATGTTACACTTCCTCACCTATAAAGATACTTCCCCTGCCCCACAAAACAGTTCTGTTAGGAGGGGAAGCCTCTCACTGCAAAAATGCCTGCTGTACATGTACCAAGTACCTTCTGTCGAGTCTCTGTGAGTAATGTGACCACCAGCCAGACCTGAATGGGGAATGGGAAAGGGAAGGTTCTGTCCTGCTCTGTGGCTGGCTCCCTCCATGCTGTCACAAACATGAGCTTCCCTATCTGGGCCCGGAGAGCGGGCCACCAGATGCCCAGGAGTAGCAGCCTCCTGCCTCCACCTGTCCCAGCACAATGCTGGTGACTTTCAGTGTGACTGTCCTCTGGCAAACAAGATACAGATCTCTGTGATGAGGCAAGCTTGGAGTTTCATGTCTTAATACTTGCACAACATTGAGAAAAACAAGTTTATTTGTGTGGTAGCTAAGAGCATCCAAAGAAAGCATGGGAGGCAGGAAGAAGCAACACACATACACACACACACAGAGCAGCAGAAGATAAGGGGCTGCAGAGTGTGGCTCAGTAGCAGAGCACTTGCTTAGCATGTGCGAGGCTCCGTGTTCCATTCCTTAGCAATGCAAGAAAAGTAGGGATCCCTCTACCAAAAATGTGGACTAAGTACCAACAACTCACCAGTGTTCACTTAAAATCAGGCCAAAATCAGCATACACGGGTCTCATACAAGAATGCCCAGTACCCGGGGAGGGCCTGTGATCAGGATCAGGACACTGTGCCCTGTCCCATCCCAGCCCCAGATTCACCGTGTCATCGTGGGCCAGTTACCCTCACCAGGCCTCAGTCTCCCAAGCCATAAGAAAGAAAAAGACCCAGTGCAGTGACTCCAGCCCAGCCAGCCCAGAAGAGGTTAAAGTTCAGACCCTGCCCCAGGTGGGACCCAGAGGGGATTTGCCCCATGCTACCCCACCCCAAGATCTGGGGAGCAGCTGCTGTCCTTCAGCTCTTCTGTGACTATGACCTCTTCCCAAGCAAGTTGCAAACTCTTTTTCTTAGGGAGTCTGGAGGCCCCAGAGGTTATATGAGGCAAAACTGAGGAAAAGCCAAAGGGCTTTGATGGCTCCCAGAAGAAAGCAGTAATAAAAATCAAGAGTGAAGGAGGAAGGAAAAAAAGAGAAACTCATTTATCCTTTAATTCTAAGAGGAAAGTCATCTCACGTAGTCCACATAAGCATCTAACAGCTTCTAAAGGTAAAAGTCACTTTTTTCCTTAGATTTAAATCCCAGGAGGAGAGAAACAGATTTTAGCATGACAATCCTAGGTACCTGGCTCTACTGGATCAGATGCCCTTGTCATTTGTCTTTGTAATCATCAGCTTACTCACTCTGATTTACATCTAGTATGATTATAGCCATACTGTCCAGCCATAGGAAACCATTAGAAAGAAATGCAAATTTTTGGAACATATATAGACTTAGCATAACCTCAGTCTTTTTGTGTGTTTGCTTTTCTTGGTTGGTTGGGGTTTTTTGTTTTTGTTTTGGGGGGTTTTTTGGGTTTTTTTGAGACAGGGTCTCGCTATGTAGTTCAGCCTGGCCTTGAACTCGTTATGTATCCCAGGCTGGCCTGGAACTCACAGCAGTCCTCCTGCCTCAGCCTCTCCAGTGCTGGGTTTACAGGTGTGCACCACCATGCCCAGTTTATAATCTAGGACTTTAGAGACTCAAAGGCTGAAGACTTAACTGGATGTGGTGGTATGTGTTTGTAATCCCTGCTGCTTGAAGCTTGAAGTACCAGAATGGTTCTAGACCAGCCTGGGAAACTTTTCTGTCTTAAGAAAGGAAAAAGAAAACCTGAAAATGAATCTAACCTTTACCTGCCTCTTACTCTCTTTAAATCATCCCCTGGATACCTTTGGGCCAGCTAAACTCCTGGACAGCAGCAGCAGAGGAGTTACAGGAAGGAGCTGGAGTAAGGAAACCACTCTGCCACTCCAGCTGACTCTCCCGGCATAGCTTGAACTGTGATGCAGAGTAAACTCTCATGTGGAAACTCACTTTTTTTCAAGTGAAACTGCCAAGTTGCATTCCAAGGGCCACTGGAAATTATTTTGGATTATTTGATTGCCTTAACATTCCCTATCACTGCCGTGGCTGCTGCCACGTGCTTACTTCCATTCTGGATTCTTGGTTTCTGGCTGGCAGTGCCTCTGCTGACAGAAGCAATCTTACTTTGTTAGTTTACCCAGATGGCACGAAACCCGGATGGCACTTGCAGGGTGTGAGGAGGGTTCCTGCTGAGCAGGGGCAGAGCCCAGGCCCTGGGTGTGCACCGAGGGCTCAGGGCACCGTGCCTTCACTGTCTTCACAGGTCCTCACTTCCCTTTGAAAGGGGAGGCCAGCAGGTTTTCCAGCAGAGCCGTGACATTGCTAAGGCCACTGGACTTGGGTTTCCCAGGTATCCTAAGGCCTCTCCACTCCGGTTACAGGATCCTCTCCATCTGTCTCTTCTCTTGCCCCTTCCTCCCTTGATTTCGTGGCTCCCTCTGCTGCAGATGTGCGTGGGGATGGCTGCTGAAGGTCTCCTCCTCCCCCTGTATGAAGCGCTGCTGCTGCATCTCCAGCCCCTGCATCTCCAGGACAGCTTCTCGCCATCCTGACTGGTCCGCCGCTCACCTGCTCCCACACCGGCCAGCTCATCCCTGCACGGCTCTACTCCCCTTTCGGAAAGCTCTGGGCCCTACTACACACTCTTTTCTTCCTAAAACTCTCAACCCTTGGTTTTCCTGGGTCCATTCATATTCTTTTCTGACCACACCTCCTCTCTCTCGCTTAAGGCCTTCTGCTTGAGGACGCCCCTGGATGACACAGTTTCATGCAGCCTTTTACAAAAGTGGCAGGCAAGGGGCTGAAGACCTAGCACAGTAGTAGAGCATACGCTTAGTGTGCACACAGCCCTGGGTTTCATCTCCAGCACCAAAACAAAAGTCAGGGTCCGGGGATTTAGCTCAGTGGTTTCACCGCCTGTTGTGCAAGCACAAGGACCTGAATTCGATCCCTGGTACCAAAAAAAAAAAAAAAAGTCAGATTGGCCAAATTAGACCATTATTTTTTTTTTTTTTTTTTTTGGTACCGGGGATCAAACTTGGGTCCTTGAGCTTGCACAGCAGGCGTCGAAACCACTGAGCTAAATCCCTGGCCCCAGATTGGCCAAGTTAATTGCCAAATGATCTGTATTTCACTCCTGGCCTGTTTTCCATTCCTTACCCTTATCTCTCTCACACTCTCCCTACTCCTGATTCTGGCCCCAGTGCCAATCCAATTGCATGCCCTGGGTTCATTCTTCTGCAAACTGTTTTGCATCACTTTTCCCCATAGCCATGACCTTCAATTGTTACCACTGTGCTGTTATCATTATTCTCTTGCCTGTACTACAGGCTAATTCACCTAATGTTCCTCATCACCTCATACCTCAGAATCTAACACTGAAGTCATTTTTATTTTTATTTAACAAATTTACTTCACTTTGAAAAGGCATGAAAAAAATTAAAATTTAAAAATTAAAAAAAAGAAAAGGCATGAAGAGGGCCCTGGGATTTAGTTCAGTGGTTTCGCCGCCTGCTGCGCAAGCACAAGGACCTAAGTTCGATCCCCAGTACCAAAAAAAAGAAAAGGCATGAAGAAGCCAAATGTGGTGGTGTCCACCTGTAATGCCCAAACTTGAGAGGCTGAGGCAAGAAGATTACTGGAGCCCCAGAGTTTGAGGTCAGCCTGGACAACTTAGTGATTGAGACCCTGTCTCAAAAAAAAAAAAACAAAAAACGAGGGTGGCTTTCGCGCTTCGGTTTGCATGTTAGTCTGCACCATGTTTCTCAGACATGGTGTGTACTTTCACTTTTGCTTTTAATCTCTCTTTCTCCTTGATTGGCCCAAGTTCACTCCGAAGAGCTGGTTTCTCCCATACCCATTTACCCCACCGTTTTCAAATAAACTTTTTGGCACTGTTAAAACAAACAAACAAACAAACAAACAGGGAGGGGGGACAGGGATTTAGCTCAGTGGTTCTGCTGCCTGCCTCGAAAGCGCAAAGACCTGAGTTCGATCCCTGGTACTGGGGTGGTGAGGGGGAGCCAATTGTTGCTGTTTTATTTTGGGGGGTTTTTGTTGCTGGGTTTTTTTTTGGTACCAGGCATCAAACTTGGGTCCTTGTGCTTGCGCAGCAGGCGGTGAAACCACTGAGCTAAATCCCCAGCCCTTGTAGCTGTTTTAATAGAAAGGGAGCCAAGTACCATGCCATAGTTTAGGTCATAAACCCATACCATAGCTCACACGGTTCAAAGACAGTATCTTGCCTTTAAATCATCTGTTGTGGGAAGCAGAACTTCACCTCCCACTAAAGTTCATACACACTTACAGAATATGTCCTGAGCCTTTCTCCTCAGCAACCCACACGAGCTCTGGGGAGCCCCAGAGGTCCCTGGCAAGCTTCTAACCCCAACCCTCTGGATGCCCAGTATCAAAATTTACATCATCAATTCCTCCTCCTTCCACTCACATTCCAGATGTGGTCAGCTTGCCAGAATTCTGATTGGCACTTTTCAAGGCCTTTAATGTTTATTCCTCCCTTCCATTCCCACTGACACCACCTTCATTTAGATTCCCACCCCCATCTCACCACACTCATAAAACTAGTGTTCTTCATGCAACTGTGGTTTATGGTGTGAAGCATTTGGGCCTCCCAAAGTCCTGTCCCTGTCCCAACAATAGGAGCCTAGTAAAGAGGATAAGATTTATATAAAAACTATGGCAAATCTGCATGCAGTGACCAAACAAGGAGAGATGCAAGCAATATGCTATAGGAATCAGAAACATTACCTCACCCGCAGTGACCACTGACTTCAGAAAGATGTGGGAATTAAGCTGGGCTTCCCAGGAGAGATTGCATTTAACATCCAAGGATAAACAAGAGAGAAGCCAAGGCAGATGGTGCAGGATAATAAAGGCAAAGAGCATATAGGCTCATCTGAAGACTGCTGAGTGGCTGCATCTTACCAGAGAAGGTTTCAATTTTAGTGTACATCGTTAGATGTACAGATTCCTGGGCTCTACTTCAGAGTCTGAATGTCTGGAGTTTGATCTTACAAGCATTCCAGATCATGTCAGAATACATGGTTCCCAGACCGTACTTTGTGATACACTGACGAGAGTTTGGATAGAAAACCTGAGAAGATCAGGCTGGAAGGCAGATGAGAATCAAATCATGGAAGGCCTTAAATGTCAGCAATGGAGCCTTTATTTTGCTAGTTAATTGAAAGTGTTCTTAGGATTTAAATGATAAGATCATTTGGCAGGTAAATAAGATCAGAACCATACTTTGAGTCTATTGGCAAAGAACTATAAGACCAGTGAGATAGTTTTTATAAGGAATTAAATGAGAGAAGGGATCTCAAATAGAATAGAGGGAGTTGGAACAAAAAGACAGGTAAAAGCTGGGTGTGGCTGAGCACATCTGTAATGCCAGCACCTTGGGCAGCTGAGGGAGGAGGATCCCAAGTTTGAACACTGCCTCTGCAATTTAGAGACTTAGCAAGATCCTGTCTCAAACTAAAACATAAATTTAAAAATGGGCTGGGGAAGTAGATCAGTGCAAAGGCCCTGTGTTCAATAGCTAGTACTACAAAAGAAAAGAAATGCTAGAAAGTTGTCTAGGTTACTCAAGGTGCCCAACTTTAGCTGAAAAATAGTAGTGGCAACCACAGAAATGAGAAAATTCAGAAGAACAACTGCTTTGGGAGGGACTTGATGAATATGTCTTATAGACATGTTGAATTTCAAGTACCAGTAAGACACAAGAATAAGCAATAGATACTTAGTAAAAGATTTGTACAACAGTCTGGGCTGGAGACATAGACAAGGGATTCAGGAATCATACAGAAGATAGCATGGAGATAGAGATTGAAACCAGAGAAAACCTAATAAACCCTGTAGCTTTACCCGCTTTATCACCAATTTTAGAGGTCACATAGCTAAGCAGTATACCCCCACTAACTGTGTTACAGGTAACACCTCTGACACATGATCCTGATGACAGTTGCCTAGGTTGTCTTTCAGAAACTTGGAGTTAGCTCAAACCAGTTGAACCCATTGACCTTTCACTTGGGCCTGTTGTGAATGGGTCTGATGGGTGCTGTTTTGATGAAAGAGGGCCAAAAATGCCACCATTTTCTGAACATACACCCTATAAAGAGAAGGTTTTTTTGTTTTGTTTTTTTTGGTACAGGAGATCGAACTCAGGGCCTTACGCTTGCAAGGCAGGCACCAGAACCACAGAGCTAAATCCCCAGCCCAAGAGAAGTTTAATTAGGCACATACAGATCACTAAATACTTCCCTTTTCCTTAATTTCAATCACCTTTCCTCATGCCTTAGACCACCCTGGTTTTTTTTGCTGCTGTGATTTTGTGTTGTTGTTTGACCACTGGGGACTGAACCTAAGGACATCACACTGAACTACATCCCTAACTCTTTTTTATTTTTTTTGAGACAGGGTCTTGCTGTCACTAAGTTGCCCATGCTGGGCTCAAACTTCCAATTCACCTACCTCAGCCTCCCAGAGTGCTGGGATTACAGACATGTGCCACCATGCCTGGTTATTTATTTTTTTTAATTAAAAAGAACAGTCTGAGGATGCAGCTCAGTGGTAGAATGCTTGGCTCGAGTGTGGGCGACAGGGGGTTCAATCTCTAGTGTCAGAAGAAAGAAGGGAGGGAGGGAGGCGACACTCTCCTTTGACAGTCTATCATTGCACTCCTGGTATTAGATGAAACCGAGGAGAGAGGATAATTAATTTGCATTAAGTCACACAGTCAGCAAAGGGCACATTTGAACCTAGGTTCCTGCACTTCTAAACAATGAACTCGAAACATTTCTTGACTTACAAAGTCTTCAAGGCTGGGGCTCCTGCTTTCTCTCAGGCCTCTTTGACACACTGCTCTCCCCAGCCTTACTAGCCTTTTTTTTGCTCCCACTGTCAAGGTAATTTCTACAAGTTCCTTTGTATAAGCCATGAAATGAGAAAATTCAGAGGAACCATGCCCTCTAATTGCAACTGCTCTCCTGGTTTTGGCCTAGTTTCGTGTCGTTCATTTCAGCTCAAATGTAACCTTAGGACATCCCTGATCTTCTCATAAAAGGTTACCCAGTCACTATGACACCACGCTATTTTAATCAGCTGAAGAACGTTTATCCTATTTTCCCAGTTTTTCTCTCTCTCCCGCGGTGCCATTAGTTCAGACAACCATCAGCTCCTGGTCAATGGTCTACACAGGGAGCCCGGCAGGTGCTTGGCTCTTGATCACCCTCTGTGAGCATGCGCCGAGGCGAGCTGGGGGCGTGCCCGAGCACGGCGCTTCCTGGAGCTTGTAGTCCGCGTCACAGCCCAGGATGACACGACAGCGCGCCTGGCGCTCTGCGTGCCCTTGGCGCACACCTTCCTGGGACTTGTAGTCGACGGCGAGCCCCCAGGAAGACGCGGCCCAGCGCACCTACGATCCCGGTGGCCAGGCGTTGCCATGGCTTCTCAGCGAGGAGGTGGCGGCGGCAGGCAACCCAGCTAGGCGCCAGCGGGCTTCGGCGGGATCGCGGGCGCGGGAAGCGAAGGAATCCGGCGTGGTGGGTCCGGGTTGGCCTAGCGCCGGGAGCCCGGGAGGAATCTTCTCCCTACTTTGCAGAGTGGCTTCTCTCGCGATCCCCATTCCTGCTGCTCTGCGTGCAGAGGGGCCTCTCCATCCCCATCTTACCGGTGGGGCTATACGCGCGAAGAACCCATTGGCTGGCTGAAGTTCTCCCTTCTAGAAAGTGGCTGAGCCTATCCCAGACCCCAGGCCTGTCTAGAGGTCCGGTGGCTGCGCTTTGCAGTCACAACACGGCCTCAGACTTTTGCTGGATCAGTCTCAGGCTGAAGGCTGAGTTGGGGGAGAAGGGTGTTAGACCATTCCCAGGACCCAGCTCCCACTCCCTCACAGTGGTGCCACATTTAATGCCATCTCGCAGAGCCTTGGTGGGATTCTTTATGAAGTCTTAAGGAGAGAATGTACCACGTTCGACTCAGGGTTTGAAAATAAGACATAGATAAGCCAGTTATATGAATTCCGTATCAAGGCATGTTGAAAGGAAACTGGCCTTGCTGTAGTGAGATTCTCGTGGTCCTTATTTAGCCTATAGTTTAACAAATGAAACAGTTTCAGAGACAGTAACTGTCCCACAGAGTTGTGTGTGGACTGGGGATTCCAACCTAGGTTTTCAGTTCCTCTACCTTCAAAACCTGTGTACTGTACTTCATATACTACCTTTTTTTTTCAGTTATCTAAATTTTTAATTACATGGCAGTTGCATGGTGTAGGCCACTCTCAGTGTGGGCCTTTAGGCAACAACATCAGCCTCATCTGGTAACTTGTGTCCTTTGCACATTCCTGGGCCCCAGCTCATACCCACTGAGTCAGGAACTGGGGATGGGGCTCAGCAGTCTGTGATCTAACAAGCCCTGTAGGTGATCCTAATGCACACTAACCTTTGGAATTGGTGTCAACCAATGATTCCCTTTTTGTTCTTGTTTTGCAGAGCTGAGGATTGAACCCAGGGCCTTCACACTGAGCTACATCCCCAGTCTTATTAATTTGTTCGCCAAAAAGGTTGACCTTTTCTAAATTTTTATTTTTATTAGTAGATGTTTGTAGTACATAATGATTACATTCATCATGGGGAGTTGGCACATGTACACAACAAGTCTTGATTCTCTTTACTTTTTTTCTCCCCTCCCCTCATCATTTTTATTTTTTTGAGACTGGGTCTCATTAAATGTTAAGTTGCCTCTTTGCTCAAATTTTTGATCCTCCTGCCTCTGCCTCCCAGCGTGCTGGGATCACAGGCATGTACCACCACATCCACCTGATTTCCAAATTGTATCATCCATCTAATTCACAGAGGGATCAGATTCTGTTTCAGTAGGTGTGTGGAGAGACACAAATTGTTGTGTTTTTTTTTCTGGAGACAGGGTTTCACTTTGTAGTGCAGGCTGGCCTTGACCTCACTATCTAGCCAAGGCTGGCCTCCAACTTATGACAATCCTCCTGCCTCAGCCTCCCAAGTGCTGGGATTACAGGTGTGTGCCACCAGGCCTGGCAAGAACCAAGCTTTTGTATTTCTTAACAATTGCTCTGAAGATGCCAGCCCACAGAGCATATTTTGAGTAGCAAAGATGTAAACTACTTTAGGGGAGTGGTTCTCAAGGTTGTCAGCACATTAGAAGTACCTGGGGAGCTTTTAAATTTAGGATACCTGGGCCTCACCCCCCAACCAAATAAATCAGAATCTTGGAGGTGTGGAGGCCAGGTAAAAACTTCCCAGGTTGGCCAGGTGTAGTGCCAAATGCATGTAATCCCAGCACTCGGGAGGCTGAGGTAGGAGGATTGCCACGAATTAAGTCCAGCCTGGAATATACACCAAGACCCTGTCTGAAAAAAAAACCCTCACTTCATGAGGTGATTCTAATGTACCGTAAAGACTCAGAATCACTGGTATGGGATTTGGGGTTAGGCAGCTATGGATTTGAATCCTAGCACCTCCATTTAGCAATTATGTGATCTTGGGAAAGTTATAAAAATGATTTGGTCTCTCCTTGCCATATTTTTCCCATCTATAAAATAGGTGCAAGTAATCTTTGGCTTGCAAAGTGATCTGAGAATACTATGAGATGTGTGTATGAAACCTGTATCCACAAAGGCAAAAACTGGGGAGTTGGTCAGGCTTGGGAAGGCCAGTGCTGGGGATTTTGAGAACATGGTGAAGGTGAGTCAGCAGCGCAGCCCTTAACCTGCTATAGCTCCCATCTGTGTGCTTCTGCCCACAGCGACTAGCCAGCTGGTGTGGAAGCATGGCAGTGAGCCACTCAGTGAAGGAGCGGACCATCTCCGAGAACAGCCTGATCATCCTGTTGCAGGGCCTTCAGGGGCAGGTGACCAGTGTGGACCTACGGGATGAGAGTGTGGCCCATGGACGCATTGACAACGTCGATGCTTTCATGAACATCCGCCTGGCCAAGGTCACTTACACGGACCGTTGGGGGCATCAGGTTAAGCTGGATGACCTCTTCATAACAGGCCGAAATGTTCGTTACGTCCACATCCCAGATGACGTGAACATCACCGCCACCATTGAGCAACAGTTGCAGATCATCCATCGAGTGCGAAACTTTGGCAGCAAGGGCCAAGGCCGGCAGGAGTTTCCCACCAAAAAGTATAAGTGAGGCTGTCACCTTAGCAAGTTCTAGCACCAGCTCAGGTTCCTCCCGAGTTCTGAGCCAACTCCTGCTATCCCTCCCTGCCTGGAACCTGGTATCGGACAGACACCACTTGCCACAGCTCCCTTTCACAGGGTTCCACCTCCCGGATTCACCCTGGGACCCAGAATCCTATCTGGCTGCCTTTGGCCTTGGGGTAGGTGACAATCCCCTTTTTTGATCCTTTGTACCCAAATATGATTTACTGATTTAGGAAATTTGTCAGGTAGTTTTCAACTCTCTCCTTGTAAAGTTTATTAAATGTGCTTGGCCTGTGTCTCCTCTACCTCCCCATTTCTCTTGCAGTTGTGTTCATTTTCTCATGAAATCAAACTTCAGTACAAACAAGTCTATGCTTTGTGCTTTCCCTGCTAGGTGCTGGGCTTCCTGTTGGTGCTGTATAGTAGGTCTCATGGTTTCTAACTTGGCTGCATGTTGGAATCACCTGGCCCCCACCCATCTCAGATTCAGGTTAAATTGGTGAGTGTGGCTCAAGCACTAGGACTTATTTATTTTTTTTAATACTGGTAATTGAAAAAATTACTGGCAGTTGAATCCAGGGCCTTTTTCCTAAGCTTATATCCCCAGTCTTTTATTTATATATTTATTTTTCAATTTTTAGACAGGGCCTCACTAAGTTGCTAAATTGCCCAGGCTGGCCTCAAACTTGTGATTCTCCTGCCTCAGTCTACCAGAGTGCTAAGATTACAGGCGTGTGCCACCACACCCTACTAAAACCCGTACTGTTTAAATTTCCTGGGTAATTTTTCATTTTGTTTTGTTTGTTTTGGTGCCGGGGATTGAATTTGGGACCTTCCGCTTGCAAGGTAGGCAGTGGAACCACTGAGCTAAATCCCTGGCCCCAAAGGTTTCATTTTAGCTTAAGTGGTGTTGGAAAGTAGTAGAGGTATAGTCATACTTTTTGGGTTTTGTTGTTGTTTGTGTGTTTTTGAGATAGGGTCTTATTATGTAGTTTAGGCTGGCCTTGAACTTTTTTTTTTTTTGGTACCAGGGATCAAACTCGGGACCTTGCACTTGAGAGGCAGGCGCCGGAACCACTGAGCTAAATCCCCAGCCCTCCTGGGTGATTTTAGTATGTAGGAAAGACAGAGAACTGTAGTCAGAGAATACTTTAGTGGGATCAGGTGGAAAGTGGTATTTCTATTCAGATAAATGTGGAAGGGCCAGTTAATCTCATTGCTGTTTCCTGAAGCACATAGGTTTGAGTATTCTGGGCCCTCCCCTTGGGTATGGGAGTTCAGCCACCAGCAAGACATGAGTCCTGGATTCTGAGAGCCTTCTGGCACTCAGAGTTAGAACCCAGATCTTTGTGGTGGTTGCCTTATGGTCATTCTAAACCCACCACAGACAACCATCTCAGTGACAGTTACTGTGTCCTGTGGAACAAGAGAGTTAGTTCATCAGATAGGCACAGAGCACCTGCCAGGTGCCATGCCATGAGCTCTTTGTTCTCTGCCATGACACCCTCCCTTGGAGGAAGCCAACTGGGCTAAAATCACTACAAACTGAGCCAGAATAACCTCTCCTCCTTAGAGATGTGGGTCTCAGACATTATGACTCAGCAACAAGAAAACGGCTAAGACACAAGGTGACCACAGGCAAAAGAAACATGCATTTGCATGTGTTTCCAGACTTGAAGAGCACTCCTGCAGGGGGTTTGGCCTAGGAGTAGAGGAAAGATCTACTCTGAGGTTTGGATGGTGCACCAGGCTCTTCTCCATCCTCATCAGGGCCAGCAAGGGAAGTCGGTTAAGGAACATCCCCTTACCCATCCTCTGCTAGACTCTACTAGGCCGTCTGTCCTTCTTGGGAAGGAAGGGAACCAGGCCCTGCTGAGACACACTCCTGTCAAGCACCTGGCTGAGAGCAAAGCTGACTGCAAGCCCCAAGGATATGGGTCTTTTGTAGTCTGTCCTGGAATGTGGCCAAGGCTGTCAAGGGCCCAGGCTGAGGCCCACAAAGCTCAGTGCCCACCACCCTATGGCAAGCTAGGAACTTTCTGACTGCTACTGGTCAGTCATTTCACAGCATCAAGTGTCTCCCAGGTACACTGGTAACAGCTGAAGGACCGTCAGGATGGACAAGAGCTAGGCACAGTGGTGCATACACATGATCCCAGTATCCTAGGAAGCTGAGACAGGAGGATCACAAGTTTGAGCCCAGTCTGAGCAATTTAGCACAACTCTGATTTAAAATTTTTAAAAAAGAGGGGTGACGGGGATTTAGCTCAGTGGTGCCACCACCTGCCTTGCAAGCACAAGGTCCCGAGTTCGATCTCCTGTACAAAAAACAAAGTAAAATAAAATATATAAGCCAGGCATGGTGGTGGTGCATACCTGCAATCCCAGCACTTGGGAGGCTGAGAAAGGAGAATTGCCAGGAGTTTGAAACTAGCCTGGGCTACATGGTGAGTTCAAAGCCAGCCTGAACTACATAGTAAGACCCTGTCTCAAAAATAAATAAATAAATAAGGCTGGAGACTTAACTCAGTGCAAAGGACATGAGCTCATTCCCCAATGTGGAGGTGCGTGGCGGGGGGGGGTGGGCAAAGGTTTGCCCTCAGGTGTCTGACAGATAATAAATGAACAAAGTAAAAATGTATACAGATGCTGTGAAGGAGATAAATAGGGTCCTCTGAGAGAGTAACAGAAGTGGTTTCATTTTTCAGAAAGTGGTCTGAGGAAGTGAAATTTAAACTAAGGAGCCTGCTGTTTAAAGAACCAGGGGAATCTAGATATGGTGGCACACACTTGTGATCCCAGAATCCAGGAGGCTGAGGCAGGAGGATTGCTGAGAGTTCAAAGCCAGCCTGAACTATAAGAGCAGGGGATAGCAAAGGAAACTTTCAGTATAAAAGTTCTAAAGGGCGAAAGCTTAGGGGTTTAGGGTGGATGACAGTAGAATTGTGACTATCATAGAGGGGAGGGAGGCTGGGGCAAATGATACATTGTGGGTAAGGAGTGCTGATTATAATTTTCTCTTTCTCTCTCTGCCCCCCCACCTCGGGCCTGCAAGTGATCTAAGAGCCCTGGCTCCTGGTTGCAATTTTTTTCCGGGGGGTTGTTTTGAGACAGGATCTGGGTATATAGTCGAGGCTGGCCTTGAACTCACTATGTAGCCCAAGCTGGCCTGGAACTCACAGCAATCCTCCTGCATCAGCCTCCTGAATCCTGGGATCGCAGGCATGCACCATCATGCCCAATCTCCTGGTTGTAATTTCTGGTATGTAGGAAATAGAACTTGAACTTTAACTGACTTTGAGTTCCTATTTCACCTGTCCGGCCAGAGTGGCAGAAACTCAGTGACAATCACTTAACAGTTCCCTGCATTTCCTTGGAATTATGTTGGAATTCAAAGGCACTTCCTTCAAGGTGCCAGTGCCTGGGGGGAGAGGGGTGGTCCGATGTAGTGGGCATCCAGTCCCACTAGGACCCACAGAGATGTCTTCATTTTATTTGGTTTGGGTTTTTTTTGTTGTCATCAGCTTTCAAAGGTTGCTGCTTCATGAGTTGCCTCTTCCAGACCAAAAGAACCCTCTGCATGTCACTTCTCAAGTGTTACATTTTTTTTCTGCTTTCCTCAGGCCTTGTCAGGCCCAGGAAATTCTTAGGTCTTAGGTTAGTTGGCCCTGGTTTGGCCATATTATATGCAGCACATAACTCCAGAGCTTCATTTCTTCAAAGGTTTGTGTTACTTCCTTGGTGCCACACACTGGAAAAAGAACATGACTGTTCTTTGCTCTCTGACCCAGAGGCCCAGCTGACAGCCCCAGCAAGAGGTCCAGGAAAAGCTACTCTGTTGTCAGGGACCATCTTTTTACCCAGTCACAGGCTCCCAGATCCCCCTGTTACACAGTTTTCTAAATTTATTTCTGCACAGAAATTCTTCCCATTCCTCCCTGTGGGCTGGGCTTTTGAAATAAAGAAGCTAAAAATGAACTCTGCAGTCTGTCGTATCCTTCGTTTCCTGAAATGACAAATGCAGAATAACCTAACTCTGTAAGGGAGGGGCCCAGGGACACCAAGGGAAAGATGGAAAGTATTTCCTGTGACCATCAGCCTGTCAGAGTCCGGATGGTGTGCTCCTCATTGCCAGGCATACACATCCACCCTTCCTGCAGCTTCAGCCAGTGTGAGGTCCCAGTGGATGTCAGAACCCCCAGAAGTTCTGGGTGTGAAATTGCCACAGAGTATCCCCTCTTTCCCTTTCCCCATGCCTGGAGAGAATAGTTCAGGGGTCCCTCATTTGAGGGAGGGGACTGCCAAGACTGAGGAAAGCCAGGTGGGCATGCAGCTGACAGGTAGATCTCCCAGACATACAAGGGACACAACATGTCCAGCTCAGCATGGCCAAGTGGGTGGGACTTCAGCAGCATAGTAAGTTCCAGTCTGGCATTTCTGGCTGAAGGGCCTCCGAGGATAGCAGGGATTCCTTGAGTTGTCAGCAGTGATTCAGAAGAACCCAGAGAAACAGCATATAATTTGTGAAGGATGATACTCTGAGGTGGCATTATGCCAATAGCATGATGGTTATATTGGCCTGTTGCTCCTGATCGCAAGCTCCAGTGGGTATAATTTAAGGCCATCAATAAAGAGGAAGAAATTACTTGATATAAGTTATATGGCAGACAAAATTTACCAAATATAAGTCTTATATGGAGGAAAAATACTAAAAGGGGTCTTTAAAGGTGGAAAGGTTGAGAACCACTGGCACAGTCTAACTCCTTCACTTTACAGTTGAGGAAACTGAGGCCCAGAGAAGGGAAGGGGCTCTTCCTAGTTCCCCTGATTAAGTTAGAAGCAGAATGCTAAGATGGGCATCATAATGGGAATCAGAAATGGCTACTACTTGTGTTATCCCCTGTGCTAAAGACTCCATGTGGGGGAGGGGGCTGCAGATGTAGTTCAGTGCCACCGCACCTGCCTCAAAAGCACAAGGTTCTGAGTTCAATCCCCGGTACTGGGAAAAAAAAAAAAAAAAGACTCCATATGCTCCATGAGGGCAGAGCTGCTATTGCATCACAGGCCTTGCATCATCAGTCTTCTAGGAGTGAAAGCAATTTTACTACATCATCATAGCAACCTTATATTTTAACAAGCTCATTTTAGGTTCACAGATAGACTCAGAGAAATTAAATGATATGCTGAAGGGGAACAACACAGAATGGGGATTTGAACTGAGATCTGCCTGGCTCCCAACTCCATGATTTTGCTTTTCCAGTACTCAGGATTGAACCCAGGGCCTTTGCATTGAGCTCCATCCCCATCCCGTCTTTGAAATTCTAAAACAAAGGGCTGGGGATGTAGTTCAGTGGCACAGTGCCTGCCTGGCAAGTTCAAGCCCTGAGTTCGATTCCCAGTACTCCAAAAAAATATTTTTTCTAAGACAGGGTCTTGCTAAATTGCCAGATTGCCCAGGCTGGGTTTAAATTTGCAATCCTCCTTCCTTAACTTCCCAGAATTATAGGATTATAGATGTGCACCACCACAACCAGTCCAACTCCATGATCTTAACTAAGATACTATCTGCTTCCTAGCACTTTTTTCTTTTCTTTTCTTTTTTTGTACCAGGGATTGAACTCAGGACCTTGCACTTGCAAGGCAGGCACAGTGCCACTGAGCTAAATCTCCAGCCCTTTTCTTCTTTTTATTTGAGCCAGGGCATCGCTATGTAGCCCAGGCTGGCCCCAAACTCATGGTGATCCTCCTACTTCAGCCTTCCAAGTGCTGGGATTACGGGAATGTTCTGTGATGCCCAGCCCAGCACTTTTTTTCTTTTTTTTTTTAAGAGTAGGAAAATTTATTGGGGAATAAGAATGAGGAATAGAAATAGCTCCTAAGAGACAGGAGGGGTCCTGAATGAATTGCCAAGGAGCCCACTTCTTTGAGAAAATTTTATAGAACAAAAGTATGAGGTGGGTACAACGTGAGTCAAAACTATAATCAACCAATAAGATTACAAGTAGAGCTGCTTCAGTAATATTGATCCAATAGAAACAAGGACATATGGATGACATTAATCTTGGCCGATAATCTATAGTCTTAGTCTAGTTTTAGTCTTAGTGGGTGGAAGAAGATGGCCATCCCACCCCTAATGAGATAATGGTTTATTAATGCAGGACATCTCAAAAGGGTGGACCAATTTTAAACTTCTGTTTTTCCCTTAGGGAAGTATGTAAACTGGCCATTGTGACTTTAATCTTCTTTAGATGCACCTCCAGCCACAGTTCCGATGTGTTCTCATCTTCTGCACTGATTCCCTCAAGGGCCTAGTCTTGTCTGACTGCCTATAATATTTCTACCTGACTTAGCTGTCTATAATATTCCCCCCACTGGAGGTTTCCCTAACTGCGGACAGGGGAGAATGGGCATAGTTTCCATCCAGCTGCTTCGTGCTGAGAAGGGTTGGTATAGGCAGCCCAGCACTCTTCACATCATACTGATGGCAGAATTAAGTTAGAGTAGCCTCTGCTCACCTTAGTTGTCATATCCAGCTACCATGTGGATCTGACACTCAAAATTTGCCATACCTAAACCTTGGGGCTTGCCCACAGAAAGAGTGAAAAAAAAAACAAACTTGAAAACAGCCAATAAGAAGAGCTGACCTTCAGAAGCCTGAAGAGGGCCCTAGAGGTTGAGGGTCTCTTCCCCTCCTTCTGTGACAGGCAGATCTTCCTTTACCTCATCAAGGAGTGGTGTTGTGACAGGCATCACTTTGTTACGGCATCTCCGTCTGCCAGTCAGCCAGAGCTGGAGAGCCAGAAGGAGCATGTCATCACATGTGTGTGTCCCAGCCATCTCCTTGTGTTAGTGTCCTGGTGACAGTTTTTCATTTTCTCTGGCTGGCACCCCTACTTTCTGTTCATTACCTCTTCTCCTCCCTTCTCCTCCTCCTCCTCTTCTTTGTTAAAATCCTATATTTTGGGGCTGGGGATTTAGCTCAGTGGTTCCAGCGCCTGCCTCACAAGCACAAGGCCCCAAGTTGATCCCTGGTACCAAAAAAAAAGTCCTATATTTTGAATCAGCTGAGAATCTCCTGGGGGTGGGGGTGATGGTGTCATTGCCAAGTGATTCATCTGGCTGATAATTAGCGCCCTGGAAAACGCAGAATTCATTCTTGTCAGAGTCAGGGCTTCCGGAATCCTGGGGCTTCTCCCTTTATCAAAAAGAGAAGTATGGAGGGCTGGGGCCTGGCTTCTCCATGTCTGTCTTTTGGCCATCCACTTTCTTGAGATTCTGCCGCTAAGGTGACACTTTCTAGGTCCTGTGAGTAGCTGTTTTCATAACTTACTGAGTCCTCACAATGATCCTATGAAGAGTTATTTCTGTCTGTATAAGCAAGAAGTTCTGGGAACTTACACTTAGTTATCTAGCTTGTGACACAGGAGGGATTTAAATTCTAGCTTTTAGAAATCCACCAGACTGGGTTCAAAGCACAATCCTGCCATTATTAGCTGTGTGCCTTTGAACAGGTTACTTTCCCTTTCTGAGCCTTATCTGTAAACAGATGCCTAATGCTGGTGTCTCTTAAGTGCTTAACACAATGGGTGGCACAGCAGTGGGAAATGCTCTGATTACTGTTACTCAGCCCTTTATGCAGTTTAATAGGCACTAGGCATTCAGAGAGACAATGAAAAGGAAAGTGGTGGTGGGGCCGCCAGACCTCCCTCAGATCAGCCCTCATGTCCAGGTACTATCTGTATGGATATGTTCATTACCTCTTTTCCTCCTTTCTTTTTCTTTCTTTCATTTAATTTAATTTTTTCTTTTCCTCCTTTCTTTCTCTTTTTTTCCTTTGTTAAAATCCTGTATTTTGAATCAGCCGAGAGTCTCCTGGGGGTGGGGATGTGGTGTCATTGCACATACACATAAGTGCCTGGCCACACACCCTAAAATCCAGCAGTGCACACAGGCTTGGACACGAGTGCCTACACATGGATGCAGAGTGACCCAGGGGACAGCTGAAAAGACAGCTGAGAGTTAAAGTCACAAGCAGCAAGGGTCCCGGCTCATTTTTCAGAGACAAAGGAGTGGGGCTATGGCCGCTGGTGCTGCCGTCACTGAGCCCTTCTAGCTGCTTCTGCATGCCAGGGGACAGAAGTCAGGCTCTCGGAGGGCCCAAGTGAGTCACCACCATGATGCAATCCCTTTAAAGGGCTCATCTGCTGGTGCTAGAAGCTGATTCATGGAGGGCGTGGCTGTTGGAGGAGGAGAAAGGGATTGAAACTGTGGTAGGAGAGACTTGGTTAGGTGACTGGAATCATTAATAGGAACTCTTTCCTGTAAACCTCCCTGGTCAGGACTACAGAAATCTCCAAGTTGAAGCTGGCTATCCTTGGGGTTTCTAAAGGGCCTACACAGAGGGAAATTAATTATGAGAGTTAAGATAGGAATTCTTGTCTTTTATTGAGCCTAACTGCAGAGCTTCCCGCACAGAGTTCCAGAATCCAAGAAATAGGCATTAAGGAAGTATCACTTTTCTGATAAATAAACGACAGTTGGCAGATTTCCAGCGGCTGGAGAGCTCAACCTCGGCAGAACGAGTTGGACCGTCCGCAAGGTTCTGGGGCGTCAAGGTGGGGCGGTACCTCCGTCCCAGCCTCATGGCAGACATCGATTAACGGTAAGTACCGCCCCCATAGGTCTCAGTCTCCAATAGTTTCATAGCTTTTGGCCCAGGCCCTACTTTGAACCAATCCTCAATCGGATTCTGACCTCTTGCCTGAAGGCTTCCGCCCATCGTCAAAATGGCGACCCAATCCGAGGGGTGTGGGCCCTTGACGCATGAGGGGTGTGTCCGGGAGGGGCGGTGCTGCGCCCGGGAGGGGGGCGGTGCGTCACTTCCGTTGTCAGGTGGCGGCGCCGCAGCCATGGAGGGAGGCGGCGGTGGCAGCTTGGGTGGCTACGCTGGGAGGCGGCGGTAAGCGGCTCCCACGCCCCCGGCCCGGCCCCGGCCCCCCGGGACGGAGCGCGGAGCAGCCCCGGCTCAGGGCTGCGGACTATGGGCGAGCAGCGCTGACCACCCGGGGAAGGTGAGGCCGGGGGTCCCAGAGCAGGGATCCGGGCGGGCGTTGCGGGTTGGCGGGACGGGCCTCAGCAGCCGTGGCGGTGGGACCCGGGTGACAGAAATCGCAACAAGGAATGTCCCCTCCTCCGCTGGGGGTCTGCCTTTCTCCGACAACAGAGAGAGACTCAGTACCTGCCACAGCCCTTACAAAGTAGGCACTATCGGCCCTGCCCGGAGCCATTCACAGTAAGTGAAGCAGCCGGCTTTTAAACCCAGCCAGGTTTTCCCAAAGAGACGCCCTCCACCTCTCCTTGCTTCCCTCCTGATCTGGAGAGTGACTTCAAAGTTAGGACGAATTCCCAGGGAGGGCCATCCAGAGCTTCCTCCTGGACCCCTCACCGGTTGACACCGGCCCCATGGCTGTTGGAGAATTTCGCGTCCTGGGCGGCGTTCAAGTGAGAGAGCTACCTGCTTGCCAGATCCGCATTTGGCTGGTCTTCTTCAAGGGGAGACCTTGCTGTGGTCAGTGTTTCACCTACCCGAGCTGGCTCAGGTCCGCCCATTCCCACGCCACTTGGCCCCACCTTCCAGTAGGTCTGAGTATTCGGACTCCCCACGGTGTTCTCTGCCCACTCACACTCTCCAGGTTTGTTGCCCTTTTGTTGGCGGAAGGAAGGGATGACAGTCATGTTCTGTAGCAGGATAGACTTTGCTCTGTTTTAAGTCACTGGAGGAAACCAGTTGGCTTTGCTTGGTTTTGAGAACCATGAGGAAGAGGGTAGTCATCCTGGGCTGGGCTCCTTTCCCTCTTGGCTGAATTGTTTGGCATGAGATAAGGAAGAGCAGAATGTGTAATTGTAGGAACCAGAGAATCCTTATTTGTAAGCTGTATGGGTGAACTCCAGCTCTCCTTACTGACCCTGCTATGCCAGCTGTTTGTGAATTAGATCTAGACAGGCTAAAGATAACCTTATTCATTCATTCATCCCTCACATAACAGGGTCCTTGCTTGTAAGAGTAGGTAGTGGAACCCAGGTCTGATGGTGCACGCCTGTAGGCTGAGACAGGAGGATAACTGCAAGTTCGAGGCTGGCCTGGGCTACATAGTGTGTTCAAAGCCAGCCTGGATTACACAGCAAGACCCCATCTCAAAAAAAGGGGGGGAGGGTAGGTTCTGAACCCAGATTTTGTGAGTTGAGCAGCTTTCTAGCCGTGTGACCTTGGGCACTTTGTTTAACCTCTCTGCCTCATCTATAAAACAGTGATGATAATATAGAATTATAAAAAAGTTAAAAAATTAAACACATGTAGAATACATAGAACTGGCTGCCACATGACAGTTCAATAACCATTAGCTATTCTCATTTCAAAAAGTTCAGTGGTCTTGTTAGGGAAGACTGACCTGTAAACAAATAGCTGAAATGTGATCTGAAAAAGCTAGCAGCCGGTAATTTCAGCTACTCAGGAGGCTGAAGCAGGAGGATTTGAAATTCCAGCTCAGCCTGGGCAACTTAGTAAGACCCTGGCTCAAAATAAAAAGGGTTGGAGACTTAGCTTAGTGGTAGAGCACTTGCCTAGCATGTGTGAGCCTCACTTCTCAGTACCATTAAAAACAAACAAACAAAACTAGTAGCAGCAAGAACAGAATGCTGTGGGAGCCCAGCAGAGGAAGCTGCTGGCTCATCTTGGGAAGTCTTGACATAAGGGAGGCTGAAGCCAAGTCTTGAAGGAGAGAAGAGGGAGACTTAGCTAAGTGAGAATGAAGAGGAATGTGTTCTACTGCAAGAGAGATTCATAGTTTATTCCAGAAACCTCAGATTGTTGTTCACTGTAGTATAGAAGTTGACATGGTGCAAGATGAAGTAATATAAGTTGACTAAGAAATGTCTGTTAAGGATTTGGGTCTTTATGCCCAGCCATTGGGGGACAGTGACCAGAGGAGTGACATGAATGAATCTGTGTTGTAGAAAGATCTCCTTGGAGTCCTAGTACAGGAGGGAAGAAAGAGGAGAGAAGGACCTCTTTGGAGATCACTGCAGGCTTCTGAGCGAGAAGAGTTGGTCCTGGGGTAGTAGAGTAGATCTCTGCTGCAAAAGCACTGCAACCAGGGGCTAGCCCTCTGCATGGGTCTGGGCTTGGCAAAGAAATGGTCCATGTGGGATTGCAGTTATGTAAGTTGCCACCCTGCTGAGGTGGGGCTGCCTTCTCAGAAGCCCAGTTGTAAGGGGTGTTGCATTTGCTCATTTGTGCCTTGAATTTGACCTTTGGGCATGGCACTAGGCTGTAGTGGCTAAGAGCTGTTTGCACCATCTGACAGATGTAGGTTCTAATCCCAGCCCTACTGGTCACTTACCTTATTCTCTACATGCCCAGCTTTCTCATCTCTAAAACGAGGACAGTAAGAGTAGCTCCCTACTGGGGCAGTTGTGAGGATGAAGTGAGATGTTGCAGGTTGAGTATTTAGCACTCAGCAAGGAGTGAAAGCTTGGTGTTAACTTTTATTACAGCCTGCAGGAAAGAATTTCTAGGAATCAGTTGAAGCAATTCATAGCAACTAGAACTGTGTCCTGTTGAGCTGTCAGAACTGTCCTGAGGGATCACAAGATCACAGAGTTTTATTGTATTCTTGTTGAAAAGGAAACCTGTGGGGAGTTTACCCAGTAGGTACAGGAGCAATGGAGATGATTCAGTGTGGCCCTCTAAAAGAATCATTTTTCAAAGTAGAAGTAAGACTGCAATAGAAAAAAAGCAGTATTTTAAGGTATACATGGGAGAAAATGTATTTAGAGTTCCTTCTGTGTGAGTGCCTACAAGTAACCCTAGTCTGGTGCCTGGATTAGCATGATCAGGAAGCATTATGAACATTGATATGAGTGATGGCTCAAAATACAGAAGCCCAAGTGTATACACATCAGCTCCTATGTGCAACTGACATGTGCTGAGTACTAGGGGAGGAAGAGGATGAGAGGCAAACCTTGCCCAGGAGGAAGTTGTACCCCAGCAGGGGCAGGCGCAGGTGTATAACCCATGGACATGGACATTTGCACAGAGCTTGACGAGTCTCCCAAAAGACGGTACAACATTTATGTGGTGGGAAACCAGCGAGTGGAAGGAGTGATTCACCTTGGGGATGAGGAGAACATTGAAGGAGAGCCCTTAAAATTTGAACTGGATCTTGAGGAGTAATTAGAGTTTTCTGGGGGCTCTACAAAGTACCCCAGGCAGGGGAAGCAGTGTGCACAAGTGTGGTTGTGTGCCTGGTGTGTGTGGCACTTTAGGAACCCCAAGGAGTTCCAGCAGAGGGTGTGAAGAGACCTGACAGCAGCCCATGCTGGAGAGGTAGGCATGCACTGTGCCAGGATGCTTGGACTTTGCATTCTGTTGGTGATGGCTGTCTTAAGTAGAGGAAACAGCAGCAGACCTGCATCTTCCCAAGAGTGCTCTGGCTGCTGTGGAGGATGGATGAGGAGAGAGTGAATGTGGATTTCTAGGAGGCTGTTGCAGTAATCACACACAGTGAGATGAAGGCTTGGATCAGGGCAGAGATGGTGCCGATGGGGAGGAAGGGTAGAGATCAGAGCTGCCTGGTGGAGGAAATCTTTTTTTCTTAGTACCAGGAATCAAACTCAGGACCTTGCACTTGCCAGGCAGGCGCAGCACCACTGAGCTACATCCCTGCTCCCCGCCTTTTTTCTTTCTTTTTTTGGAGGGGAAATCAACTGGACTCTGGGAGTGTTTGGAAGTGAAGGTTGAAAGAGAAGGAACTGTGGCAGGCCCACGATTCTTGGCTTGGGTGACAGAGTGATAGTGCACAGATAGGTGGCTCGTGGAGAAGGTATTAGCTGGTGGAATTCAAAAGCTCCATTCATTTAGGGCTGAGCTCACCCTCAAGGGAGACGATCAATTCCAAAATCTTGTGGAACCTTGTCCTGCTTTGGCACAGGCCTCCCTCCGGTGTTGTGTGGATCAGCACCTGGGAGAAAGTAGCTCCCCTTCCTTTACCTTTCCTCTGCCCAGGAATGACCAGGGAGGTGAACTGCATCAAATGGCAGAAACTCCAGTGGAGCCCTTCTCTCTGAGATAGACACCCTGATTCAGCAAGCCACAGCCCATCAGGTCTGAACAGCTGCAGACCCTCAGGGCAGAAGTACCTTTATCAGCACCCCCTGGAGATCATATCTAGAAAGAGACTTTCAGACTGGATTTACTCCCTGATGCTGGGCCAGCAGATTCAATCCTGCTTCTCAGGAAGGAAAGGCATCTGCAGAGGCTGTCTAGACTCAGAATCCTCAGGGAAGTGAGAGGAAGCCACCATAGTGCTTTTACCCCCTGAGTTCTGAGGGAGCTGGGAGCTGTCCATGAAACATACTGGGCCATAGAGAAGGGTAGCCAATAAACAGGGCTTCAAACAAAGCCTTCAGAATGTGGGAAATTGTCATAGCATCTGTCCTTGGGTTGTGGTATACTGAAGATAGAAGGGAAAGTGGCCGAAACAAGAGCATTTTTTCCTCTTCCACCTGCTCTGGTGACACACTAGCCTTGAAGGTGGCCCTGGGCCGGCAGCTGCTCCTGCATATCCTCCCAGGCTCCTGTAATCAACAGCCAAGAGGGGGCAAGGCTGATATTGCTTGCTTTGCTTTGTTTACTGTGTTAGAGATGATTTTTTTTTGGCACATGTTCATGCCTGTCTCCTCATTTTGGCTACATTGTATCCTTTCTATTTATTTATTTATTTAGGTACCGGGGATCGAACTCAGGACCTTGCATTTGCAAGGCAGGCAATGGCACCACTGAGCTAAATCCCTGGTCCCATTGTGTCCCTTCTTTTTTTTTTTTTTTTTGGTACCGGAGATTGAACTGAGGACCTTGCGCTTGGGAGGCAGGCGCTGGAACCACTGAGCTAAATCCCCGGCCCTCATTGTGTCCCTTCTTGAGTGTAATTTATTCTCTAGGGTTGGACTTCTGGGCTCTTATTTGTACCTTTGTATGTTGTCCACAGTTTTTTTGTTTTGTTTTTTTTTTGGTACCGGAGATTGAACTGAGGACCTTGCGCTTGGGAGGCAGGCGCTGGAACCACTGAGCTAAATCCCCGGCCCTCATTGTGTCCCTTCTTGAGTGTAATTTATTCTATAAGCTCTCTGCTGATAATATACATAGGTTAGCTTTTGCTCCTCAAAGCTGAAGTGACTTTCTTTGTGCTTTTGATTTTGCCCACCTTAGGTATCTACAGGATAAATTCCTAGAAGAGGTGTTGGTGCCTCAAAGAGTATCTCTTTTAAAAGAATTTCTGGGCCTCTTCCCTTTTAATAAACTGGAGCAGCCTTACCCCCACCCCCAAAAGCACATCTACTCCTGGCTGGAGTAGATACCAGCAGTGCAGTGTGGTCATTCTCTCTCAGCTGTGGCATCTATGTCTCCCCAGAGCCTAGCCTTCTCTAGGCCTCAGTATTTCAAAGAAACCAATTGTTGGGAAGCACCAGGGGGAGCAAAACCAAGAAGGGCTCTTGTCATTTGGAATGAAGCTGTCCCCTCTAAAAATGTTGGCAGACCACCATCTACCTGGCAAGAGAGATAAAGGATCTTCTGCCTGTAGGAAGTCTGTGGCCCAGCGGTCCAAAAGAAAGAGAGAATACGCTGGTCACTGGGGTGGAGATTGGCTGGAGAAGGACTGACCTGGCTGTTGTATGTCTTTGAGTTTGGGGCAGAGCTTCTGTGAAGTGCTTAAAGCTTAGTTCATCCACTTGGAAAACCTTGGGACTGGTATAACCTGACATTCTGTAGGGTCTTTGGACCCTTGTGCTGGCATCTGCCAGCTCTGGAGAACAAGAACTGCTATACTACTATGGCAAGTATGACACTCCTGCCATTACCAGGTTTTAGGGTTGAGACTCAGTATATTCTCTTCTGATTCTTCTGAGGTGTTTCCTCCTAAAGAAACAGGAAAGAAAACAGCAGAAAAGAAGGCTTCCCACCACCATTCAGTCCTTTGCATAGTAATCTGCAGTATGATATTGGTGTCTCTGATTTACAGAGCAGCCACCCTTACACAGCCAGTGAGGACAGAGCTGGGATTTCCAGCCCACATTTGTGTAACTCTAGAACGCATGCTATCCCCTTCCTCAATTCTGGCCAGGCCCTGGCCGCACGGATGCCAGTCCACATAGCATTTTAGATTCAAAGCCATAGAGCTAGAGGAGACCTTGACAAACCTGAACCAGTTCCTTCTTTGCCAGAATGAAATTACCACTGCCTGGAGACAAGTTCTTCCCCTTCCTTCCCTTTGGGATAAGGAACCTTTAAATCACATTACCCACCAGTTAAGGGCCAAGGCTTAAGTCACACATGGCTTCAGAACACAGCTCTGAGTGACCTTGAACAAATCATTCTAACTACAGTTTCTTCCTCTGCAACATGGGCATAAAATATCTGCACCTAAACTAATAATTACTAGTTTAAACACCAGGTATCTTTTAGGCTAGTGCCTGGCATGTCATTGGGACCCCAGGTCCAGCTCTAGTGAGGCCCAGGGGATGTCTTTATTCACAGGTCCGTGAGTATCCCCAAAGAGATCTCCTGAGCCAGCTTTCAGCCCTTGTGTATGCTAGTTAGCAAGGAGGAAAATTGTTCTAGACATGTTGGTAAGCTGCCTGGGAAGAGCTGAAGCTTACCAGGAGTGTTGTCCTTGACCCTTCCCTCCACAGTCCCCTGATGCACCCTTGCGTTGGCACTCAGGGTCACACGTCTGGAGCACTTAGGCTACACCTGTTCCCGTGCCATACCCTCTGAAGTCCACCATCTCTGAGGCCCAGCCTCCCCTGATTCCGTTACTGTGCTTAACTGTTCTAGTGGGTTCAGAAAATCTCTAGATCTTCAAAAAGTATTACTATAAAAGCCGGGCTTTGTGCCACAAGCCTGTAATCCCAGCACTCTGGAGGCTGAGGCAGGAGGATCGCAAGTTCGAGGCCAGCCTGGGCTACAGATTGAGTTCGGGGCCAGCATGAACTACAAAGGAAGACCCTGCCTCAAAAAAAAAAAAAGTATTATTATAGTCTATGGTAAAGCAGTCAAATAATACATAAAAATATACAAAAATATATCTCACCTTGGCTCCTTAGTTCTATTTCCCGGCAGTATCCATTGTTGAGTTTCTTCTGGAGATTTCCTATGCATATTTTTAAAAGTGTATATATAATCTTTTTTTTAAGTCAAAATAGGATCATATTATATATATATATAGTACTGCAGTTTGCTTTTCTTGGATAACATACACATCTTTCTCAGCAGGTTTGGGTCTATTCTAAAAGGCTGCATAGTACTACAATAGACAAAACATAATTAACCAGTCCTTTCTTGGTAGACATTTAGATTGTTTCCTCTTCTGGGGTGTGTGGGTGTTTTGATTTTTGTGGTTTCATTTCTTGCTGCTATGCATGTTTCCACAGGGACCCTTGGTGAACTCATTTCTTTTTGTGAATTTATTTGAATATCTCTGGAGGGTAAATCCTCAGAACTGGAATTGCTGGGCCACAGGCATGTGTATTTCCCTTTTCATTGTTGTTGGTGGTTTCATGCTTTTTTTCTGCACAGCTGCTGGGCCCATGGAGAGTCTGCAGTAGAGAAGCCCCTCTTGAGATGTACACTTGAGCAGACACGTGATGAATGTGCTCTCACTGATGCATGGACAGTGTCTAGACTCCTGGATTTCAATACTGGCCGGCAGGCCTCTCAGTGGCTCAGAGCAGGGGTCCCTTCATGTGGGCCCACCCACCTGGATGAGCTGGGTGGCAGGTTGAGGGGCCCTCCACAGTGCCTGCCATTTGTCTCGGTAATTATGCCAGGCAGCCTCTTGCCCTTCTGAACGGCCACAGCCACTAGCCTTCCATAAAACTTCAGAAAGTGAATTGTATCATTCACTGTCAAAGTTGTGAAATTTAATTTAAGTTTTTATAGAGGCAGTTAAAGAAAAGCCGTTTGTTGGCCCTGTTCCAAATTGCCTTTCTCACAGGATGATTTTAGTGATTTTTGCATTGAAAACAGTATAAAGAGAGAATTACATCCACCTGGACCCAGCCTGGGCTTTCCTGTGTCACTCTGGAAATCTGGGATGCAAGGAAGCATAACATTTATCTAGTGCCTCCTACATGCTGACTTCCACAGTCTTCAGGGGAATTCTCCTCAGTGGCAACACTGTCTTCCCATCCCATCCACCACCCCCGCCCCCATGCCCTTATCTAGCTGAGGAGGCTGTGAGCATGTATCCAGGTCACTCAGTAGACAGATGGTGGCTCTCAGACTTAACCAATCCCTCTTCAGTCACTTGCTGCTTTCTCCTTGCCTTATTTGGACTATCATGGGTGGTAAGACTTGAACTTCACTTAGGACTCCATGGCAAGCCTTGTTCCCAGGCTGAGTCACCACACAAAGCAATAACTGATGTTTTGAGTTGAGGGGCCCCTGAGTCACATGCTCATGCCAGAATCTCCCTTGTTGCAATCTTCTCTTCTAGCCTAAGTGAGCTGGAACAGGCTGGCATGACAGGGGAGTGGTGTCAGTGACACTCTCTGCCATCCCTGCACATAACAGAAGGTCCCCTGCAGCGCCAAGTGCCACCATGAATGTCTCCCAAGCCAGTGTGCTTGGCTGCTTCTCCAGACTGCATCTCTGGATAGAGGATACCAAGCCAGCTCAGCCCGAGAAAGAGCTATTAAGCCTGTCCCTTCCTTCTCTGACACCCACACATTGTGACAGATTATTTGTTGTCACATCAGCTGTTTCCGGAGACAGGGAGTGGGTGCTGAGCTTGTGGCAGGGCTGGCAGTGCTGGCCTGGATTCTGTTCTCAGAAGCCCTCAGAGTGCTTGCTGGTGAAGCCCTTTGCCCCAGGAATAACCAGACTGCTTTACCATTCACAAGGCCTGGGTTCCTCACTCCATTGATCTATTTACCAGAGGAACCTACAGAGAGAATCTCTGTCCCCCTCTGTCTGCATAGCCCCAAGGCTTTCTTCCAGAACTGCTCTTGGACTCATCCCATGCTCTGCTTACACCCGTTAAACAGGCCATAGTGGTACCCACTGGGGACTTCATCAGGGCAACGAAGAGGGACATCAGTGATTACACAGTCCCCTTGTGTGGGAGTAATCCATGAATCCTGTCTCCTAGTCCTGGATCCCTGAGCTGCAGACATGGGCCTTTTTAAACCCCTTCTGGTCCCCAGGCCTGCTGTGCTCAGTGTGTGAGAGTCCTGCTGAGAAAAGGCAGTAGCAGAGGATGGTCTTTTGCAGATGTGCTGGGGAGCAGGCTGGGCACAGGGCCTTCTTTCTGAGCACCCCTCCCACTTCCCACTGGCTGAGTCACTTCCTCTCTGGCTGCTGCAGGTATTCTCCCACAGGCCCAGAGCGGGGCAGCTTTGGGGGGTGGGGCTCACCCTGTGCACAAAGAGAACTCTAGTTAGAAGCAGCCTGTTCACCCATAACCCCCAAGATAGTGAAACACGATGTTTAGAGAATTGATGTTATTATGCATTCTTGACAAATTGGGGCTAGGCATATCCTGCATTTTAAAAATGATCAAAATCATCACTCTGTTTAGGAACCATGAAAATGACAGCACATACGTGAATCTGTGTCATCACGGAGTCCTGGCTCAAGTCAAAGGATTACTAGTCCTCCTGTCTATCTGCCTCCCCATCCCCCCAGCGTCCATCCTGAGCACAAAGCAAATGACATTCAGTGGCTCCTTCAGTGTCCCAGGGAAAGGGTTTGGTCCTCCTTCAGCAGTGGCTCTCATTTAGACTCAGTGGAAATGCCCCAAAACAGCTTGCTAGCAGTAGAAGAGACTAGGCCTCAGGGAGCCTCCTGTCTTCAGACTCTAGTTTCTCAGTAGTAAAAGGAAGGACAAAGAGCTGAAGATGTAGCTCACAGGTACAGCCAGAACTTGTCTAGCTTGTGTGCGGCTTTGGGTCTATCCCAGCACTATACATGGACAAAGGGGAGAAAGTTATGAGAATTAAAGAATCTGGGAAACCCCACGAATGGTTCCTGGTAAGTAGGAAGTACCCATCAAATGAAAGTTTAGACGGTTATATGCCTGTAGTGGCACATGCATGAAATCTTAGCTAATCAGGAGGCTGAGGCAAGAGGATGGAAAGTTCAAGGCCAGCCTGGATGTCTTAGCAAGACCCTGTCTTTAAAAAAAAAAACATACATTGGGGCCGGGATTTAGCTCAGTGGTTCTGGCGCCTGCCATGCAAACGCAAGGTCCAGAGTTCGATCCAAGTACCAAAAAAAAAAGCATACGTGCCTGGAAAGACCTGGCCACCAAGGAGGTCACCTCTGCACAGAGCAGGGAACCCTTGGCAAAGACATCAGGACACCATCAGCCGTGGGATCATATCTGATCCTTCAGCTGTCCTGTGGATGAAGGAGTGAGTGTCACCATCCCTGTTTTACAGATGAGGAAACTGAGGCCCACGAAGGGTGAGTGACTGGTGTAGGATCACAAAGGCAAACCTGCCTCACATGACCCTACACTGATCTCTCTCTCCCGACTGGCAGTGGGTAAGTGGTCCTTGGTTTTGTGGGCTACAACTTCCTCTTGGTTTCCTGAGTTTACTGTGGATGGAGAAAGGTGTGAGGGAAGTTCGTGGCCCTGGCAGAAGCATCTAAATGTGAGTATTGAGGTGCAATGGGGGTAGCTTCGAGAAGGCTGGGAGGAGGAGGGCTCAGTAACTCAGCCTGTGACTGCCACCCTTTTCTCCAGAGACCCCACTCAGGGATCCTATAGCACCTCCTCCAGGGACAAGGACGGCCATCCTCCCTCTCTGCTCACTTACTGCTCCCAGGCTCCAGAAGAGTGGTTGTCTGTAGGAAATGCAGAGGGTGCTGCCCTCTCTGCTTGCCCTTCTTAGGACCAGGCCAACTTGAGATGCAGTGGGGACAGTTGAGGAAGCAGTGTGGTCACATAGAAGGAATGTAGGCTTCAGCGAATGTGAACTGTTTACATTCCAGCTTTTCAGCAGCTAGCTGGGTACTGTAACTTTAGTAGGTCTCAGTATGTCTAAATCTCAGTTTCTTTTTCTACAAAATGATGTTTTTGTATGTTTCAGAGGGGGAAATCAGTTATAATTATGTGTTTGCAAATGCTTTATATACCATAAATCCCTGTACAAAAACTAGGATAGTTAATGTAAGAGTGTGGGCCTCCCATGTGGATTCTCTGTCTGAAATTCACTATCTAGAGAGGGCACAGAGAATTGGCCAGAGACCTAGCAGCCCTCAGGTGTGAACGCTAGCCAATAAAGCATGGATTCACCAGTTATCTTAGTTCATATTGCTCACCTCAAGTTTTGTCCTGTCATTCCAGGTGTAGTCTAAGTGTGGAATTTGGCCTCTAATGAAAATGGTAGGAATTTTTCTGACCAGCTGGAGGATCTTCACACCACAAACCTAAAGTAGTCTGGGAGACCTGCTGCTGGTGAACGGGCAGGCCAGGCTGTTACTCTCGCCTTCCCAAACCTTGCATCAGGAAAGCAGACTATGCTGGATGCAGAAGGGACGTTCCTGTGCCAGGTGCTCTGTCCTTTCTTCAGTAAGGGGTTCTGCTTGCCTCTTGCATTTGGTCCATGGGTTTGTGGGAGTGGCTCTTCAGAAGCAATCACTGACTGCTCTCATCCCCAGGTAATCAGCCAGTTAAGACCCTGCCTGTGCATTTCTGATATGGGACTTTTCCTGGTCAAACTGCCCAACACCAGTGCAGCTCCGGCCTGCAGCTGGGACACTGTCTACCACATGGAGTTGGTGCATTTTGGCTAGTCTGACTGGATATATTTCTTTTAGTCCCAGTCCAAACCCTGGTCTCTAGTTGGACAGAGTTTGCCTACAAACCACACCTTTTACCTCTTATCTATCTCTGCTGCTCCAACAAGGGCATTAGTGCCTTCTTAATGCATGACATACAGTCACTGTTTTCTCTTTCAGCAGTCTGTCAGGCACTGGGCTGGGTACAGGCAAGCAGAGACAAATGAGAGCCCATATCTGGGATGGAGAAGTCAGATAAACCAATGGTTACAGCCTTGTGGGAGGGGATGGGTGTGCTTGGGTCCTCTGGGAGCTGGAAAAGGAACGGCAGCACTGGAAGGCAGCCTTCCCACAAGACCTGCTGCAGAGGATCAGTGAGCACTGAGAGAAGAATGAGCCAGCTGGGAGAAGGGTAGGGCAGGGTGTTCATGGCACACTCAAGGACTCATGAGTTATTTGTTATGGCTGCATATAGGGTGCACAGGAGGACAGTGAAGTGGGGAGGAGCTTGGGTTTCTTTTTTCTTCTCTTTTTTTTTTTTAAATTAAAAAATTTTTTTTTTTTAGCCAGGGTCTCTCTATGTAGTCCAGGCCGGCCTTGAACTCACTATGTAGTCCAGGCTGGCCTCACGCTTGTGGCAATCCTCCTACCTCAGTCTCCTGAGTACAGGCATGCATGATCCCCAGCTTGAATTTCTTCCTGAAAACCATGGGAGGCCTTGGAGGACCTCCACTGCTAACAGACAGATACTGCAGCCTGCTGGAATCTGCTGTTTGTCCAGCTCCAGTTACCCTGGTAGCTTAGGTGGCATTTTCTAATGGAGTGTCTCCTGCATCTTTCCTACCCAACCTGAAGGAGATCAGTGTCATCGGTATCCATCACTCCCTCTCCCACACCATCTGATGAGGAGAAACCCTCAGGATGCGCCGCAAAAAGGCAGTCAGATGGTGGACCTAGGAACTGCATGGAGGCTCCCATTTTTCCTATCTTTGGCCATACAACATTAAACTCGTATTCATGCTAGGGTGGCTCTACCCAATAAGTATGAGGTTCCAGGGCTGCCACTGTGGCTGTGTACCCAAAGGAAGACCCTTTGAACCTGTGAATCGGTCTTGAGAGCTATTCCAGAGGTTAGACTTTCTCCTTTGCTCCCAAGGACCTGAGAGTAAATTCCAGACATTGTGACCCTTCTCCATTAAACACTTTATGCATGTGTCACCTAAGAACAAGCACATAGGACATTGTATTATGTAACCACAATAGTTTTCAAATTCAGGAAATGTAACTAGTAGGATAATATTATCTAATATATGGTCTATATTCAGATTTTGCCAAATGCTCAGCCATTTCCTTTCTAACTTTTTTTTTCCAGGATCACCCCTTGTTTTTATTTTGTGTATGTCTTTAGTTTCTGTTAGTCTAGAATAGTTCTTCTTCTCTAACATTGATTTTTTTTTTTTTTTTTGGTACCAAGGATCGAACTCTGGTCCTTGCGCTTGTGAGGCCTGCGCCAGAACCACTGAGCTAAATCCCCGGCCCTAACATTGATGTTTTTGAGTTGGATACACCATTTTGTTGAATGTACCTCAATTTGAGTTTGTCTCATGATTAGATTCAGTGTATACATTTTTGGGCAAAAAAGCATAAATAATGAGTGCATCATATCAGGAGGTACGTTATATCCATTATTGGCAATATTAACTTTGATGATTTAGTTCAGGTTGCAGCTTGTTTTTTACAGCTGAGGTGTATTTACACAGGAATATCACTGAGTTTTAAACCGTACTGTTCAGCTGTTTTAACAAACATACACAAGAAACTGTGTCATTCAATAATAAAAGTTTTACAGTCCAGTATATGTGTTCTGCCCTCCTCCCCAAGTCCTGCTGCAAAATATCCTGGAGTCTTGTTTTTTGTGACAGATCTCACTGTGTAGTTCAGATTAGCCTTGAACTCACTATGTAGCCTAGGGTGGCCTCGAACTTGCAGCAATCCTCCTGCCGCTGCCTCCTGAGTGCTGGGATTCCAGGTGTGTGCTACCAGACCCGGCTAGGGCACTGCATCTTAATTCCAAATTCCTTCCTAACTCCCACACTGCACAACAACTGAAGCATGACAGTAGAGCTCTGCAATGTGACATTACCATCTTGGACAGTCCCTTACTGTGCCCCAAGTGGATAATTGTCAGCTGGTGCACCAGCCTTTGCTTGCAGAGTAGGGTCTCTGCTTCCCCAAGGACAGTGACCAAGAGGACACCATGGTTTGTGCTTCCACTCAAGAGAAGAGCCACCCCTTCCCCCGAGCTGTACTCAGCCTTCTACTGCAGGATGCATACCTGGCCCTGCCCAGTACTCCTCCACTTCTGCATTGGCTCCAGCTCACCCCAGGTGTACTGGGCAGCTTTTCCTTGCTGTGACCAAATACCACTTAAAGGAATAAAGGTTTATTTTAGCCCAACAGTTTCAGAGGTTTCAGTCCATGATTGGCTGGCTCCAAGGCAGAACATCGTAGTGGTTGGGGAGACAGAGGAAAACTGCTCACCTAATGGCAGCCAGAAAGCAGAGTGAGAAGGAAAGAGCCAAAAAGGGAATGGCCAAGGACAGCATTTAACCTTCAAAGCCTACCTCTAGTGACCTGCTTCATCCAGTTAGGCTACACCCCCTAATAAACCCATTCAACTATGAACTCATCAGTGTATTAATCTGTTTACCTCGTGATCTGTTTACCTTTCTAGGCCATACATCGGAACACTTATGCATTAGAGACTAAGCCCTCGATGTATGAGTCTTTGGGGAACACGTTTATATTTTTGTTTGGTTTGGTTTTGGGGTTTTTTGAGACAGGGTCTTGCTGTGCAGTTCAGGCTGGCCTTGCCACTCTCACTATGTAACCCAGGCTGACCTCGAACTCAGGCAGTCCTTCTGCTGCAGCCTCCTGAGTGCAGGGATTACAGGTGTGGGCCACCAGGCCTGGGGTAACACTGTGTTTGAGCCATAACACCAAGTTTCTCTTCCCCACTGGATGAAGCATGGCACTCAGGTTGACCATCAGACCACTCACGTCTATAGTCTCAGGCACCAGTCAGCAGGTTCAAAGCCACTGAAGCCTTCATTCTGATTACGTTCCTCTTTTTGCTCCCCTATCTCCAAAACCAACTGTCCTTTTCTACTCGGGCAGGAGAAATTCAGTGCTACTGTACTTAAGCTAATCATACCATAGGTTCTCGTGCCTACCCTATCCTAAAAGGTGTACTCTGCTAAGCCTTTTGTGTAGGTTATCTCACTTCATCCTTAGAACTACCTTGTAAGTAGAGAGGCTGCTATACTCTGTAATTTGTAGATAAAGAATAAGTACCTTGTCTAACAGCTGGACAGTATGAAGTGATGGTCCTAGGGTTTGAACCCAGGTCTGACCTATTCCAGAACCCGTGGTTCCAACCTTCAGCCTCAGGGTGACTGGGCCATGCACAGGACAGCTGGGGCCCTCAGTCCATTTCACCCTCAAATGTTATACAAATGTGCTCTCCTGTGTCATGAGGCAAAAAAGACTGAGACGCATTGTTCTAACCACAGTACCTTTGGTACACTTGGGCAGAGACTTTTTCCTTCCCTCAGGATCTTGGGCCTGCCAAGATCCCTTATCAGTACATGGCAAGTAGGATTGAGGCCACAGATGGGCAGGCAGCTCTGTCCTCACTTCCAGTGCCAGGTGGACTGGGTAGAGGTGTGGGGTCCCTGACTTCAGCAGAGAGTGCCAGAAGTAAAGACCAGAAGACAGAACTGCAAGCTTAGGATCACTTTGTTTTTTCAGAAAATCTTTATTTCACACAAGTGCATTAAGTGTGTCCATTACAAGACACAACATATTGAATTATGAAGATTCATATTAGACACAATCACGTCTGTTCGTTATCAAGTGCGTACGTGTATTTGTGCGTTGTGTCTGTGCTCTGGTCATTCAGCAGTAAACCTTGATTTGAGGTCATCTGTTTAGGCGGTTACCTCTCCAAAAGTGCCCCCCTCATGTATTTATAAATGATTAATTATAATATCGTTTAAAATATTGATGTCAGTAACATTTATATTTAGTTATATATTAAATTTTCATTTCCTATTTCAATATTTCCATCATGTATTGCATCAGATGTACCAAATGTGTCTGATGATCTTAACTGTGGCTTATTTTTCGAGTAGGGCTTATATTAGAAGCATCTTGAAAAATCAGGCTGGGCTTATTTTCTAGTTAGGTCTTATTTTCGGGGAAATATATATAGCCCTAAACTTGCAGGGGATTACTTATTTTGTATTGACTTATTTCTGTTTGACAGCCAAGAGGCTCGGAAGCAGGGATTGAGACTGCTGACAGGGACAGACTGAATACTGAAGCTTTTGGCTCAGCCTGACCCTGCAGAGATATAGTCCTTTGGCTCCTTAGTAGGCATTGGCAGCTGCTGACAAAACATGGCTCCCAGCTGCGGTTATCCATCCATACACACACACAAATGCACATTCCCACAGCAAGTAATTCACAGGGCTCGGACCAGGGTTTGTTCCCTTACAGGGACTGTCCTTGTACTGTTTCTTCACCACATTCCCCAGAAACCCAAGGGTTACTGCTAGAAGCCCAGGATGAGGCTGAGTGCAGAGCCTTCTGTACTTGTCCAGGCCCTGCTACTGCCTCTGTTGGCTGAGGGAAGGAGGTTCCCTCTTCCCTGTGCCTGTGCATCCTATGGCAGGGACCATGTCTGGCTCCTTTCTGTACATATCCATGTGTAGGTCCCTGTGAGGATACTTCTGGGTGTAAGTGAATGGACCTAAACTCCTTGGCCAGGCTTCAGCTGCCTCATAGTTGGGTGGAGCTGAGCACAGATTGATCTGGGGAGGACATTGGCTGTTTCCTTAGCTTAGTACCAGGCCGGGGATTTAGCTCAGTGATTCCACTGCCTGCCTCATCAGCCCAAGGTCCCAAGTTCGATCCCTGGTACCAAAAAAAAAAAAAAATGGATAGCCTTAGCTCAGTACCATCTTTCTTTACAGCCCATCTCCTTTTGGAAGTGTGTCCATGAAGCTGAGTGATGCTCTGCCACCAGTGCCTTACCTGGCCACCCTACCCACCTCTCCTGTACCCTGTCACGCTATACCACTGGACTCTGGGCTTCCTCATCCTTGGAACCTTGTGTGTCTCTCATGGCCCAGCTGGGAGAGCTGGGCTCATACTGCCCAGTTATTTTAGGGTGAGATGACCTTAGTACCTAATTGACAGGATATGATCTGGTGCCATAGTGGCTGTTTCAGAGCTGAGGCCCTGTCATGCTGTACGTGAGCAGGCCCTGAGGCCCACAACGCCCCAGCTTGGCCAAGCACACAGAGACCCTGATTCCAGCCATGAGGAGCACAGCTGGGCCCACAGAGGTGGGGCTACCAGGCTGGCTTCTCTTTCCACCTGTTTCCCACCTGCACCCTACCCCCCATTGTTGCCTTGTTGAGCTTCCCGAGGAGTTCAGGTTCTAAGGGATTGGCACTGGCTTGTGAAAAGAGCACGCAGGAGTGACAGGTTCAGAGCTCTAGAGACTCCTAAGCCAAGACTGTTGAGTTGCTGGGAAGCTGAGCATTGGGCGTCAGAAACTCCAGGCAAAAGCTTCACCTGAGCCAGCTGAGCCAAGAGCCTGGGCCCCTCGTTCTTCTGAGACTCGAATAGCCAGAGCTGTATCATCATAGACCTCCCTGTGAAGCCAGGATCCATGAGAACAGGTCTCCTTGCCCGAGCGTTTATGGAGTATTTGTGGGTGTGTCTCTGGAGGAAGCATATCAGGTCACAGCAGGTTTTCCCTGGAAGTGTGTCCCCAGGAGCTTCATCTGTGCTTCCTTCTCTAGTCTACCCCACCAACACAGCTTCCAACTCCCCAGTCCTGCCTCTTCACCATGCTTCCATCAACTGAGTGGCATCCAAGGATGTTCAGGAAGGGAGACAGCTTGGCTACCTCTTCCCTGCCAGCATCTTTTTCCTCTCCCTGCCCATCTGCTCCCACCCTTCTGTCTGCCTGTATCTTGGAGCAGTTCCCGTGCCGCTCACTTGAGTGGAATCATAAGTGGGATGGGTGGGGTCAGGCTAATCCCACTCATTGTCTGGGCTGCAGCTGCTCCCTGCAAACTGTTGTCTAGACCATGTGTAGGCAGGCACATAGGCAGTGTCTACACAGATGTGACACACCAAGGTGCACTCCAGGGAACCAGGAAAGAAGGAGGCGGCTCAGTGTCTCAGGAAGATAGAGGGATCAGAATATAGTGATACAGGGTACTGGGCAGCTCTGGCAGGTGCAGGGCTGCTGGCCCTGAGAGGAACCATCCCCAGCTGAAGGGAAGCCATCCATTCATTTGTGGAGTATTGTTGGGCTGGCCACCGAGGTGTGATGGGTTTGTAAAATAAGGCTTTGTTTTCTTCATGGAATTTTTAGAGGGAAGTTTTTCTAGTGGTGGGGGCAGACATTGCCCATGCAAACACACAAGTACATCATTACAGACTGTGGGAAGTTCTGTGAAGGACGCGACGGTACTGTGAGGCAGAGACCCACTGGTTGTGAGGCTGTCGAGGGTTCTCTGAACGAGTGGTGTAGGGAACAGGGGAAGGGGACGTTACCAGAACCTCTGCAGTGAGTCCTGGTCTCCTGCGAGCCACGGCAGCACACGGCGAATTACAGGAAAGGTAGAAAAATGAGACTGAGAAGAAGCTGAGCTTCGGGTCTGATCAGTGCTGCTCTGGGCAGCAAAGACAGAGCCCCCAGCTTACCACGCCTTTTATTCAGTACATCGGGAGAAACAAATGTAACAAATGACTTGCAGAGCGTTC
>NW_004624764.1:19249835-19277186 GCF_000247695.1 Heterocephalus glaber | reverse complement strand
TCCCTAGAATTATGTAGCATTGCTCCCAACAGAGTGGTACTTCAGCTGAGAAGGCTGCCAAGAGATTAGCCAGCAGAGAACCGGAACACCAGGCCAGACACGGTATGCTGGCTTTTTACGGTGTTTCTGGAAGCACTTTGGTTCTTCCCTGCTTTTGTTTGCATCTGCTTCCAGCATAACCCTCCTTGGCAGAAATCACAGCTGAGCCCAGCTGTGCTTTCTGTTCCACCTGCAGACTGTTGGGCTCGCTGAGTGGTGTGGTCCTCAGTACTCTTTTTTTTTTAAACAAAACATGACTGTATTTCAAAACATAACCAAAATATAAAACAACAAAATAAAAAACACCAAGTATTTGCACAATGGCAATGCATGAAAAAAAATCTTTACATACTGAATCATCCATCATCTCTTAGGAATTAAGAACAGACTCTTATGTTACTACAAAGCGAAGTGAAAGAAACATAACCAAATTAACACAAAGGAACAGTATTGTTATAAAAAGATGAGATGGCTCAACAGTACGATGTATAAAGATGAGAAAGATTAACATTAAGAAAAACCACTTATATTACATTATCAATTATTAGCACATATTGTTATCTAATGGTCACAGTTTTGGGAAATGGGGAATTTTGATTTCAACACTGAAGCACTTACACCAATTAAGAGGAAATTTACTCAAATATAGATTTTGCATACAGTTTTCAGCGGTGATTGTAATCGACATAATTCCAATGCAGCTGAAAAATTCAAATTTACATAAGCATATTTACTACATAGAAAAATTACAGCTAATATATTAAAATAAATTTGTAAGCCAGGCATGGGGTCCTTGTTACTTTTAACACGAAGTCGGTTTTTTTTTCTTTTTGATGTATCGGGTCGTCTCTCCTGCTCTTCAGTTCACTACAAGTAGTCTTCCAGGGCTTGGAATAAAGACGGAAACAACAGCACATGAGAATTTAAGCTACTTGAATGCTCACCTGTTCTGAAGCCTTCCAGAAATATCAGCGAAAACAAACAAAAGGAGGGCTGGGGATTTAGCTCAGTGGTTTCACCGCCTGCTGCGCAAGTGCAAGGACCTGAGTTTGATCACCGGTACCAAAAAAAAAAAAAAAAAACCAAAAGGAAAAGATAGACATATTTAACTACATAAATGTGTAACCATTTTTTAACATTTAGAACAAGTTAAAAAATGAAGGAAAAAACTACGTTTTATGTCAGTTATAACATTAATATATAAAGAGCTCCTAAAAATAGTAACACAGGCCAAGTGCGGTGGTGCGTGCCTGTAAGCCCAGCACTGGGGAGGCTGAGGAAGGAGGATGGATCACCATGAGTTTGAGGCCACCCTTGGCTATATAGTGAGTTCAAGGCCAGTCTGGACTACATAGTGAGACCCTATCTCAAAAACAAAAACAAAAAAAGTAACACTAATATATCCATAACAAAAATAGAGAAAATGGGCCGGGGATTTAGCTCAGTGGGGCCACTTCCTGCCTCAAAAGCATAAAGTCCTAAGTTTGATCCCCGGTATCAAAAAAAAAAAAGAGAGAAAGTGTAGAGAAAATTTCATAAAAGAAATAATACAACCAGTAAGCATATGAAATTAGTTCAGTCTCAGAAATAAAGAATTATGAATTTGGGGGGATTTAGCTCAGTGGCACCAAAACTGCCTTGCAAGCCCAAGGTCCTGAGTTTGATCACTGGTACTGAAAAAGAATTATGAATTCTTTAAAAATGTTATATTTTACCCATCAAAGTGGCTATTTATTTATTTATTTGGCGATAGAATCTCACTTTGTAGTTCAGGTTGGCCTCAAACTCAGAGTAGTCCTCCTGCCTCAGCCTCCCAAGTGCTGGGATTACAGGTGTGCCCCACCATGCCCAGGGCAAAGTGGCCATTTATGAGAGCAAGGGAAAAAATCCTGTGCAGCTTCTGGGACACTCCCACATAGATGATGGGACCCTAAGTTGGCAAAGCTTTCTGGGGAACAGCCTGAAGTTATATGCTAAACACTTCTAAAAACATTCACCCCATTGACCCATTTCTTGGAATGTATTCTGATGGGGAGCAAGAGGAATGCCAAGATGTATGTGGATGACTATTAATAAATAAGCAGAAGAGAGATGCCAGATAAATAACAATGTCTTTATGTTGAGGAGACTGTAGCTATCTCAAATGATGCTACAAAAGATTATTGCCAAGGGTGCTAATAATGGTTCTTTGTTTTGTTTTTTGACAGCTTAATTAGGATATACTTCACATACTATAAATTTCACTCTAATAATAGGTGGCAAAAAAGGAAGCACATGAAGTGGCATCACAGTGTGATCCAAATTTTTGTAATAATGAAAGCTATAGTAGTGTATACAAAGGAAAAGTCGGCCTGAATAGGTTTTTTTTTCCCCCTCCTTTTCTTTTTTGTGCACTGCTAGGGATTGAATCCAGGGCCTCATGCATGCTAGGCAAGATACATCCCCATCCCTGTTTTCTAATGTTTCTAGTAATGCCAGTTACTTTTGTAGGAAGGAAAAAATTACAGGAGAAGCTTGTGGCTCTGCATTTCTGAGCCCTTTGGAGAAGCGTGAAGGCTATATCCCTAATGTGGCTATCATGCCCCTCTCTGGGTCCCGTCACCACTCCTGGCAACACAAACTATATGAAGCCTGTTCCTGACACACCATTTCTTTTTTGGTACCAGGGATCGAACTTGGGACCTTGCGCTCACGAGGCAGGCAGTGGAACCACTGAGCTAAATTCCCAGCCCATACACACACATTTCTTTTTAGGAGGAGGAAGGTTACTGGAGATTGAATCCAGGGCCTTTGCACTGAGCTACATGTGAAGCCCTTTTAAATCTTTTTATTTTGATATAGGGTCTTGCTAAGTTGCTGGGCTGGGCTCAGAATTGCAGTCCTTCTGCCTCAGCCTCCCAGAGTACTGGGATTATAGGCATAGCCACCACACCTGATATTTACCTCTGTACATTTGCTTTATGAAGCCCCTCTCTCTGGAGTGTCTTGGCCTCTTGCCCAGTCCCCCTGGTGTCACTGGCTCATGGAACTTTCCTCTGAGCCCTCAGTCCATAGTGGATGGCCCTATGACCTTTGCCTTTCCCCCTCCAGATTCACTTTTTCAGAGCGTTTGACTTTGGAGACTTCGATGGAGCAACTCTTTATTCTTTTTTTTAATTTGTATTAAGATGTTAGTGTCTTCCGGAATGTGGCTTCTTTGTCGTCTTTCATTGGAACCCTGGAGGAGATGGGGATTCGCAGGCAAACCAAAGTGCTTCGCCATCTCCAGTGGTGGTCTTTACCCAACTTTTATGTGCAAAATGTACTATTTTTTTTTCTGTAGTACTGTATTTTTTTTCCTTAAAAATAATTGAAGAAAATTTGAAAATGAGAGAAGAAAGAGGAGGTCACCCTGCCCCCCATTAGCAAATTTGGGATGTTCTTTCATCAGAGAAGACCTAAGGGCCAAGGAGTTTGGGAAAGGAAATCTTTAGGGCAGTGGTCCTCAAACTTCACAGGCATCAGATGCACCAGGCCTCATGTCTAACATACGTTTCCTGGGGCCCATGCCCCACCACTCTAGAGATGGCTCAGAGTGGGCCCCTTTGGCTGTGGTTATTTGGAGGGAAGGCTTCTCACTTTGGGAATATGGGGCTCAGTTCAGTGGGGCTGGCTCCCTTCCATTTTTCGGGCTCCTATTTGGCTTTAGCATCTACAGCAAAGCTCGGTTTCCTCCTCTCTGCATTTTACCAGCCCCTTTGTGGTGGGCTGGGCCCCCAATTCTATGGCCTGTATTTGCTGTCTTGAAGCACTTAAGTAATCCCAAGTAAAGGAGCTATGGTTCTTGTCACTAGAAACCTCAGATGCTCCTCTGGGTGTCGAGGAGGTAACAGCAGCAGGAACACAGCCACAGCTGTGTGTCATCCTGAAGACAGACTCACCGGCAGGGTTAATGTAAAAAAAAGTAACTGACTTACTCAGTGAGAAGGGATCTTTTCTGTTTTGTCTAGAGCTGAGAATGAAGCGGAGAGCATCAGACAGAGGAGCTGGGGAAACGTCAGCCAGAGTAAAGGCTCTAGGGAGTGGGATTTCCGGAAATAATGCAAAGCGAGCTGGACCGTTCATTCTTGGTAAGCTTTGGACCACCAGGGGATGGTTATGCTGGGGCAGAGCAGGGCACAGACAGGCGGGCTCCCACAGTCTGACCTGCAGACAGCAGAATGAGGAATCTACACATAGCCATATAGGGTCTTGCCCAGGCCTCTTTATTACTTTTGCAGTGCTTGAGATCAAACTCAGGGCTTTATGCATGCTAGGCAGGCACTGTACCACTGAGCTACACCCCCAGCATTCACTCCACCACTTTAAATGGAATATATTTATATCAGTGGAAGACAAGGCCCTCGGTCACTCTGTAACAATGGTTGTCAGTTTTGTTGTAGCCATACCACCAGCCTTAGATCAGCCTCAGCAGAGATCTAGACTCTGTTTCTTACCTAAGAATCCTGTGTGTGCCCTGAGAATTCTGTGTACCTGCAAGAAGCACACAGCTGCATGAGAACCCAAGATCTGGGCTGAGAATATAGCTCTGTGGTAGAGCACTTGCCTAGCACGTCCAAAGCCCCAGGTTCTATCCCTAGTGCTACAAAAAGGAGTAAAAATTGACACCAAGAGCCATCATCTAAGGCATACCTTAACTATTTTTGAAGGGCATGTTTGGTTCAGAGTGTCTTATTCCCCTCCCCCACGACTTCTTATAAAATAGATGCAGAAATCCTGTAGAATTGAGTGTTCTCAGGAGGCCAGAGGAAGAACAGGCTTTCTGCATGATCCCTGAGGCCCAGCAAGTCCAGATAGCCTATGGTCAGGGTTGCAGGTGAGGTGGTGTCAGAGACCCTGAGTCTCCCGTGCCAGAGGCTAGGCAGGATTGCTGCTTACAGCCCCAAGATAATTGTAGCTCATCAGTGGTGCCTACTGTGCACCAGCCCTGGGCTATTTGCTGGGCAGGCAGCAGTGATAAAGACAGATATCTAAGTTCCTACCCTCATGGAATTTAACATTCTGGTTGGAGAAACAGAGTAAACAGGAAACAAGATCATCACCTTGCTAAGTGCCTTGAAGGAAGTAGACAAGATGGTGTGAGAGTGAAAAGGGCCTGTCTAGCTATGGTGGCACACCCCTGTAATCCCAGCACTTGGCTGAGGCAGGAGGATCGCTGAAAGTTCAAGACCAGCCCTGGCTACATAGTGAGTTCAAGAGCAGCCTGAACTACATAGGGAGACCCTGCCTCAAAAAAAAAAAAAAAGTCACCATAGAAGCCTGTTGGAGCCATAATGTACTGGATTTTCTCACTGGAGTGGCTGGGTCAGAGCTCATGTGACAGCCATCTTTACAGGTGCTCCCCAGAATTTCTATCATATAGCCAATTAAACTCCCATTTCTATTCTTTTTTCTGTTCTGTTCTTTCCTTTTCTTGCCTTCCTTTCCTTTTTTTGGGAAACAAGGCCTCATTCCATAGCCCAGACTGATTTTTGCCCTTCCTGCCGAGTTCTGGGATTATAGGCATGTCACCATGCCCAGCCTGAAAACCCCTCTTTTTGAGGTGCCAACAAAAGCTAGGTATAATTCAGGTAGATGCACATATATTCCTCTCCATTTATGGAGGGAAAACCATGAGAATTCTCCATCAGGAGACGCTGGGGTGGTCTGTTCAGTGGGCACGAACTGTGGTACCTACCTGAAGAGAAGTTGTAGTCAGACAGCAGTGTGGTGACATGGAAGAGCAATAGGCAGGGCTTCTAATAGGTAAGCAAGTGGCCCTCTGTGCCATAGGTCCTCGTCTGGGCAACTCACCAGTGCCGAGCATTGTGCAGTGTTTGGCTAGGAAAGATGGCTCAGATGACTTCTATCAGCTCAAGGTAAGCAAGACATGGGGCAGGGGACCTTGGGACCCATAGCCTGTCCTAGTGCCTCCCTCCTCCCTCTTCTCTACCCTACTTCTTCCTGCAAAACCATCAAATTCAGCCTTGCTCAGAACAACTCTTGATTTAAAGAGCTTTAGATATGAAAAATTAAGAAAACTGTCCCATTAAGAAAAACGGATAGCTGGGTGTGGTGGTGCATACTGTAATCCCAGCACTCAGAAGGCTGAGGTAGGAGGAACACCGTGAGTTTGAGGCCTGCCTGGACTACATAGTGAGTTCAGGGCCAGCCTGAACTACAAAGGAAGACCTTGCCTCAAAAAAACAACAAAAGCAAAATGGCTTTCCTCTGTATGTTTGTTTGTGAGCCATGCGCAAGTGTTACATGGTATAAAGCTACCCCCACTTCCCATTCCAGACTTTTCTATATATAAAGGAAAAGGAAGGTGTTTGGTCTTTTGATTTTCTTTTTGTGCTTCCCTAAAGATCCTTACTCTTGAGGAGAGAGGTGACCAAGGCATAGAGAGTCAAGAGGAAAGGCAAGGCAAGATGTTGCTGCACACCGAGTACTCTCTGCTCTCCCTCCTGCACACGCAGGATGGCGTGGTCCACCACCATGGGCTCTTCCAGGTGAGTGCCCTCTCCCCTCACCCCGTGGTTGTCTCTGGGGGCTGGCACTAGCTAGGGTTATATCCATCCTGTGAGCAGCTCCCATCATGTGACTCCCTAGTGTTCCCGCCCTGCTGAGTGCATCAGGACTTCCTGGGCAGGGAGGGCTGGAGGTCAGGCTGGGGCCGTGCTAGCTGCTGCAGTGCTCTGTGGCCATAGTCTCACCCTAGCAGGAATATATTCAGTGGAGATCTTAAAACAAGCCAGGCTTGGGGCCAGGGATTTAGCTCAGTGGTTTCACCGCCTGCTGTGCAAGCTCAAGGACCCAAGTTCGATCCCCGGTACCAAAAAAAAAACAACCAGCCAGGCTTTCTTTGAAGGACTACTTTTCTGAGAAAATAGGAAAACAGGAAGACAGCCAGGGTTCTTTCCAGCCATGTTGTCAATGATTGGCCAGGCTGGAGGGGAACGAAGGACAATGAGGGGAATTGCTGTTTGGGTCCACCTATAGACCTCCACAGTTGTTTTTGGAATCAGCAGTCCTTTTGCCTGCAGAGGCATTTTAGTTTGTTCAGCACATGTGTCACATGATCCAGGTCTCTTAGGAAAGGTTCTGATAAGTAGCTTGTACCCTGAAAAGAACCATCTGGGACAGAACTGAAATTGTGTCTGTAGCATAAAGAGTTGGGTTCAGAATGACTGGGAGGTCCCTTCCTCAGGCCTGGGAGCAGCCCCCTCCTTGGCAGAGCCTTTGCAGCCAGTTGCCAGCCAGAACTGGCCTCTGCTAAGGTGGACCTGATATTTAGGAAGGTACACTGATAACCTTAGTTGTTGAGTGGATCCAAGCTTGAACTTCCTAGTACTCAAACAGCAAAACATGAAAAAATCTGCTCAGTGTTCATAACTGCTCAATAGTCAACCAAAAATCTGACTTGAAAAAATCTGTATGGTCCAAGAGTGAGTCTCACATCACATTTCCCTTAAATGTAGCATCAAATTGAGAGTGATTGTGATTTATTGGTATTCATCTCTGACATCTTCAAAACCTTGGCCTTTGCTGGGCATGGTAGTATATGCCTGTAATCCCAGCATTCGGGATTGAGGGTTGAGGATCACCACTACTAGCTCAAGGCTAGCCTAAACTAGATAATAAAACAAAACAGAACAGCAACTACAGGGCTGGGGATTTAGCTCAGTGGTACTGTGCCTGCCTTGCAAGCACAAGGTTGTGAGTTTGATCCCCCATACCAAAAAAACACACAAAACCCAGCAACTACAAAATAAAAAGCTTGGCTTTCCTTTATGGTCTTTTGGATAAGAGGACCTAGGTGATCAAAACTGTTACTTCTAGCATAGTATTTCTGGCCCAGATGTTGGGCTGGGGTTCTGGGGATGAGAAGATTTGGTCTTTCTGGAGTTCTCCAGAGGGCATGGTCAGTCTACTTGGGATAACACTGAAGGCCTCCTCAGGCTGGAAGGATAAAAGTTTCCAGGTTGTGCCTGTTTTTGTCTCACTTGAACACCTTGCAGCAAGGACAATAGATCTAGGCCTTGCAGCCACAGTGGAAGTAGCAATACCCACATGCAGGGCCCTGACTGCTGCAGGCCCTAAATACTGGGTGGTTGTCCATTTCATTCTTCACAGCCAGGGAAGGACACATCGCCAGCTCCCTTTTACAGGTGAGAGCTAGAGACTTGGCATTTCAAGCAAACTGCTCAGGTCCCACAACTAAGAGGTGGAGGTGGGGTCAAACCCAGTTTTCTGAGCCCAGAGCCATACTCAGCCACAGTTGTGTGACTGCCCAGAAGCACTGTGGCTGAAGGAAAGCTATTGTCTTGGACATGCAGAACACTGTGTGACCCTTGGAGCCTTCCAGGGCTGACCTCTCTAACTTCTGCCATCTTGGATAGGGGAAGGGAAGTTACACTGGTAGTTAATAGAATCTGGGAATGCTTCGAAAGAAGGATGCCCAGACCCATTTCATTGCCTCTGCACTTGGGTTTAAATGTCAAGACCTGACTCTCGTCCTTCACATTATAATCAAAGCCTGAAGGTTTGAGATGTCTTCGCCTCAGCCTCTTGGGCCTGGTGCTTGGCTGGTGGGAAGCTGAGTGATGCTGAGGACCCCTTTTGGGCTAACCTAGTCACACCTGCAGCCTTGCTCTGGGCTCATCATTGGTTTGGTGTACCACTCCAGAGGAGAGTCCCAAAGCCCTGCCCTTGACCTTCTGGCCCACAGCCAAGGCCTGGTCTGCCTGCTTACCTCATAGGACCGCACCTGTGAAATCGTTGAGGACACAGAATCCAGCCGAATGGTTAAGAAGATGAAGAAGCGCATCTGCCTTGTCCTGGACTGCCTCTGTGCACATGACTTCAGTGACAAGACCGCCGACCTGATCAACCTGCAGCACTATGTCATCAAAGAAAAGAGGCTCAGCGAGCGGGAGACCGTGGTCATCTTCTACGACGTGGTGCGCGTGGTGGAGGCCCTGCACCAGGTGAGCCCCCCACGCCACTGCTCCCTTCCACTCTGCCCCCAAAAGCCACCCTTCTTTCTGTTGCTCAGTAAAAAGCTCTGTCCATCCTCACCCTGGTGTGCTCTGCAGCTGGGAATGTCCAGAGGAAAGAGGCTGAATGATGGGTGCACAGCACTTCAGCCCACAGCCCATGTTCCTGGTAAGGGCTGACCAGGCAGGCCACACAACCCCACACGGTAATTACTTGTGTGTCAAGAGGCTAAACTATAGCGTCCCAGCTTGGGGACAAATGTGAGATACCCACCTGGCACCATGACCCATCTGAGTTTTTTGTAGGATTGGAGCTCAGACACCCTGAGGTAAAGAGCAGGAGAGCCTGAGCCTCTTGGGGGCACATAGCTTCTGTGGGCAGAGCCTGCAGTGCTTAGTTACAGAGTTAAGACTATTCATCTCTGACCCCTGTCCCAGGCCAAAGCTTGGTTTTTTCCCCTTTGCAATGGTTGGGGGCAGGGGCGGGGGGTGTTCCCCCTCTGGCTGCCCTAACCAGAGGAGGAGTGGAGGAGGCTACCTGGTGGGCCCCGACTGGGACACAGCTACTCATTCAGACCATGGTTAGTGAGGCCTGAGAGTCTAGCCTGCTTTCCCACACACATGGAGAGCCCACATTTTACAGGTTGGGGCCCAATACACCTTTCACTTTCCTAATGCACACCATATGCCTGTTGGTTTTCAGAAAAACATCGTGCACAGAGACTTGAAGCTCGGGAACATGGTGCTCAACAAAAGGTAAGGTTCTGTTTCTCCTTCCATGCTGTTAGCTTGCAGTTGGGATAAGCTACTTGCTGCAAGTACCCAGTGCCCTGCAGTCCCCATGGGGATCTCGACTCATAACAGCCCAGTCTCCCAGAATCCCAGGGCTTCTGTGCTTGCCACACAGAGAATGGTGCTTGCTGAGACTGGGAGTTTAGAGCTGCAGAAAGGGAGCTCTGGAAAGGAGTTTGGATGCTTTCCCTGGCCTGTTCATTTGTCATGCCTGGCTCCTGGAGAGTGCTCAGTAAATGACTACACAAATGGAGGAATGGGGAAGGAGTGAGCAGAATGAGCCCTTGCTCGGGTTGGGTCCCTCAGGAAACAGACTGAGAGGATGCATACAGGAGGCTTACCAGGCAGTGCTCAGGGAGCAGGGGCGGAGTTGGGCTGAAGAGGAAGCTGCACTGCAGTGAAGGTGCGCCAGGTCTCTGTCTGAAGAGCACTGGGGCTGGATACCCATTCGGGTGTCCCAAATCAAAGCAAGGAGGTATGGCTCTCATGCTTTCCAGCCCCTAGTCCCCAAGTGTGACTGTCCCTAGGGAGGAGACTTCCTGAAGAGGGACACAGCTATGAGTGGTCAGGAGCAACTCACAGCACTCACAGCATCAGGAAGAGTGAGTGCCTGGGTCTCGGAGGCAGCTCACCGCAGCCATCCTTGGGGACCAATGGCAGAGCCCTCAAATCACCTGAGCCCCATTTCAGGCTGTCACCCCACCCCATGAGAAGGCCTGGCTCCTTCAGAGTGATATAGAGGGACAGGGGTAGAGGGGAACCAGCCACGCAAGGGTCTGGGACAGACAAGTGGAGAGGACCTCTCTGGACCACTAGGTTCCTAGAAATGCAGGGCTGGGGAGGACATATCTCCCCTCAGCTGCTCTTTTCCCTTCCTGACCGTACTCAGCTCAAGGGGTGTTTGAAGCCTTACAAAAGGCAGCAGAGATGGCATGGTGGATAATTTGTTTCTTGTTGGTTTTTTTTTTTTGGTACCGGGGATCAAACTTGGGACCTTTTGCTTTCAAGGCAGGCAGCGGCACCACTGAGCTAAATCCTCGGCCCTAATTTGTTTCTTGATGTGTTCAGCCTAGCCCAGGAGGGGCCCTGAGCCAGCCTGCTATCCCTATAAAGTGGCCAGAGCCACAATGGTCAGAGGAAAAGAAGCTTGGGGAGCTGATATTCTGGGGAAGGGGATGAGAGCACCAGGTCCAGGCTAAGCTGTCTCCACCCTCCCTCCAGCTGCACCTGGTTATGTAGCTGCAGACAGATCATCTCTGGGCCGAAGCCCCTGCCCCCGTGGAGCTCACTGTCTGATGAAGTACTGACCAAAAGACAGATAACACATGGTGGTGGTAGTGTTGGTTGTTGCTGTAGCAGGGATTGAACCCAGGGCTTTGGCACTAAGCTACATTCCCACCCACCCTCCTTTTTTGAAATGTATTTTGAGACAAATTCTTACTAACTCACTAAGTTGCCCAGGCTGGGCTCAAACTTACAACCCTCCTGCCACAGCCTCCCAGAGTGCTGGAATTACAAGTGTGCACCACCATGCCTCACCAGATATCATGTATTGAGGACAGTTGTGCAGAGGGCTGGAAGCTCATGGAAGTCAGGGAGTCAGTTTATGAAAGATGAGTAAAGATCTGCCAGCCTGAGAAAGTGAAGAGATGAGACCCTGACCCTGTCATGCTCTGCAGGCTGGAGGGAAGGAAACAGGAAATTCCAGGACTGCTTGAGCCTTTTCTAGCTGAGTGAGGAGTTAGGGAAGATGGAGCAGGATGTGGAGGGTCAGACCTGGCTCGAATCCCAGGACCGCCTCTTATCTTGGAGACTTGAGAGTTTGGTGGTTTATTTACTCGCTGATTGAATTCATTCATTCTCTGAGCTCCTGTATTTCCTCATGTGAGAAAGTAGAGGTAATTCTATCTTCCTGGAAACATTGGGGTAAGATACAAATAAGAGGGTGTGCAACTGCCTGCTGGGGTTTGGCCCATCATAAGCTAGCAGGGCTTGGGGGTTCCTTTGCCCCAGAGACAGGAGACCAGGCCGTATGCTCTCTTCCCTTGGGAGGTGCAGCCTGCTGTGTGTTGAATGGTACACAGCGACTCAGCTGTGCCCCACCTCAGCCCTGAGATTTGGAGAGCATATTGTCTTAGAGAAGGGCTTTCGGGTCCTGCCCTGTCCCAGGCCTTCTGTGGGACCTTGGGCCAGTCACTGTCCTGCTCTGGACTGTAGGCCCACTGTTGATAAAGAGAGGGCAGTTCTTTTTGAGTCTTATCTGGCTGCAGAGCCAATGCCCTTGGCTAGACTAGAGAGCTCAGGCCTTCCACAGTTATCACTGGTAGGCTCTGTATGAGTATCCCAAGTGTTGCCATGGGGACGCACAATTGAGGCTCCTACCTGCTCACCACGCCACCACACCAGGACTCTGTGTGGCTGGTGGGTTTGATTCAGTTCATCTCTGGTCCCCAGGCTCTGGGCACCTAGTCTGGAGTGCGCCAGCATGACTACAGCAGCTGGCTCTGCTGTGTGAACACATGAGTACCACAGGCTGCAGGGCCCCGACACCTCTCTCAGACCCTCTCTTGGCTGCACTTCCTTAATCTGGTAATCCTGTTCTGTGCCTGGGTTAAGCGGAGGCTCTGGCCACCTTTCACTTAAGTCCAAGGGAAAGCGCTCAGATGCTTCAGAAAGGGGCAGGGAGAGACGAGCAGAGAGCCCCACACTGCTGCCTACGTGTCCTTGTCGTACTCATCCCCTCCCGGCCTCACACTCAGCCCTGCTCAGTCAGGGGTCAGCCTGGAAGAGCTCTGACCCCCTCTCCCCCATCCTGTGAGGCCCTCAGCCGGCCAGGAGGCAGGCAGCCAAACAGAGCACACCCAGGGAGGGCAACTGGGAGCTGTGCTTGTGAGGCAACAGCAGGGACAAGTTCACCTGCTTAGGATAAGGAAGGGGCTGGAATCTGAAGCCCTCTTTTGGGTTATTTGAGGTTGGCTGTGGGCTCCTGCTACTCCCTTCCTCCACCCTTTGGGTAGGCAAGTTGCACACCAGTTCCTAGAAAAGGAGAATACTGGCAGCCTGGAGGGCCACAGCCAAAGCGTGACTCAGAGCAGACCCTGCTGACGCACATCCCTTGCTCTATCCCTCACTGCCATTGCCCTTCTGTCAGGCCCAGCTGGGGGGTCTGGGGCTCCCAGGGAGCTAAGTGCCACCCAGCCAACTTGGGTGGTGGCAGTGGCGAGGGCAGGGGAGTGTTGCCAAGCTTCGGGAGGCCTCGGGGCTGACCATGCTCTTCCTTCGAGAGAGACTCCAGGCGCCTCTGTGGCAGGGCAGTGGAGCCCGCCTGGGCACGCACTCAGCTGCTTCTCCCTGAGCACCCCTCCCTGCCTGCCTCTCACTCTCCACCACAGAAGGCTGGAAGGTCCTGCCAGCAGGGTGGAATTGAGCCTTCATCTATGCTCCAGGGCCTCTGTGATCCCACTCCTTCATGGTCAGTGTCTTTCCTAGGATCTCCCATCACTAGCCTCTGCCAGATGTGCCAGCCAACAGAGGATGAGAGGATAATGGCAGCTTACTGTGTGCCAGGCACCCGGCCAAGTGTCTGCTGTGGTCTGTCTTCTTTTGGTGGATCCCAGCACAGTCCTGAGAGCCAGGCACTAGTATGTTCCCTGTTTCACAGATGAGGAAAATGAGGCTTGGTGAGAGAGTCACCCAGCAAGGAAGTGACAAATCTAGGACTCGGACCCTCGGAATCTGAATCCCACCTTCTCGTCCCCTGAGCTGTTCTCCTCCCAGTGTCTTGAGCCTCAGACCACAGGATGCATTTGTGGCTGCTGTAACCAGGGGCAGAAAATACACAGTGTGGCTTTGTGGGAACCTTCCAGACCAGGGCCCTGAGCAGTCATCTCATGTCGGAGCAGTGACATGGGAGGTCCAGAGCAGAGCAGCAGGCCTCATGTGTGCATGACCTCTGCTGAGACCCCTCGCCTGGAACAGGCCTGTGTGAGAGCTAGATCTGCATTTCTGCTGGGAACCTGAGGACAGACACCTTTGTTTGCACCAGGCCCTGCCAGCAAAATTCCCCAGGATAGCTGAAGGGCTCTGGGAGCCTCTTGGACTCAGCTCCTGGGGAAATCCACCCTCAGCCACACACCGTACGCCTCTGACACAACCCTCCCCGCAACTAGGGAGGCTTCTCTATCAGAGGCAGCCCAAGGCCCCCTGTAGAGCTTCCCTTGCTCCCATCTAGCCAACTTCAAGGCCTGGCCACTGGCACAGGGGCAGGGCACTCGGGTAGGAGGTGCCTTTCCTCAGTAGTGCTCCCCTAAGGGACATCTTTTTTTTTGGTACCAGGGATCAAACTCGGGTCCTTGGGCTTGCGCAGCAGGTGGCGAAACCACTGAGCTAAATCCCCGGCCCCTTTTTTTTCTTTTAAAGGCAGGATTTTGCTTAGTTAACTAGACAGGGTTCAAACTTTCCATCCTCCTGCCTTAGCCTACCAAGTTGCTGGGATTACAGTTGTGCACCACCACATTTGCCCCTAAGAGGCCTCTTGCAGGGGGCCAGCCCACTCCTCCCACCCCAGGTGTGACGTGGGGGCCCTCTCTGGGGACTTCTTTTGGTCTACTTTGTGGGCTTCCCAGAAAGGATCAGCCCAAAGCCGCCTGTCTCATGACTCTCAGAGGGGGCGTCTGGTCAGGGCAGGGTCTGAAATACAAGGCAGAGATGAGTAAGAGTAAGCCTGGATGGAACAGAGAGAAAAGTCAGTCAGGGGCTGGGCACTACACATCTGGGCAGCTATCAGTCCTGAGTGCAGGCTCTAGGGTCTGACAGACCTGGGTTTGGATCCTATTTAATGCTCACCGGCTGTCTGACTTCGAGCAACTCAGGTCCCTTTGCACCTGTGTCCCTGAGTTGCACCATCTGAAATGGGGCAGTGAGAAAATCTTCCTCATATAAAATCTCCCTCAGGGGCTAGGGATTTAGCTCAGTGGTTCTACCGCCTGCCTTGCAAGTGTAAGGACCCAAGTTCGATCCCCGGTACAAAAAAATCTCCCTCATAAACCCACTCCCTTACCAACTACTCAACTGATAATGGCAAAAGGGACTGGCAAAAGAAGACAGAGGTGGCACCCAAGGGTAGACTTCAGAGCTCCATCCACTGAGCTCTCTAGGCTAGTCACTTCCTCCAAAGCAAATTATGCCTTGCTCATTGAAACATGCGGGAGCGCTCCTGCCCATGCCATGGCCCTGCCAGGGAGCCCACCCTGGCGTGACTAAGTGACCTTTCTGGGCCTGTCTGCTCACTCATGGGGACTCGGGTCCTCCTCTAGGGTCAGTGTTAGTGGCTTCCAGGCCAGGGAAGAATACCGAGGGGTGTCCAGTCGCCCTGCAGGGGTTCCAGAATTGCTGGGATCCTCATCATGATGTCTCATTCTGGGGACTCTGCCATGTGCTAGGCAGCAGTGCTCCTTTGCACATCAGACCCCTGCCTTGCCTGCCAAGGAGCATTGGCCCTCCATGGGGTGGGCCTGCTCCCTCCTCAGTGGTAGGGCCCTGTTCCCTGGAAGTGCTTTCTGCTGGGTTTCCTCAGGGCCCTACTGCAGTGCCCCAGCGCTTTTCTGATAGAAGAAAGTGGGGGAGGGCTGACTCCTCAAAGCTCTGCTAGGACCCAGAGATAGCAGAGCTGCCCCTTGTTCCTCACCAGCCCACAGTGCCCTCCCCTCTGAACTGTCCTCAGTAGACTCCAGGAAGTAGTGAATCTGGGGCGCCTTGGGCCAGTAACTCTGAACCCAGAGCAGCCCAGTGAAGTCCCAGACCAGCATGTGTGTTTGTCCTCCAGATGTGAGCTCATTGCCATGCTACATCTGCACCAGTGTGTGGACCCCTGCCATAAAGGAAGAAGCCACATGTGGTGGCACTGTAATCCCAGCACTGTGGGAGGTGAGGCAGGAGGACTACAAGTTTGAGCCCAGCCTGGGCAACTTAATGACTTAGTGAGACCTTGTCTCAAAATAAAGAAAAAAGGGCTGGGGATGTGGCTCAGCGTGAAGGCCTGGGTTCAGTCCTCAGTACCTCAAAAAGTTCCATTTACTCAGTGGAGGAAGGGGTCTTGTGCCATGCCCTGGTTCCACTTGCATCTGGAGGGAATGGTCTCCTGGAGTTGCCCAGAAAGATTCCCAGACCATCCTTCTAGTGCAGGGTCTCAGTTATGCGCTGGCCTGTAGTGGCGTTTTGGAAAGACACAAGGTGACTAAGTTTGTTTGTGCTGTCCCTCCAGGCTACACTGTTACAACTGTGCTGCCGCTTTCCACTCCTGCCCTGTCAGCTTTGAGACAGTAGGGATGTGGGGAAGTGCTAGATGACACAGGCTTGCTCCTCCCTGCCCTGTGCTGTGCCCAATTAGTTGCCAGCCCCAGTGTATGGACTCCGTGGAGAGAGCCGGGGGCCCCAGAAAGGATGGGCTGTGCTGTCAGCAGGGGCCCTGTCTCCATCCGGATGACATACTTCTGTACTCCACCAGGTGACATGGGCACTGCACTGCAGGACCTGGCTTTCCCAGCAAGGCTGCCCTGCCTCCTGGCCCTGTGAGCTGGGATCCCTCCCCAGGGACACACTTGGCTGCTCTCAGAGTCCTCTGCAGGGAGATAGGACTCAGTGGGAGGGGAAGGAGTACTCAGTTGTGCAGGGGAGGTGCAGGGCCTGCTGTCAGGGTACTGCCTGGAGCCAGTGGGCGACTGTAAGATCACACATTTCTGGGCTTCCTTTTTTTGATGTCTGAATGGGGAAATCAAACTGAATTTCTGGGTCGCTTCCAACCTAGAAGACCAGGTGAGGCCATTGAAGGGCAATCTCTGAATGTCCTGAGGTGCACCCCTGACATGCAGCCAGGGTGGCAGATACAAGGGAGGCCTGCAGGTTAAAATGACACACATCCCTACCACACAGCTTGGCAGGTGCCAGCAAAGGATACAGGTGTGATTCCTTATCTCCCTGGGTGAGTCTGGGGACAGCTGTTTTTGTTCAGGTTTCGGAGCTGGCCCACCAGGACACCTGGCTCTGGCCTGGTGGCTGGCAGTAGACACAAAGGTTTGTTCTCTCTCCCTCTGGTCCCCAGAACTCATCGGATAACTATCACCAACTTCTGCCTCGGGAAGCATCTCGTGAGCGAGGGGGACCTGCTGAAGGACCAGAGGGGGAGCCCCGCCTACATCAGTCCAGATGTGCTCAGCGGTATGGTGTGCCTGTGCCAGACAGCAGGTCCTGGCTGAGCATAGCAGGCCCTGCAGGAGCGCATGCACTGCTGTGGGCAGGCCCGGGGCTTGAATCCAGCCTTCACTGGTGGCCCAAACCAGTTCTGTCCCTCCCTGTACAAAATCTTTGGTCTAGTGGAGGGGGAAGACATACTGGTCACAGTCATGCATGGATCAGTCTTAGGAAGGAAAGAGACAAGGGACAGGATTTCAGGACGTGTGTATCAAGAGCCTAAAGGACTTTCCTGGTGTGTTAGCCACTTTCTTTTGCTGGGACAAAATACCTGAGAATAACCACTTATAGGAGGAAAGATTTATTTTGACTCCCAGTTTCAGAGGTTCCAACCCCAGTCGCTTGGCTCCATTGCTGTGGGCCTGAGGCCAGGTTGAATATCAGATGGAAGGGTGTGGTAGAGTAGGGCTGCTCACCTCATGGGGGCCCGAAGCCGAGAGGGGGCTGCAGGCTCCTGGCAGAGGTGTCCTAGGGTCAGGGTGTCCCTGTTCTTCCCCCCTGAGTGTTCGTGCCCTCTGCCTCCAGGCCGGCCATACCGAGGCAAGCCCAGTGACATGTGGGCCCTGGGTGTGGTGCTCTTCACCATGCTCTACGGCCAGTTCCCGTTCTATGACAGCATCCCACAGGAGCTCTTCCGGAAGATCAAGGCCGCCGAGTACACCATTCCTGAGTGAGTTATGTCTCCTAGGAGAGGACGGGGAGACAACACAGGGAGCCCTGGAGTCCTGGATCAGAGTCCAGCCCGTGCCACTGTGCTGAGCCCTCTCCTTCTCCCTCTCCCCGGGCAGGGATGGTCGGGTCTCTGAGAACACTGTGTGTCTCATCCGGAAACTGCTGGTCCTCGATCCCCAGCAGCGCCTGGCTGCCGCTGACGTCCTAGAAGCCCTCAGTGCCATCATTGTGTCCTGGTGAGTGGGCTGGTGCTGGGCAAGTACCAGGCTGGGGACTTAGGCGTTCTTCATGCTATGTGATACCATGCTATGTGACTGCTGTGATGCCAGGCAGTCACCTGTCCAGATTTTTCCCTGAGGGTAAGACCAGGTGGGTACAGGCAGAGTGTGGGGTGGGCCTTGCTTACTGAGTTCTCACCACCTCCATGGGTCAAGGGCTTTCCCACATTATTGGATGAAAAAACAGCTCAGAGAAGCAGTTGTTCTCAGGCAGGAGCTGGTTGACTCCGGCCGAGCCTGGACCAGTGGGGACCTGGCAGCCTGACCTGTCTCCTCCCCTGCAGGCAGTCCCTGTCTTCTCTGAGCGGACCTTTACAAGTGGTTCCTGACATCGATGACCAGATGAGCAACGCAGACAGCTCCCAGGAGGTGAGGGGGGAGGAAGGGCACAGGTGCCAGCTCCCTGCAGGCATGAGGCATCCTCGGCTTTCCTCCCAAATCCTGGGAATGAGAAAGGAGACGTCCATGCTCCACCTGAGAGAAGGGCAGTTGAGGTGGAGGCCAGATCCTAGCAGGCCCCACAGTGGGGAGGCCCTGCCTGGCCTTCCCTCAGCTTCCTCTTCCTGCCCAAGTCACATTTCTTTCCCCTTCTGACTCACTGGGTTCTCTCTCACCCTTCCTGCTTTTCATTTTTCAGATGATTCATTTATCCCTGTTTTCTCTCCTCCTTGTTCCCTACTCTGGAGAAAGTGCTGGGCCTGGGAAAGGAGCAGAGACAGTGCTAGGCAGCAGGAGGCAGGTGATCTTAGGGTGCCCCCTGGAGGACAGGGCTTGTCCTGACTTCCCTGGGAGGGAAGGTGGGCCAGAGATATGAGTCTCCTTTCTGCCTGCCTTGGAGCTACTCAGCAAGCAGTGGGCAGGGAGGAGCAGGAGGGACCACAGCAGAGCCTCCTGGCCCTTGAGAAGAGAGCTCGCACCCTCCCTAGAGATGTTCCTCAGCTCAAGCATTATCACTTGTGGGCAGGAGCACCCAACCCTAGTACATCTCTTTCAGTCCTCCCTATGGCCTGGGTGGCCTGTGTTATCCACATTTAACAAAGGAGAAAAGCGAGGTTCTGAGAAGTAAAATGGTTTCTCCCAGAGTCACATGGCTTGGAGGTAGTAGACCTGAACCTTGAACCCAAGTCTGATTTTAAAGCCTTGCATTCCTCCCTGATAGCAGCACAGGGAAGGACAGACCTACCACTGCCATTTTGGTCTGCCTGAGCCCTGGGGAACTCAGGCTGGGACTCTGTGTGGACCTGAGATAAAGAAACAGGAACACCCAGGTTCAAGCACCAGGCCACCTCTTTTACCCCTTGGCAGGAATTGGCTCCCTCACATTGAGGAAGCTAACGTGGCTGCTCCCAAGGTCAGAGGTTAGGAAGGGTAGGGTCCTGGTTGCACCACAGGTCTGTGCTGCAGTTGGAACCTGCTGCAGTGTCATCCCCGGCAGCCAACGAGGGGAGGGCCAGTTGGATGGAGGCCTTCGGGGACTCATGCTCAGCCCCTGCCTAGCTGGTTCCCAAAGTGCGGCACAGGGGAAGGGCAGCCTCAGGGGCCAGGCTGCCAACACTCAATTCCTATCTTCTGTCTCTGACTTTGTCTCCATCTCTCTCGGCCTCACAGGTGAAGGTGACAGAGGAGTGCTCTCAGTATGAGTTTGAGAACTACATGCGGCAGCAGCTGCTGCTGGCTGAGGAGAAGAGCTCCATACATGAGGCCCGCAGCTGGGTGCCCAAGCGCCATTTCGGCAGTGTACCCCCAGTGCGACGGCTGGGCCATGATGCACAGCCCATGACCTCCTTGGACACGGCCATTCTGGCACAGCGCTATCTGCGGAAATAGTGGCCTCAGCCAGGGGCAGCTAGCCCCAGCGCCATCTCTTCTGGCCCCCAGCCCACGGCCTGGCTGTCAGGGCTGGGTCCTGTAGTGCCGGACTCTCCCAGGCTGCAGTAGGGACAGGGCAGGGACAGGAACAGCCCAGGTCACACATGGGGTCAGCAGAGGTACACAGAGCTACCTTTTGGAATGATTGCTTGATTGTTTGGTTTTTTAATCTGAGAAGCGTAGATAACTAATCTGCTTTTAATCATGACATTTTAATCTACCTCTGTCTCTTTAACCGTGCTGTCTCTGGCCTGAGTGACGAGAGGAGGAGGGAGCCCACCCACTCGCCCCAGGCCCTGACCCGGCCGCCCGGCCACCGGCCATGGGCCACCACTCCCCACAGTCCAAATAAGCTGAAAGTGCAGCTTGCTGCTGGCTCCCAAAATGAATGCCCACCCTCCCTGCCCTCCCAGCCCCTTCCACAGTCCATGGTGCCCTTCTGACCGAAAGCCTCCTCTTCACCTTACACCCAATTAAGATGTATTTATTTTTTTACAAAACCACCTTCTCTCCCATTTCTAGGTGGCCCAGTTCTTGGCCCCACCCCGCCCGGCTGCACCGCAGGGCCCACAGCCCCGCTTCGGCCTCCCCACTTGCCCCAGGCACAGAGGAGCCCTTGCCAGCCCCTCTGCTCCCAGTCCACCAAGCCCTGTCTGTCTCCGATGAACGATGGGAGGCCTTTCTAGACTTGGCTGTTTCTTTCGTCTCAGCTTCTCTGAGGTGCTGCACGATAGCCTTGCTCCCTTCTCCATCTTTCATGTAGCAACCAGGTGACGCAGGCACAATGTGAGGGAAACCTGTGTCCGGGCTGGGGAGGCATGCTCTGGGCCTGGCCTGGGATGTGGCCCTGCTTCTATGCGCTCTCGCTCCTGCACCCCAGTACATTCACAGAACAAACAGTGGGGTATCTCCCCTCCTGCCCTTGCTTCAGAAGAGAAGTGGTGTCTCCCCCAGCAGACACTGGCCAGGGGCCTTCATGGGGCTGGGAGAGTTGGGGGGAGAAATTAGGGATTGAGATCCTACCTGGCCTGGCTTGAGAACAGCCCTGATAGCCTTTTGAGCCATGATTTTGAAGTGGATGCCAGTCTTGCCAGAAATGCTGTTCTCACCAGGATGCCCTGCCCTGCCCTGCCCAGTGTCAAGCAAGGACCCTTCCCTGGAGACCTACCCACCGTGTGTCCTCTGAGAGGCCCAGTGCCCCTTCCAGGCATCCCCAGGCCCTTCCTGCCTGTCCTTGCTCCTCACTGTGATTCCCAGAACGTGAGCTGCCTCCAACCCCCTAAAAAGCTGACTCACTGTGAGTGACATTGGGCAAGTTCCCAAACTTCCTTGTGCCTCAGTTTCCCCATCTGGAAAAAATGGGGCCACCTCTTGCCAGCAGTAGCAGGGCCGCCCATTCCCCTTCCCCGTGTCCCAATCCAGCACTTGGGCGCCTCGTGCCTCTGCCTCAGTGGGTCTGTGGGAGCCCGCCACTTACTCCCCAAGCACCCAGCTCTGCCTCTAACTCAGCCATCCAGCCGCTGAGAGCCAGGGCATGGTGCTATGCTCTTTTCTATATTTATTTGATAAAAGTCTCCTAAAGGAGCAGAAGTGTGGTCGGCCTGGGCTCCCAGCCCTGTGACTCCTCTGATGAGGCTCGAGCCTGGCCAGGGCCTGCCTTGGTGGAGCCCCACCCAGGACCCCAGGGCCTGCTTTCCATGTGTGGCTTTCTCCTTTTCAAAGCAATATCGGGTCTGCACAGGCCTGTCAGACAGACTGGTTCCTCCCAAGGTGAGCCCATGAGTCTGATGGCATTTCTGGAGACGCAAATGAGAGAAGGTTGAGTCTGCCCTCACTGGTGTCACATACTGAGAGATGTCCTATTGTAAAGAAACAAAATGGAAAATGTCACAAAAAAGTTTGTATAAAGACATATTTTTGTACTACATGGGGACTCTACCTGCATGTCAGCAATAAAACTTCCTTGTCTGGAGTCACTGTGGTCCAAAGCTTCTGCTGTTTTTACCTCCTCTGTGCCTCCATTGTGGGCCCTGCCCTGGCCTGCCCTGCCCTGCCCTGCTCTGCCCTGCCCTGCCCTGCTCATCTCTTAGCCAGCAGGTCTTGCCACCAGGTGCACCTTCACCCGCAGCCAGCAGGTGGCACCCAGCCTCACTGTCATGAACTGGGCGGGGAGCCAGAAGGATCTGGCATTCTCCCAGACCCATTGTCCTCCCCAGGCAGCTGTATGCCCAAATTACACGGCCCGTGCAGGCCAGAGAGGCCAGAGCGGCTGCAGGTGGAGTATTGGTTCTTTCTCTGCCAAAGCCCTGTGTGCCCACATGCCTGTCCAGGGAACTGGGCTAGGGTGAGGGCAAGCCAGGCCTTTTCCTGCACCACCTCCCGCCCTCCCCTCCCAGGGGTTCCTTCCTACTTTCCTTCCGTTGCCTAAATTTAGATGGCAGATTGCACTTCCTGAGCAGTGAAGCTAGAGGTGGACCAGTCCCTCCCCCAGCACACCGCCACACCCTCATGGCATCTTCAAGGAGCTTCACCCCGGTCCAGGCTCAGAGGAGCACAGCTAGGTAGGTGTCCTAATGCAAAGGGCAGTGGAGGCTCCAGCCCAGTCCCTGGGTCTACCTGCACCCCATAGCCCACACTTATGCCAGGAGTCCACAGCTTTGCCCATTACATTCGGCCCTTGCTCCCAGCGTACCACCACCACTCTCTCCTTGCCAGCTGCTGCCCCTGGTCCTTGTCTCCACTCACAGCCCCACTCCTGTCCCTCCACCTGTTCAGCATCTGTTCAGTGGACAGATGTCTCCTGGTCGCCTGCACTTGTCAAGCTTACATTCATTCAACACGTAAGACAAGGCAGACGGGGACTGTTTGGCCTGCTGGTGTCTTGGCACTCAGAACTGTTTCAGTACTAGAAAGTGGGTGTGGTCACTGTGATCAACAGCCTATGGTCAAATAAGATGAGACCTGAGAAGTTTCCATCCCTTTTGGCCAGCCCCTGGTCTCCAGGGTCCTCAGGGAGAGCGAGTGGTTCCAGAGAAGCCAGATGCATTGTTGACCTATCTGAAGTGGAAAAGGAAGTGAGGAGATGGAGTCCTGGGGCCCAGGATGTCCAGCTCCAAAGCCAAGTCAACCTCATATCTTATCTCTCTTCCCACCACTCCTCAGCTCACAGCCCCTGTGGTGATCCAAACCCCTGCTGTGGCCCCTGGTCTGTCTTCTCCCACTCCCTCTGGCAGAGTCTAGGCATCACCTGACACAGTACACATTTTGGGGTTTGAGACAGTAGTTCAGGCTGGCCTTGAACTCACTGTGTAGTCCAGGCTGACCTCAAACTTGGAGCATTCCTGCCTCAGCCTCCCAAGGGCTCAGATTGTAGGCATGCACCACCACTCTGGCAGCCCTTTTGTCATTTTTGGTTTTGGCAGCCTTTTTGAAAGGCTCTTCTCCAGCTCCCTCCCTCCACTGGTCCTCTTCCTCACTCCACCACTCATCACAAGCTAATACACTAATACGCATATTCATGCAGTTAGAGATGATCATGTCTTCCCCAAATAGTCAGCTCCAAGAACGAGGGCGGGAATAGTTTGTGTCCACAGTGGGAGCTGGGGCTCCCACAGACTGGGGGATGCTGCTCGCATTTAAAGGGTGGAGGCCAGAGACCCTGACAACTCCACAAAGAAAGCAGATTTTACATCCTGCACACATCAGTAAAAGACTTGTTTATAATTACCAGAGCCAAGAATCTAAGTCCAGTTTACATATAAACACAAAGGACTTGGGGATAGTGTATGTTGAATTTTCTGGGACTCTACTGTGTAAGGTGGAGAAAATTTGTATTTTATTTTGTCCAGAAGTTTACTGCCTTAACACATGACACATCTGCACTGCTCTAGCATCAGCCTGCACACACAGTCCCCTTCCCAGAGAGGACCACTTCACAGCTGCAGGCCATTACTTTCATTTCTTTTATTTATCTACGTTTTTTTGAGACAGGGTCTTGCTATGTAGCCCAAGCTGGCCTTGAACTCATGGTGATCCTCCTGCCTCAGGCTCCTGGGTGCTGAGCATGCACTACCACACTTGTCTTTTATTTCTTTCATATCATAGGATGAGAACCATTATTCGTCTTAATTGGATGTGAAGGCTGGTACATTAGCTATCAGTTTTATTACAGGTATATGAAAATAGCAGCAGAAAGTGTCATGAAAGGCAGCTTTGGGGCTGGTGGATAAAGAACCATGATGGTAGGCTGGAGATTTAGCTCAGTGGTTCCGCTGCCTGCCTCGCAAGCACAAGGACCTGAGTTTGAAACCCTGGTACCAAAAAAAAAAAAAAGAACCATGATGGTCATACAGCTGTTCTGTGGGAAAGTATCAGAGCATGGGTTCCAAAGTTCAAATCCAAGCCTTGTCACTCAAACCCATGTGCCCACACATACAATGTGACCACTCGGAGTCTGACTTTCTTCCTCTGTCAAATGGGAGTCATGGGACAAACTACAACAAAGAGTGCCAGGCCCCAGGAGGGGACTCAACATCCATTCCTATTATTTTTCACAGAGCAAACATTCCCAGGACGCTCTTCCCAGCAGCTGTCCTGGGTGCTGAGGCATCGGGGCACACAGAGGACACAGAGGCCGGCAGGCCTTAGGAGGCCAAGTGCATCCTTTCTTCCTTCCATCCAAGGGCCAGGCCTAGGGTGGGGAGACCCACCCCAGTGCTGGGTGCAGAGCAGTCAGGGCCAACCCCCAGCTCGGCCTGGGGGTCAGGGGCAGACTCCTGCTGGAGTTTTGCGCTGGTTCCTCAATGTCCCAGCACCCTGGGGCCCATCCCACAGCCTCTGGATCTCTCTTCCCTCCTGAGCTGCTGGCAGGACTTAATTTTCCTGTTTTCTCTTAGGAGCACTCTGCCCCTTCCAAAGTGCCAAATCCCTAGTCTCCCAGGCAGACAGGAAGGCAGAGGCAGCCAGCAAGAGGGCAAGTGGGCAGGCAGCAGGTAAGTCCTGGACTGACGGACAGGGAGTAGGTAGGGAGATCAGCATGTGGATAGCTGGGACATGAGCCAGATAGGCAGGTGACAGAACATCCAGAGATTTGAGCCACCTAACTGAAGCAGGTGGCTGGACAAACAGATGACCAAGCAGGCTAAGAGAGACAGGCAGGTGGCCATAAAGGCAGGTGGACCGTGCAGGCAACCACATAGGCCAGTGGCTTCAGGCCCTTTCCCTCAACTCATCGGAATCACTTCTCACACCTGCCCTGGCTTGGACACACCCACCCCCCTGGAGGAGGTAGCGCTCTGGGCACCGTGTGTCTCTCTATAGGGACCAGCAACCATCTCACCGTTCACCTTGTTCCTCCAGCATGGCCTCCTGCTTCCCCAGAGCTCAGTCACGCCTGACCCACTCCACACACACAGGTCATAGACATAGACACATCTTTGCCTGCAGGTAAAGATGGAGTGATCTGCACAGCACAGAGACGAACAGAAACAGAGAGAAACATCCCAAAACTCCATATTGCACAGAGAGATGCCGGGCCCTCACTGCGCAGAGGTTATGTGTCATGTAAGTGGAGGCACACAAGCCTCAATGTGCACAGTTTTAGTTACACAAGTGCAGCTGCAGCACACACCAATACTCACATGGGTGATAAGCAACAAGCATATCAACACACTCTCAGCAATCCAGCACATAAACACACTACGCACAATCAGCCAGTCACATGAACGCCCTGAAGAAGTGAGTATGGCCAGCGGAACCCACCTGCACTGCCCAAGCCAGGGCTGGGATTCTGTCCTCACCTTTACCTCTCAGCCCAAGGTAACACTGCTGTTCTTGTCCTGGCTCCAGCTGCCCCCTCACTGGCCTCCTCCTGCAGACTCCCCCACCCCCACCCCGCCTGTCAGGGATCTCAGGCTTTAGACTTCTTCTCTCCTGGTTCCCTTGCCCCAGGCCATTCACCCACACCCAAACCTTCGGTGCTAAATCCACCTCATGTTTCTAGGCTGGAAATGGGGGATCCACTTGCCTCTCTGACACCTCTGCCCAGGTACCCAACAGACATAATGAACCAAACCTATCTAGAATAAAACTCCCCCTAAACCTGTTCCCCAGTGTAGACTTTCCTCAGGTACTCACACCCAAGAGCAGGGCTAACTTTCTCTTTCCCTCATGTCCACATCCACACAGGAGCTGCCTTCAGAATACCACCTGGATCTGGCCCTGCCTCTTCCCTCTACCAGCCACCCAGGTCTAAAACCAGACACCTGAGATAACTTCATGTACTGTATTGTCTTTCCAACTTAGTGTCAGGTGTCTGTGCTGTTTACTGCTAAATCTCCATTTCTGAAGAAAGGGTTAGGCACCTGCTGTTAACATTTGTGGACAAGGGACTGTATAGATTTAACACAGGAGCACCCACCCCTACAAACTCCCAAGCAGTATTACATATAGACAACTACTCAGTCTTAGGCAAGAAACACCTCTACACTGCTCACAAAGCAGACTCTAAACAGTCACAAAGATACACAGGTGGGAGTCAGTCTTGGTCCCTTCCCCAACTAGATTTGCCCTCTACTTGAACCTACTCTCAGGACTGGGGGAGTGAGGGTCTGCAGCCTGGGCAGGGAGGGGGTCGCTGGCCCACGGGGTTCAGGCAGCGCCTTCAGCTATGTCTGCAATTTCCTCTCCCCCATCCTTCCCTCCTCCTAAGGCTCTGGCCAAGAAGGCCTCCCCCTCGCCCCGGCTCCAGGACGGGGAGAAGCCATGGGGAGGGGTGTTGCAGGGGAGGAAGACTGCCAGCTGCACACACTGATCACATAAACCCTTGCAGGCAGCAGCCCTGAGCCCAGGTGGGCACCCACGTGTGCGCCCGGGCAGGCCGGGGTAGGCCCTTTCTGCAGGGCTCTTGTCCTGGTGCTCGGGACCTCCCAGGCACTAGAGGCCCCGCGCTGGGGTCTGCAAGCCTGCCCGGCCTGGCCCAACGCTGAGCCCAACAATCATTAACGCAGGGTGACCACACCAGAGCTTGGCCAGCTGGACACACTTAAACCGGGCCCTGGAGGAGGGGCTAGGGGTGCTGGGCGGGGTGTGGGAAGGACTGGGGAGGCCTAGGGAGCCTGGGAGCTGTGGAACCTCTACTCCCAGAGGAGTAGTAGACTGTGGGTTCAAATCCTGAACGTTTGATATTCAGTCTCTCCATGACTCAGTTTATTTTATCTGCGAAGTGGGGATGATGATACCCACGTTATAAGGTTATTGGGCTTAAATGAAAGACAGCTTGAAGGAGCCTAGCGCCCCGCACCTCAGCAGAAGGAAACCTTACGAATAACAAAGTTATTACAGGCCTGGGGGCGGCCCCTGCAGCGGCCTCCCCAGCGGCTTCCTGCACGAGAGGGCGCCCCCTTCCCTCCCCTCCCCTCCCCTCCCTCCGGCGCTCT
>NW_004624764.1:19206571-19249735 GCF_000247695.1 Heterocephalus glaber | reverse complement strand
TCCTCTTTCCTCCGAGGAAACTTTCCGCCCTCGGGTCCATCGCCCGGGTCCGGCCTGCGCTGCCGCCTTCGGGAGCCGAGCTGGGCCGGGCGGGACCGGACGGGGCGGGAGCCGCGGGGCCCGGTTGTATGCGGCCGCCGGGACGGACGCGGGACCCGCCGGGGCCCGGCACCCGGGGAGCGGGGCGCTGACCGTGAGTGGCCGGGGCGCTGGGCCCCCGCGGGCGGGCTGGACGGGTGTGGGAGGCGCTATCCCACGCCGGCGCGGTCTCTGCCCTCCATCCCGCTGCAAGACTGCGAGACCCGGCCTCACGAGGGACCCCCCCAGGGGACGGGCCGGTGCTGCCCCCCAGGATGAGGGGCGTTGGCGCCTAGAGGAAGGACTCCCTCTAACGGGGCCCGGATCTGCAACGAAGTTAGGGAACTGCTGGCCCCGGGGTAGAAGCTGGGGCGGCTCCTCGGAGAGAGGAGCTGCCCGAGGAGGGAGTGAGGCAGGGTCCGCTCCAGGCTGGGGAGGAGCTGACCTCGCTGACCCCGCAGGCTGGCCTGGGAGCAGCACCCCGAGCAGCATGGATGCCCCCCGAAGGGACATGGAGCTGCTCAGCAACAGCCTGGCGGCCTACGCGCACATCCGCGGTGAGGCAGGCTTCGAGCCAGGGGGCACGGCCTTCCCCCTCCTCCCTCTGCGCCCCCACCCTCTCTGCCCGTTGCCGGTTCCCCACTGTCCTTCAACGGGGGTTACGGTCCTTTCCCCAAACCTAGACCTTGGAGTCTTTCCCAGAAGGAAGACTCCCGCCCACCAGGGCCCCTTCATGACCTCTGCCCTCTGCCCCCAGCGAACCCCGAGAGCTTTGGGCTCTACTTCGTGCTCGGCGTCTGCTTTGGGCTGCTGCTCACCCTGTGCCTCCTGGTCATCAGCATCTCCTGCGCGCCCCGCCCGCGGCCCCGGGGCCCCGCTCCTTGCCGAGACCCCCGCAGCACCCTGGAGCCCGACGATGAGGACGAGGAGGATGAGGACACGATGACCCGGCTGGGTCCGGACGACACGCTGCCCGGCCCTGAGCTGTCCTCGGAGCCCGACGGGCCCCTCAGCGTCAACGTCTTCACGTCGGCGGAGGAGCTGGAGCGCGCACAGCGGCTGGAGGAGCGCGAGCGGATCCTGCGGGAGATCTGGCGCACCGGACAGCCCGACCTGCTGGGCACCGGCACGCTGGGTCCCGGCCAGAGCACGCTGGGCCGCATGCATTATTACTGATGCCTGGGCTGCCTAAGCACTGGACTGCAATTGAGCCCAGAGCTGCTCCAGGACTTTAGGACTGCCTCTGACCCCCCAAATCCCTGTGGTGCTACGGGCCTGGACCTCTGCCTTGGGAGGCACCCTCCCCATCCTTTCTGAAGGCCCTGGGGGCGGGGGCGGGGTCTGCAAGGTCGCCACCTTCTCTAGGAAACAGTGACCAATGAAAGCTACATTCTTGGTGACTCCGTCTCTCCGTTACCTCTGTCCCTAGGGGTCCCAGGGCCGAGTCCCTACTTGACTCCTTTACTAAGTCACACCACCTACCTGCCCGCTGCACACACATCCTTGTGTTCCCTTCATAGATCCAGAGAGAAGCACACACCTCCTGTCTGGCACACGCAGTAACTGTCTCACATTCCTCACAAGTGCATTCCTTACCGCCAAGTACCTGGACACGCTTTGCCCAGTCCCCGCTGTGCCCTGGCACAAGCATCATCGCGACCACACACCGGGCCTGGGGACCCTAACCTCAAGGTGCTATTAGCCCCAGTGTAACCTAAAACCATGTGTGCCTGGGGCCAGTGGCGTTGACGTCTGGGCCAAGATGCGTCCAAGTATCTTGAGGGGCCAAGAGCACCCGTGGACGGACAGTGAGGTCACCAGGGAGGGCGTCCAGGCAGGGTAGAAGGTGCACTTGGCCCCTCCCGACCGCGCAGCTGGATTCCGGTATCCGGCCGCTGGCCCCTCCTGCTCGCCGCGTCTCCAGTGGAGACACACTTCACCCCCAACCCCCACCATCCAATGGATAAAAATAGCCGTGCAGGCCTTGGGAACGGTAATCGGAGCCACATGTTGGCCAGATGTGCCGGGGAGAGACCGCCAGGAATGCGGAGGCCCCGCTAGCGCCCACGGCCAGGCCCCGCCCCGCACAGACCGGGCGGACTCAGCACGTCCACCCAGAGTTTACTTTCTTGCGTCTTCCAAAGCCGAGTGCAAGGATGCGGGTGGCCCGAGCCAGGCGTCCCCCCTGCTTGGGCCGATGGTCTCACTGCGTCTGCGCGTTTGGAGTCCCCCGTTGGGGACTTCTGGGTCCTCTGCATCATCTGAACCTAGTCAGGAGAGGGCGTCAGAGCGCACACGGCCGGCCCCTCCCCTACCCCGGAGGGCTCTCCACCCACCTCCAGCAAGCTGCGCTTTCCCTCTCCCTCTTCAGCTCTTCCCAGACCTCAGTTATCTTCCTTCTGCGGACACCAGGCCCAAGTGAGGGTAGGCGGCCCTTCCCTTCTCCTCAGGGCCACCCCACCCCCGTCCCCACCCTCTTACTCCAGCTCCAGCCCCAGACGTTCCAGCGCACTCCTGAGAGATGTCACCTCGTGCATTAGCGACATCACGTCCACGCCATCATTCTTGTTTCCAGAGTTTTGCACAACCAGGGAGTGGAGGGTGGGAGTCTTCTGGGGGTCTGGAGTCTGCTTGATAGCATGTGGAGTATGGGGATCAGGGGCTATTTGCTCTTTGGGAGCCACCTCTTTAGAGTCTTTTGGGGTAGGCTCCTCTTTTGCAGGTGCCTCCTCCTGGAGGGCTGCGGCCTCTTCCAGGGACAAGGCCTTCTCAAGGGCAGGCACGGACCCTGGCTGGAACTTGGACTCCCCTTGGAAGAGGGAAAGACAGCAGCATCTTTCTGAGGAATTAGGCTGCAGGGGAGCTTCCTCTCACATGGGGACCTCCGCTTGGGGTTGAGCCCCCATGGTCCCCAGGGACTGGGCCCCCTGCAGGCTTTGCTCAGGAGAGAAGCGCTGGGATAGAGTGCACTTTCCCAGGGAGACTTCTTCTGGAAGCACCTGCTCTGGGGTTATGAGCTTTTCTAGGGTGGAGGTCACCTTTGGGCCAAGGGCTTCATCCTTAGGTGGAACTTGTAGGGCAGGAGCCCTATCCACAGAAAAGACCCTCTCTGGAGTGGAGTTCTTGTCCAGAGTCAGGGTCTTCTGTGGGGTGGAGACTTTGTCAGAGGTTGGGATCTTCGCTGGGTTTCGGGCCTTATTTGGAGAGGGGGTCTTCTCTCTGGTGGAGGTCTTGTCCAGTGTCGGGGCTCTAGTCACACAAGGGGCCTTTGTCAAGCTGCTGTGATCTCCCTGCGGTGATGGGGACAAGGTCTCAGCAGAGGCCTGGATACCCTAGAAGGTTCAAGTCTGGTTCCCCTTGGCTAGGATCCTTCACCCTTGCACACCACACCTCTGGGAACCAACCTCTGCCTAGCACCCTACCCACCCGTGTCTCGGCCTCTCACCTGACTGGGTGCAGAGTGTTGCCGGGGAGCCTGGGTTTTGGATCGCTTTCTGCCAGGTTGCCCTGGACCCCCACTGAGGAATCTGCCACTGGAGCCTATGAGAGCAGAACTGAGGGACCCACCCCAACCCCCAGACTCTCCCCATCTCTGTCCCTCAGCGATGCCACCCTATCCATCTTCCAGCCCCACCCCCTCCCACTGGAGGAAGAAAGCCCTCCTTACCTGCATCTCGGGAGAGGCGCTTCTGACTGTCCCCACAGGGCGTCCTGGAACACATCCCCGTCAGACCCTAAGGGAGGTGAGCAGGGAGGGGCACTTCCTCTGCACCCTTCTTCCCCCACCCCCCCCTGCTGCTCACTTGGCTTTGCTGGGCCCAGAGGGAGCTGTCATCAACTTCTTGACAGTAAGGAGGGATCTTCTGGCCATCAGTTTCTTTGGTTCCTTAGTAGGAACTGAGAAGACAGAGTAGGAAAGCATGTGTTCCATCCACCTAACAGTCACTGGCCCCATCTTGGCTCTGGGCAAGGGACTGTGGACAGAATCAGCTCACAGTATGGAAAGCTGACCACTTGGGTTTAGGAAACTATGGGAGCATTCCAAAGGGACACCTAGCAGAGAGCTATCAGGGCAGACTGCAGGAGATGGCTCCATAGCCTGCTTTATTTTTTCTTCAGTACTGGGGACTGAACCCAGGGCCTTTGCACAAGCTGCATCTCTGGCCCATTTTTATTGAGACAGGGTCTTACTAAGTTGTCAAGCCAGGCTGGGCTTAAACTTGTGCTTGTTCCTGCTTCAGCCTCCCAGAGTACTGGGATTAGAGGTGTGTACCACCAGCTCTTATACTAAGTTTTTGTTTTGTTTTGTTTTTTTTGGTACCGGGGATCGAACTCCGGTCCTTGCACTTGTGCAGCAGGCAGCGAAACCACTGAGCTAAATCCCTGGCCCTCTTATACTAAGTTTTAATCCACTCTCCCCTAAGACCTGTCCCCTCCTTACTGCCCATGAATGCTTCCTGGTTCTGCTCTCATCTCTTTCCTAGACCTCGGCTACAACTTTTTCCCTTTCAATCTAACCTTAAACTTCATCCTCTCTATCTCATTTACTCCCTGAGATCTCACCCAGTTTTAGAGGTTTAAATATCATCAATAAGCAATGACTCCCAAGTTTCCCTCTCTACCCCCTTCCTCCTCCCTGAACTGCAGACTCATGTCCCACGACCCTCCCATTACTCCCATTTGGAATCACACACTGGACATCCAAACCTGAGCACCTGCCCCTTTTCGGCTGTTCCCCATCTTCCCTATTTACCACTTGCTGAGACAAGAAAAATTAAGTCATCCTTAAATTTTTAATCATTTCAAAAGATTCAGACAGGGGCCAGGGATTTAGCTCAGTGGTTTCACCGCCTCCCTCGAAAGCACAAGGACCCGAGTTTGATCCCCAGTAAAAAAAAACAAAAAAAAGATTCAGACAAACAATTTGGGGAGGGTAGCTTTTTGAGATTGGGTCTCCCTCTGTAGTCCAGGCTGGCCTTCAACTCGATACGTTGTCCTGCCTGGCTTCAAATCTGTGGCAGTCCTCCTGCCTCAGCCTCCTGCTGGGATTACAGGTGTGTGCCACCACACCAGGCTACTTTTGGGTTTTTTTTGTTTTGTTTTGTTTTTTGGTACCAGGGATTGAACTCAGGTCCTTGTGCTTGCGAGGCAGGCGGTAGAACCACTGAGCTAAGTCCCCGGCCCTATTTTTGATTGTTGAAACAGGGTCTTGCTAAATCACTAAATTGCCCAGGCTAGGATTATTTATAAGCCTGAGCTAACATACCTGGCTCCAAATTGTTCATCTGAATCTTTTGAAATGATTATATGGCTTTTCTCCTTCAATCTTTCAATGTATGATGAATGACGTTTGTAGCTTTCTAAGCTACTGTTGCACTCTTGGAAGAAATCCAGCTTGGTCATGGTTTATTATCTTTGCAATTTTGCTGAAGTACCTCCTCAATGTTTCTTAAGATTTTTGCATTTCTTTCCATTTTCTTCATCAGACCTATACCAGACCCACAGGGAGCTAAGAAGTACATGTTTTGTTTTTACCATCTTTTAGATCTTATATAAGATAAGAATCATAGGGGCTGGGGATTTAGCTCAGTGGTTTCACCACCTGCTGCGCAAGCGCAAGGACCCGAGTTTGATCTCCGGTACCAAAAAAAAAAAAAAAAAGATAAGAATCAGGCCAGGGCTCAGTGGTTCCACCGCCTGCCTCACAAGCACAAGGTCCTGAGTTCGACCCCCAGTACCAAAAAAAAGAGATAGGAATCATCTTTCTTTGAAAGCTGGTAAAATTTTTCTGTAAATTTATATAATCTTTTTTTTTTGGTATCGGGGATCAAACTCGGGTCCTTGCCCTTGCACAGCAGGCGGTGAAACCACTGAGCTAAATCCCCAGCCCCATAGTATTCTTTTATAATTCTTTTCATCTCAGCCATATCTGGTAAAAACTCAAACATATACCATCTTAACTGTTTTATTTGTGGTACTGAGGATTAAACTCTTCCCACTGATTTATATTCCCAGCCCTTTTAAAGTTTTATTATTTTCTATGTTGCCAGGCTGGGCTTGAATTTTTGATCCTTCTGCTTCAACCTCCCATAGTGCTGGGATTATAGCCATGCGTCACCATGCCCAGCCTTCTCAAATCTAGTAATTCTTCCTGTTTTAAAACTTGTTTTAGGGCCGGGGATTTAGCTCAGTGGTTTCGCTGCCTGCAGCGGAAGCGCAAGGAACCGAGTTCGATCCCCGGTATCAAAAAAAACAAAAACAAAACTTGTTTTGTCTGATTTTTTTGCTGCTCTTATGGTAACTATTTTGTGGTATATCTTTTGTCAGTATTTCATTCTCTTTTGTACACAATGTATGTACAAGAGACGTTGGTTTTATTTCACTCTGACAATCTTTGCCTTATATTATTTAGACCAGTAGTCAGTAAGTTATGATCTGTACACCACTTCAGATCTTGGGGATTTAGCTCAGTGGTTCTGCTGCCTGCCTCGCAAGCACAAGGACCTGAGTTCCATCCCCAGTACCAAAAAAAAAAAAAAAAAAAACCCAAAAGTTGAACATTTGCCTATCATGCAATCTAGCTATACCATTCCTAGATTATACCCTAGAGATACTACTGTGTCTATACACCCAAAGACAGAGATAAGAATGTTCAAAACAATGCTATTTGAAATAGTAAAAAGATAGAAACAACAAAAATAATCTAACATCAGGAGACCAGATATATAAATTATGATAAATTTCCTACCAGGAATATTATACAGTAGAGAGAAAGAAATGAACATCTAAAGCCAGAACTGGCTCAAAAATAGACATGATGATCAGGGGAACAGAACTGATGATGCAGAAACAACCCCATAACCTTCAGCCATCTGATCTTCAACAAAGGGGAAAAAAAGATACCCTGAAGAAAAGATCACCTCTTTAACACATGCTCGACAAACTGGCTATCCACATGTAGAAGAGTGAATAGAGACCCATACGTCTCACTCTGTACTAAAATCAAATCAAAATGGATCAAAGGCCTAGATATAAAAACAGAAGCAATGAATCTGTTGGAAAATAAAGCCAGGGGCTTTCTGAACAGAACCCCAACTGCACAAGAAATAGCATTAGCAATCAACAAATGGGATCCTATCAAAAAGCTTCTGCACAACAGAGGAAACAACCAACAGAGTAAAGAGCCAACCTGCTAATATTCTACTAATTTTTCTTTATATATTATACTAATATCTAGAATATAGAAAAAAAATTTTTTAATTAGGTTCCCGAAAATAAAAGACCCAATCAAAAAATAGGCAATTAAAATGAATAGACACTTATTTCTCAAAAGAAGTACAAATGGCCAATACGTACATGAAAAATAGGTACATGAAAAATGAATAGACACTTATTTCTCAAAAGAAGAAGTATACATGGCCAATAGGTACATGAAAAAATAGGTACAGCACCTCTGGCCATCTGAAAAATGTAAATCAAGGGCAGGGAGGGAGGGCTGGAGATTTAGCTCAGTGGGACAGCCTGCCCGGCAAGCATGAGGTCCTAGGTTAGGTTCAATCCCCAGTACCAAAACAAAAGAGCAAGGAGGGAAAGGGGATGAAGAAAGAATTAAGATGTGATATGTAGCAGGGATATAGCTCAGTGGTTCCACCACCTGCCTCACAAGCACCAGGTCCCAAGTTCGATCCCTGGTACCAAAAAAAAAAAATGTGATATGTATATGTACCAACCCCTAACAATGAATATAATCATGTACTGCAAACATGTACTCACAATTATAAAAATTTTAAAAACTGAAAATAGAAATCCCATTCAACCCAGCTTTACCTCTTGTGGGTATCTTCCTACAAAAGTTACAGTCATCATATTACAGTGATACATGCACACTCAAGTTTATAGCCGATTTGTAGGAAAATGGATGTACCCTCAGTCTATAATGCTAAGTGAATACATCAGACAAGGAAAGTTAAATAGATACTGCATTGTCTCTCTTATATGAGAAACCCAAAGTATAAATTATTTAAAGAACAAAATAAAAGGTAAGTGATAGGAAACAGGAAGATAGACTGCATGGAGATGGGAAGGGGATCTGAGGATGGGGGGAGGTGGGAAAGAGAGTTGAGGAAGAGGAAGTAAAAAGGATCAAGATGAGATACACACACACACATACCAGTTCCCCATGAAGAATTCACTTATTCATTTTTTAACAGTGCCAAACTTTATTTGAAAAATGCGGGGTGAAGTGGTAAGGGAGCAACTGGCTCTGCCCAGAGAACCTGGGCTGAACAAAAGAGAGGAAAAAAGTAAAAGCAAAAATAAAAGTAAACCCTGGGTCTGGAAGACACAGAACTGGCTACCGCAAAGTCAGATAGGCAACGATGAATGTATTTATTATGTTTGGCAAACATACTAGTAAAAAAATATTTTTTTAATTAAAAATAAAAACTCAGGCATGGTAGCCCACACCTGTAATCCCAGCAATCAGGAGGCTAAGGAAGGAAGGTTGTTATGGCTTCAAGGCCATCCTGGACCACATAGTGAGTTCAAGGTGAGTATGGATTACATAGCAGACTGTCTTAAAAAAAAACACAAAAAGAAAGATGTGAACTACATCTACACATAACATACGTGGATCTTAGAAACAATGTTGACTGAAGACAGGCCCAGAGGGCTATAACATAGGCTACCTTTTATAAAGCACAAAAACAAGCAAAAATAAATTTACTGATACATTGTTTAGACACAGATTTATGTAAATAAGAAAACTTACAAACTCAAGGGAATTATAAACATAATTCAAAATAGTGGTGGGTGGGGGATTTAGCTCAGTGGTTCCCCCGCCTGCCTCGCAAGCACAAGGACCCGAGTTCCATCCCCGGTACAAAAAAAAAAACAACAAAAAACAAAAATAGTGGTTACCTTGTGGTTGGGAGCAGTGGTGGACAGAAAGAAAGGGGTACACAAACTACTGGCTGTATGTTCTTTTTTGGATGACAGAATGTGAGTATTCATTGTCTTGTTATTTTTTTGTAGTTATGAGGGCTTGAACAGAGGGCCTTACATACAAGAGGCAAGTACTCTATCACTGAACAACTTGCCCCTCAATTCTATTATTAAATTTTTGGTTTTGCTTGGTTATTTTGAGAGGATCTCTTTATGTAACCTAGGCTGGCCTCAGACTCGCTTGAACTCACTATCCTCCTGCCTCAGCCTCCAGAGTGCTGGAATTACAAGCACATGCCTCCTGGCCTAGTTCCTACTTTTTTTTTTTGAACTGGGGATCGAACTTGGGACCTTGCACTTGCGAAGCAGGTGGCAGAACCACTGAGCTAAATCCACACCCCACTATTTTAATAATATAACATATGTATTCTTTTTTTTTTGGTACCGGGGATCAAACTCGGGACCTTGCGCTTTCGAGGCAGGCACCGGAACCACTGAGCTAAATCCCCGGCCCAACATACGTATTCTTGCATTTGTGAAGTAGTGCATTCAGAGATAAAAGGTCACATCTTTACGGACACAGACACACACAACAGAGCTATTCACTGACACACTAATAAGACACACAAACACACACCCAGTCTCATGGACTTACACAGGTCCATCCATAGGCTGTCACCCTCTCAAGACACACAAAGAAGCCTTCACATATAAACAGCTGCAAACTGACCCACATATTCAGGATCCTACCAGGCCCTGATCCACAGAGAAGCGAGCTCCTATGGAGAGCTAAACCACTGGGAGAAATGCAGATGTTCATAGGCCCCTGGATTGGTGGGTTTCCCAGACTGCACCCCCAACCCCAGGATCCCCAGGCACCCACCTGATTCCAGAGATGCCACTCTCCGTGGGACCAGCTTCTTTACCTAGGCAGAAAAGCAGTATTAGAATCCGGAGGGGAGTTAGCTCAGCGGTTCCGCCGCCTGCCTTGAAGCGGAAGGTCCCGAGTTTGATCCCCAGTACCAAAAAAAAAAAAGAATCCAAAGAGGGGTTCCCCACATGTCTAGGTCCACCCTCATTTAGGGATGATACTCCAGCTGGGTCCAAGGAGTGCCATATCTCTTAGTTGCTTTTGGGGAGTCCCATGCCCTTCTGTGTCCAGTGAGTGCCATGAACCCCAACTTTGTCCAAAGTACCCTGCCACCTAAGTGTACTCACTGGGGGGGGTGGGAGCACAAAGTTGTCTGGAAAAACGCCCCTTCGGCCTCGACACTCTCCTTCCCACCAGCCCTTGTCCTCTGTGGTCTGGGAGAGAAACATGCTGGTAGGGAGCTGAGCCAGGTCCTCCAAGCTCCTCCCTAGGTCCCATACCCTCTCAGCGCCCCCTTCCCTGAGCCCTCCCCAATCCATTCTTCTCCCACCTTTCTCAGTACTTTCACCTCGTCCCCCCTCTGCAGTGGCAGCTCGTCAGGGGCCTCCGGCTGGTAGTCAAACAGGGCCCTGTAGGTCTCAGGGTGGGAGACTGGGGGAAGGGCAAATCACTGGAGCTGGCCCACCCCGTCAGTCAGGCCTCCCTCCTCCCTTGGCCTGGCTTGGAAGGGGGATAACCTCTCTGGTTGGGTGCTTACCTGTATGCAGGTAGTCTGGAGCGCTGTCATAGGTCAGGCTGCCCGGCTAGTGGGAGCAGAGAGGACAACATGAGCCTCCCGGCACCCCAGGAGAAGCTCCCCACCTCTATGCCCACTCAGACTCAGTTTACCTTGGGGGTCTGCTGAGAACCAGGGCTAACTGGAGGAAGGTCTGTGTTACCAAGGCCTGGTTAGGGAGAGTGAGGTTAGTGGGGTGCTAATCCACAGGTCATGGGAGGGCATCAAAGGAGTCACATGGTCAGGCCAGGATGTCTCGATCACAGGCTCATGTCACTGGGAGGACCATTGGAGAGCACAGTCTGGCCCCAGGGGGTCACGGGGTCACAGGGTCCAGGTCTCACTTGGGGGCCCACTGTCCAGCAACTCCACAAAGTTGGATGGGAAGGCTCCCAGCTGCCCGTTCTTCTTCCCCAGCCACCAGCCGTCCTCAATCTGGGGAGAGGGAGGACACAGGGGCATCTGTTTCCGCGCCAAAGGTCTCTAGAAACCTATGCTCTCGGTTCTGCCCAAAGACCCGCTCTTTCCTGTCCCTCACTTCCCCATCTCTGCGTCCCTCCTCCTTCTCGTCCCCTCTCCCCGACTTTATCCAATTCCCCTTCCGCAAGCCCTCTCACGGCCTCATCCCCTCACCTCCTTTATCACTTCCACAATCTCCCCAGTTTGCAGCTTCAACTCGTCCGCCTGCTCCGGGCTGTAGTTGAAGTTCACTTTGCACCATCTTTGCGGGCCCCGGGATTTGGAGGAGTGACCTGGGACGGACAAGAGAGGGAGACTCTGTTGGGAGCCTGGGTTGCCTGGGCTGGGGGAGGGGCTAGGCGAGAGCACTACCCGTTGCAGCTAAGGCCTCGCCCTCGGGCGGAGCATTGCCCTCTGAGCCAATCACAGGCCACTACTCGGCCTCGTGGTCCCTCCCACAGCCGCGGCTGTTCCCGAGCCGCGCGGCCTGCGCGCGTCCAGCAGTTGGAGGGTCTACGGCCCGGATGCTCACGTCGGCGGCGCGCGCAGTGTGGTCTCTCGTCACCGGAAACTCTTAGGGCCTCTGGAATCTCCTAGGGATAAACGCAAGGCTAGGGTCTCTCAGCTCCAGAGCAAGGAGCTTTGAGGCCCCCCTAGCCTGCTCCCTGCACTACCTTACCTGCACCAGGCGCTTAGGGAAGAGGCCACAGCGCCCCCCCAGCTCTCCACGCAGCCAACTCCTCGCGGGCCCCTGGCACACCAGCCGGACCACGTCCCCGGGCTCCAGGCTCAGCTCGTCCTCTTTCTGGGCCCGGTATCTGTCCAGGACCAGGACCTCTGCGGGCGGAGGACCGGGCAGGGTCGCGATTCAGGAAAGGTCAGGTGGAGCGTACGGACTGACCCGAGCGCGAGCGCTCCCAAGCCCAGTGTAGAGAATGGGCGGGAAGTGCTAGTGTAATGTCGATTTTTACCGTTCCACACAGTAGCATAAAGGAGCCACCCCAAACCCTCTGCACATACCCATGACTTCCAGGGCGCCCTCCAGTGCCTGGCCCGTCCCGCTGGCGACTGAGTACTAAATGGGGATCCGGAGGGTGCGAAGGTCTACGGGGCGAAGGAGGCGGCCATAGGTCGGGCTCTAGGTGCTGGGAGTGGGCGTGGGCGAGGGGACGGCCTGGCTCGACAGGTTTGGCCCCATCCCCGCGTTAAGGACCTTAGGGTCTCTGGCTGGTGCTGGGGTCACACCTTCCTCAGGTTTTTTTTGGTACCGGGGATCGAACTCGGATCCTTGCGCTTGCGCAGCCGGCGGCGAAACCAGAGCTAAATCCCCGGCCCCCTCAGGCTTTCTAGGCTAGCAGTCTCTCCCCTTTGAAGCCTGGGCCCACCCTCTTTTGGCTCCCAAGCTTTTACCTTCAGGGAGAGGTGGGGAAAAAGCACATGCCAGGGTGGGGCACCTAGCTGACGCAACCGCCCCAAACGAGGCCCTGGATGGAAAAGTTGGCAGCTCCTGTTACTAAAAAGGTATTCCTTGTAGACTTCAAACCTCTACTTTCCTGCAAGGGGCAGGAGGAAGGACAAAGTAAACCCTGTTTTGGGACCGAGTTGGGTTTCAGAAAAGCCCAGTGCTCTGAGAAAGCCGGAAGAACTTTTATGAGCTTACAGTCGAGCTTGGAGCTGGGCAAATTTGAAGATTAACTCCCCCTGCACGGACTACACTTCTTCCAGGTAATCTTCCTGCTCAGTGCAGTGAAGGCTGAGCCTATGAGCCACAGCCCGACTGCTAAACCACTACGGAGGAATCCAAAATCCTTGCTCACAACAGTACAGTGTAGTGAAAATCTGGATTCTCTAGGGCTGTTCAAGGCACAGGATGAAGCAAAGCCACCAGGGTGGGAATGAGTTACTGCTCTGCAGAGAAATGGCTGAGGTTCCTCTGCTGTCGCAGGGACAGGCTGAAGAGGGGTTAGAAGCAGCTGGGGGCCCAGCCTCCCACAAGCATTTTCTCTTCCAAGCTTCCTGAAACTGCTGTGGGCGGCATCCACCACCCTCTCAAGGAACACACACTCGGTAACAATGAACACAGCCCACATACACCAGCCACTTCATTTATTGTTTTTATTTGCAGGAGGAGTTGAAACAAATTTAAGAGTGTTTTTCTTTTTCCCCTAAACATGAATCATTCAAGTAAAATCAACTTAACTACAGAAATGTAGCAAAGAAAGGGGAAACCACAACAGCCCAATAAGCAAAGGTTGGGGGGAAGAGGAGGGTACAGTTCACATATAACATGTACAAATGCCATATGATTCATCTGCTCAGGACGGCCTCCTCAGAAGGCAAGCACAAGGGCCCATTGTAAGAGGATGTTTCCCCCCAAACGTCTGAGAATGTTTCAACTTAAAGCTTAAGATTAAAAAGAGAAAAGAAAAAAATAACAACAAAAAAACCACAACCCCAAGAACCACCCAACCATAACCATCTTCCTTAATCGATCACAGGCGTTTCTTTCATTTTATAAAAAGATTAATAAAAAATATTGAAAAAATTATTTTCTCATTTTATATTTGTAAAGATAATAGAATTCAGAAGTATCTTAGAAAACCGACCAGAAACTGCCCTCCAGTTTCCACCCCTGTTGCTGAGGATCATCAGGGCTAGAAAGTTTGGGACACTGGAGCTGCTGGTGGAGAATGGGAAGCCCAGCCCAGAAGAAATCAGAAAATACAGGAACAGGGTGCATAGGAAGTGGTTAGGAGCAACTCCATGTAACACATGGCTGCACAGAAAAGGGGAACACAAGGTGGTCAGAAAGGCCTTAAACTCCTCCTTGACATACAAAACCAGATTTTACAAAGATCCAAGCAGTTTGGTCCCAAACTGAGGTGAACACGCTTCAACATGCTTTGCTTTCTCTTTTAAGAATCAAAGTTGCCCAAATTAAATCTTTCTGCTAATATTACTACATATGCCTAAAAAAAGAAAAGAAAAAAAGGGGCCCTTTAAAATCAGGTCAGGGGAGAAGAGAATGAAAATCATCAAATTAGTCCTCTTAGCTCCAAATGAAATGAAAATTAAAAACAAAACTGTTGGTTTCTAACAGCAAACAAACCAAAATCGAGCATTGCTCTCCCTCCCCTACCCTAGCCCCCACCCCGTACACCAACAACAAATGAGAAACACAGCTAGAGCCCAAACATGTCATGTTCTGCTGAGAGCTGGGCCTGACCCCAGGCTCTGTGGTGGCTTCCTCTGTCCAGTGGGACACAGCACCAGGGATGCTTTCCGCTGTAGTAGGATTCTACATGGCTGACGGGGTGGGGTGGGATTTTCAGAATCTTCTTGAGCCTCCTTCTGTTCAGCTCCTCGCCAGCTATCTTCCCAGTGCCTCTCTCCCCTGGGCAAGGGGTCTCTCAAGAGTGGCCCCTACTCAGTTGTGGGCTGTAAATTGTCCTTCTCTTCTCGGTTCTCTGTTCCACTCTCATCATCTTCAATCTCCCCTTCCTCTCCACTGAACTTGTCATGGGCCCATTTGGGGCTGGTACTGGATTTCCGGAACATGAACCGGCCCCGACCTCGGGGGAAAGCTCCTCGGCCCCGGCCCCGGCTCACCCACTTATCACTGCCTTCACCTTCTCGATCATCATGCTGAGGAAAGAAAACAGCTGTTAGTAACAGGGCTTTTTTCTTTTTTTTCCTTCGGTACCGGGGATGGAACTCGGGACCTTGTGCTTGTGAGGCAGGCAGCGGAACCACTGAGCTAAATACCCAGGCCCAGGGCTCTCTTTTCTGTGCCCACCCAGACGTGCCTTTCTCCTGAAGAACCTGTGCCCAAGCCCAGTCTTTTTGTGCTTTTCTGCTTCTCCCCATCTCCTATTCATTCAGCTCTGCCTCTGGTTCAGTTCTAGAGTGTAAGGTGGGTGCTGCAGGAATTTTGAGACAGCAGCTTGCACATTTTAACAATAACCTTCATCCAGCACTGAAAACAATTATATCTAATTTACTTCTCAAATATACCCTATCATTATCACCCCCACTATGCAAATGAGAAAATAGCGCCAAAACCTAAATTAACTCCATTATTTAGTATACCACTTCTCAAAGGATTAATCTGAGAAAGCCAACTGCACTAAAATATGAAATGATGCCTGAACTGGGTTTCTGGGCCACTAAGAAAGGGAACACTCAAGAAGACACAGCTGGGATAGAACTGGGGGTATGGTGTGCCTAGCAAGTAGAAGGCCAGGGTTCAACCTTCAGGACAGGGGCAAGGTATAGGGAGGGGGGTCAGACATATCTGGGGCTCCAGCTCTTCCCAATCCCCATCCCACTCCCACCCAGCCTCTCATCTTGTATTCCCCTCTTTAATTTTAGAAACCAGAACTTGTTACTTCATCTGTCTCATTACTTCAGAGTCTAAACCATCCACTCACATAAACTAGGGTTGCCTTGTCCTACAGGTCAGCTTAGCTGAAGTGCCAGCTGCTTCTGTCCACAACCGCATGTACACCATACTAAAAAATCAGGCTGGCAAACCTCTTTCAGGGGACAGTCAGGGGCAGGCTAGAGGGTCTTTGTATGGCCTTTAATTTTTCCTTCCATAGCAGTCCCACTTCAGCATCTATCCTGGGCCCAGCCAACTGCACTACCCTAGACAAAAGTTCAAGGGTCCTCCAGAAGCCTCCGAGTGGCTCCCAGCAGCCCTAGAAAAGTGAGGGTGGCCATGCACGGTCATCCACACAAAACCCCGAATTTCCAAGCTATGTAACTGACAATGTAAACCCATGCCAGCCATTCAAATGGTGGACAGCTGCAAGTTTACCTTGGTTACAAAACTTGAGTTACACCTGCTTGGATATGGGCCTGCTGTGACATACTGCATGCCAAGGGTCCTCACTCACTGGTTGGTAACTTGGCCTAGAAAGGCCCCAACCTGAGAAGCCCAGGAAGAGCATGGAAATGATTCACAGCTCAGATGTGAGAAGCCCCAGTAGCATTTCATTTTGGAGATATATCCTTTTCCTCAGAGAAAAGGAGTGACAGAAGCTGGGGGTGAGTGAGCAGTAAAGGAAGTTCATAAACTAAAAAGGCAAGAGCAACATTTCTTGCTTATTCTTGAATCCATAAGCATCTTAAATGACAATCCCTACTGGGGCTAGGACTTACTTATCTCTAGAGGACTGCCATGTCTAACACTGTACTGTCTAACAAGTACACATCACCAGTGTAATACGCCTGCACAAACATTAATTACAGGGCTGGACAGACCAATTAAGGCCCTGGAATCTTCTACTATGTGAACCAAAAGCCCTCCTCCTTAGCCCCAGACACATACCAAGTAATACTTCTTGCTTTTGGGCGTATACTCTGGATCCCATTCCTCTTCCCGGCTTCTCTTTTGAAAATCATTGCTACTGTTGTTATTGTTACCAGAGTAGTTGCCTCTGCCCCAGCCTCTCCCTCTGGCTCGAAATTGCTGTGATAATAAAGCAAGGGGGGGGGGGGATGAGATGGGACAAAGGTCTATGTCAGGAAGAGAATAACTCCCAGCGTTCAGTTCAAACATTTTCCTGGCACAGAATGGACAGCTGTCCTCCAGTCATACACAGTCCAACTGGTTTCTAGTCATTCCTTTTCTGGTGACCCCAAGTCTACAGCCCAGAGGATTAACATGGCCCAAGAACCTCCCTATAAACAGCAGAATTCAAGGTGGGGGGGTGGGCGTGGTGTTTCTAAGATGGGAAGCTTTAAGAGACTAAGTAATTATGAAAAGAAAACTACAAATTGAAAGCCTTGGGAATATGGATGGGAGAATCAAAGTATCTAGGGTCTGTGTACTGGATTGCTTGTAAGAGGTAACAATACTGGTATTCTAATGGTACACAGAACCAGTGGGAGCCAGGGACTTAGAGAAAGAGGAAGATCTTACAAAGGTTCCCCGAGCTCTGCCTCCTCTTTCACTTGGACCCACAAAGTCTTTGGTCCCCAGCCGTGATTTGTCAAAGCCTGTGGTGCTCTCTTCTCTCTCTTCGGTCTCCTCAGGATACTCTTCCACTTTGTAGGAGTGAGATGACTGGGAGGAGGAGGAGGAGGACCGGGACCGATCTCGTGCTCGCCGATGCTTCCTATAAAAAGAACCAGGAAACCAATAAAGCCTCTGGTCCTGACAGTCTCATGTATGAAAAGCACAAGATAATCGGAGTGGGTCTGCAGTGAGAAAACTGCAAACAAGTAGCCTGAAGAACCAGCTCAACCCTGCCTATCCAGGCTTCCTCCCATTCTGTCAGTCACGTTTGACATCTAAGACCATGATGAACACGAAACACAGAAGGAGCAAGACATTAGCCACCAACCTTAGTAGCTCAGTCTAAGATACAAACATGATTAAGAAAGATAGAAAAGCCAGGCATGGTGGTGGCACACCTGTAATCACAGCACTCAGGAGGCTGAGGCAGGAAGATTGCCCTGAGTTTGAGCCCTGCCTGGACTACATATTGAGTTCAAGGCCAGCCTGGACTACATAGCGAGATCCTGTCTCAAAGGAAGAGACAGAAACTAATACTGTACAAGAGCCATGATATACCAGTACTTTGTCAGAGGCTTTCCACCCCCCACCTTGACTTTCTGTTAGTGCTTTTATGCTTTTAGTTCTCACAGGAATGTTACCTGTCTCTTCGGATGGCTCTAAGGATGAAATAAACAATGTGTGTCTAAACATTTTACACAGACATAAAGACAATGTAATTATTCTGCATTATTCCCCTCATTTTTTTTGGTACTGGGGATCGAACTTGGGACCTTGCACTTGCGATGCAGGCAGTGGAACCACTGAGCTAAATCCCCGGCCCTCCCCTCATTTTATAGACAGAGTTGAGCAGTCTGGATTCAAATCTAGTTCTAATTGTACCACCAACTCCACATAACTATCTCCCACTGAGCTTAAACAGGTTGTACTGTTAAGCCTAGATCTAGGCAAATTCTTCCCAGAGTTACTCCCCTTCCCTCTCCTTCACCTAGGGGAAATTACAGACCATGGTAAATTAGCTTAATAGTATGAGTCACTGTCTATATAGGAGAGGTGGATGGCAGCCCTGCCAAGGGGTAATGGAGGAAGTTACCAAATACCTCTAAAGTGGGAAAAAGGCCAAGTTCGCAGGAATAGAGAAGGACTTCAACACAGAAGCCACCCAAGTGTTAGCAACCCATCACGGTCCTTCCTTTTTTCAGTTCTCCATTATGAAAAACACCTTGTCCACTCCCCGTTTTTCTAGTATCTACTCATTAAAAAGGTTCTGTGTTCAAGATTCAATTCCCAGAACCAAAAAAAAAAAAAAAAAAAAAGAGAGAGAATGAGAGAAAGTCATTATCACAGCATTCTTAAAACTTAGATGTGAACCCTGACCCTAATTTACAAAAAAAAAAAAATCAGTGCTACTTTGAAAAGTTTTTAAAAAGAAGTCTAGTGGGGCATGGTGGCACAGGCCTATAATCCCAGAACCTCTGGAGTGCTGAAGCAGAAGGATTCCAAGTTTGAGTCTCACCTGGGTAACTTAGCAAGCTTCTTTCTCAAAAAACATTACTAAAAAGGGCTGGGCTGGGCTGGGGATTAGCTCAGTGTTTCTGGCATCTGCCTCGCAAGTGCAGAGTCCCGAGTTCAATCCCCAGTACCAAAAAAACCAAAAAAACCAAAAAAACCCAACTCTGGATTCTATCCCCCAGTACTGCAAGGTGGGGGAAAAGAAAACTCTCAAAGTGCTTCAAATTTGAGTCCCAGCACTCCCTTTTATTAGCTTGAAACCTGGGTGAGGCATTCTTCGGTTATGTAAGAAAGTTTTTGTAAACTATACAATACTATGGTAATGAGAATAGCATTCTAATCATTTTTCTCTTGTCCCAAATCACAGAATACCATGATTCCAAAGACCTGGCTCAAGGTCACACTGCAAGTCATAGGGAGACATGAGCTCCAGACAGAGCAACCAGAATTAGTTACCTAGACTCAACCCTGAGATGCTTGTAGGGTTCTCTGCTCCCTTCCCACCTGTGGCAGTGCTGAGAATTCCTGTACCACCATTTCCATTCCCTGGTGAAGACTACCAGGTTCTTTATCTATGAGGAGGCCCCAGAACTGGTAAGGTTCCTAATGTGTAAATAACCTGAGGATCACAAGATAAAAGTAAAACCAAAATCTGAGTACTGATGTCAGCTGATACCTGTGTGACCTTAAGACAAATCATTCTGAGCTTAGCTTGTGTCTTTCAAATGGGCAAAACTTATCACAAAGGGTTGCTAGAAAATGGGTTAAAAAAAAAAAAGGCTTGCCAGTTCATGCTCAGAAACAGCAAAAATGTTCCTTTTTATGGGGAGATGTAGGGCTGTAACTTTGCACCTTTTAACGAGACATAAGTCTAATTGATATAGGTTTTTTTTTCTTTTGAGACAGGGTCTCACTATTAGTTCAGGCTGGCCATGAACTATGTAGCTCAGGTTGGCCTCAAACTTGAAGCAATCCTCCTGCCTCAGCTCCCCGAGTGCTAGGATTAAAGGCACACACCATTAGGCCCAGTTGAAAAGTTTAACTGAAAAGGTTTAGACTTTCAAAATTGTAAATAGTCTATACTTTTTTTTTTTTTTTGGTACCGGTGATCGAACTCAGGTCCTCCCACTTGCGAGGCAGGCGCCAGAACCACCGAGCTAAATCCCCAGCCCAAAATTGTAAATAAAAGGCTGGGGGGTATGGGTCAGTGGTTGAGCATGCTTGAGGCTCTGAGTTCAATTCTCAGTACAGCAAAAAAGAAAAAGAAATAGAAATAGAAATGTCATGACCTTGTCATGAACACTGCCCTACAAAGGTTCAACAATGACAACTTTAAGGCCGGCTCTGGAACACCTCTCTCAGAATTGCTTTGAACACCCGTGTAAAAGGCATTATGATCAACAGCCATCCTAGCTAGTTGCATCCTGAGTCTCTGACTACTTTTATCACTTGACAATGACTATGGGCCATTTCTAAAATATAATCACCTCATGAAAATGCACAGTAAGAAGGACAGGCCTAAACCAACTGCCAAAGGAATTCCTCAATAATTCTCCACATCACTTCTGTGGGCAGATATACAGATGAATTTCCCTCACAAAATCTTCTTTGGACAAGGATCACACATTTCTTTGATGCAGATATTCTATTTTCAAGCCAGGGACCCTCCCAGGAACCCTTTTAAATGTAGTATGAAAGAAAAAAACCACACAAATTGCTATAATTCCTAATCTCAAAGTCCTCTGGCATGAAAGGTGTGGTGTGTAAATAGTCCAAAGGAGTAGACAAAAGATTTTTGAGTTTGAATAGAGTAACGGGGTTTTCACGTACTTCTTCTTTGATCCTTTATGTGTTTTCTCTGTTTTCTCAGTTGATCTTTCCCTTGAATGGCTTGAGTCTCGGGAATCCACTGATTCTCTTGATTTACCTCGTTTAAGATCTCTCTCCTTATGTTTTTTACGACGTTCAATATCAAGGCGGAGATCAACAGGATCATCTTTGTATTTTCCCTCAGCCTGCCATGAGAAGTCAAAATTAAGGTTTTTGGGATTCGGGACTGCCAACACTACCACCCTCAAATGTGGTCTTACTCCAATAGTGGAGTACAGAGGAGACACTGGGAATGTAAGGCACTCCAGCCAAGCCAGTTTTTTATAACTCTAGGGATGGTAGCCTTCTGAAAATCCTAGAAATGGATCTTGCTCTGCTTCCTCTGTGGCCCAGTATAACTGGCTGGTCTACAAACTGAAAGTCCAAAATCAGCTCTGGAAAGTAGTTGGTCAGGCTGGTGATCTAGTCACTACTGAAAAGGGAAACTCTCACTTCCCCCTCCCTATCCTGGAGCAGCCACCCATGGCTTATCTATGTGGAATTATCTGAATCCTAAAACAAAGACACTGAGAACCTTAAGCATCCTTCCAAAATGCTGATTTATACTGAGAAATTTCTCTATAGAGAGGAAGTAACAAAAACCAGAATACAGAATTCATAAAGAATTAACAGGTCAGGGCGGAGGATTTAGCTCAGTGGTTTCGCCGCCAGCTGCACAAGTGCAAGGACCCGAGTTCAATCCCCGGTACCAAAAAAAAACAAAAAAGAATTAACAGGTCAAAGTTTATTAAAAAACAAAACAAAACACCTTTTTCGCTAATTTCCTGGAAAGCTTATCCCCTAGGTTGTGCTGCAGGTGTACCAGGAGTCCAGCAGTAGCACGCTGGCCCCAACCATCACAGCAATGCTTGGGAACTCAGTGAGAGCAAGGACACAAGAAGGTTTGAGAACTCTATACACCAAGAAACGAAAGTAAATTCTCCACAAAGGAGGAAGGAATGAGGAGTTACTTCACTCTGTATTAACATTTTACTTACATGATCCAGTTAACTTTTGATAAAATAATACTTAATTTTAATTAACAAGTGTGATACAGAGTAGTTTTATCACTTTGTTTCTGAAAGGAAAAAGGGGGCTCTGCATCCTTCAAAGACAAAAAAGACAAACGTAGCCACTGCTCCCTTGGGCAGGCAGACAGCACCTTTAAAGGAGCTGGCTTTTTGAGGTATGGAGGTTGAGGTTTCCTCTGATATTTCAGTTAGTGCCAAGCTGACTGGTACTTGGAGAAAGAGAGAAGAGGGTGGGAGAGAAGAAGAGATTGCACAAGAATGCCTCTCAACACATTCAACAATAAGACAAATTTGTTTGGAAAACGTAACAATCACTATTTTTAGAAAAGGTTTATCAATATAGGAATAACCATTTCTGATGTTAAATTTCAACTATATATGTGAATGAAGGTCAGTAAATACTAAGATTTTTCAAAATTCAATCTAGTTATTTCACAGTGAAACTGTATAAAAGTTTTAACCTTTAACAACAGTGTTAAGTGCACATCATTGTAAATGTAGCTAGCTGGGCTATCAAAGTAATGTTTTGCTTTAAAAGAACAGTAACTGACAGATGACAGATATGGTACAATGTTAGAAAAAAAAAACTGGACCAGCTGTTGAAAATAGGCTACTAAGTTAAGATATGAATATTTCATTCTCCTCTGACATGCATGTCTTTCTGAAATCATGGTTGGAAATAGTGCATGTAGACAGTTGATTTGATAATACTTACAAGCAGAAAAATATCACAAAAAGTTTCTTCTCTCATCATGGGCACTTGTTCCAAAACGCCTCTCTTTTTTTTTCTCAAGCTCACCTCAACAGACTCTGGGGTCATTTACCATATTCTAACCACTTCACAAAGGTTGTTGATACATTTAATAAAAATTAACCCTTTGTAGTTCATTTTTAGAATTATGCCCATCCTTAAAAGAAAAACACAAACTTAAGTAGAGAGTAATTTAAACAAATACATTTCTGTCAAGTTCATGCCCAATGCACTCATTTTGTTGGAATTACTGATCAAAGCAACAGTTCACCTTGTAGCCAGGTTCCCGAGGACTTTTCATTTCATCATGAGTCAAACCATGTTTTCTGAATGTACTGGGGGAAATGTCTATCCTCCTAAAATGGAAAACAGAAACAGTATACGAATGCACAGTGTGAATGCAGTACTGGTAATATTCTACTTACTGAGTTGGGTAATAGATTCGTACCCATTCCTTTTTATTATGTTTCATAACTTACAGCACCACCACCCTTGGTGCTGGGACTGAACTCAGGGCTTTGCACATGCTAAGCAAGCAATCTATCACTGAACTACACCCCAGCCCCACTAAGGTTCTTTACTTACATACTTATACTCTTCCCTTAGGGACAGAGAAGTCCCCAAAAGTAGCTTTCTTGGTCCATCCCAGTAGTGCTGCAGTCACCTGTAGCTTTCTATATCTCCCTCCTACCAAACTTGAAAGAGCAGTTTTCATCTCGAGAATGTGAGTAGACAGACTCATTATTGACCTACTTGGATCTAGGTGAGAAACAAGTACCTGCACAGTCCAAAAGGTCCTAAATCTAAGGCTGCTGTACAAACATGGTCCAGCCCTCCTACCTACTGAGATGACTACTGAATTACAGAAAAGGCCAATTTTGTTTCCAAAGTCTCTACTCTATTTGCTGAACAGATTCCCACAACAAGGGATATTCTTTGAAATCTGTGGAGCTTTTAAACCCTTCAGATAATCTTACAAGCATCTTCCTCTACCCTCCAAGCAAATTCTTCCTAAAGAATCAAATCATGAGCCGGGGATTTAGCTCAGTGGTTTCACCGCCTGCCTTGCAAGCACAAGGACCCGAGTTTGATCCCCGGTACCAAAAAAAAAAAAAAAAAGAATCAAATCATGATATACACAGGTTTACTTAAAGGAAAGTAACGTTTACTCTCCCTATAGAAACAGGTGACCACCTGCCAGCCCCCCAAAATAGAGGAAGAATTCATCTGCATCAGTAGAGTTGTTTTCCTAGGGGCCGAAGCAAGAGACTGTAGCTCTTAAAGGATGTCCCTTCCAGGGGCCAGGGATTTAGCTCAGTGGTTGGCTGCCTCCCTCAAAAGCGCAAGGACCCAAGTTCCATCCCTGGTACCAAAAACAAACAAACGAACAATGTCCCTTCCATTTTCAAATACAAATGTCCACAGCCTACAGACTGGAGGATGTTACTCTAAATTCTGCATAAAGGTACACTAGCAACAGGATTTTTTTTTTTTGTACCAGGGATGAAACTTGGGTCCTTGTGCTTGCGCAGCAGGCTGTGAAACCACTGAGCTAAATCCCTGGCCCACTAGCAACAGGATTTAACAAGACAAGTTTAGTAACTGGTGAGTGTCAGGCTGAGTTTCTCACCTGTGTATCTCTGGGCTTTTCTTGTTTTTAGCTGCCTCCTGTTCAGCTCCTCTCTTTAGGTATTTAGTAAAACGTTCGTGCAATGTCAATCCAGAGGACCCAAAGTGATGCTCTGTTGAGTCAAAGAAACACATTTTATTCTACCAAGCAGATAAATATTCAACTCTTGTATGAACCTGCACCTACAGAGATGTGGCTAGTCAAAGCCATACAACAAACATACTGAAAAAGGTAAGAAAAAAATGGCTGGTTCAGATGCAATCAAACACTGAGCATTAAATGTCTAGTATAACTCCCTCATCTTAGGACATGAACACAGACAAAAAGCTAGCGCTCACTGCCTGACTCCTTAATTTTTGTTTGTTTTTGGAGATAGGGTCTCACTGTGTAGTCCAGGCTGACCTTGAACTTGCAGCGGATCCTCCTGCCTCAGCCTCCTGAGTGCTAAGATTGCACCACCATGCCTGGCTTCTTGCTTGATTTTAAACTTCAGATGGAAGATGTAAACTAGCCCAACCCAGCTTCTATAGTACTTCTCTTGGCCATTCCCCAACCTGTCCACCTTCATATGGCCAGAGGATGATAGAATAATTCATAACAACAAGGTCTGAAAGGACCACTAGAAAGTAAAAGAGGGTACTGGGGAAGGGATATTTTCAATATCTCTTTAAGTTTTCAAACATTTTTTAAATCTGTTAAGGATGATTACCTATTTTCATGATCACAGAGGGCTACTATTTCTAAATAATTCATCTCGGGCCAGGGATTTAGCCCAGTGGTTCCATCGCCTGCCTCGTAAGCACAAGGACCCGAGTTCGATCCCCAGTACAAAAAAAAAATTCATCTCTATAATAAAACTTCCCCCTGGATGGAATTTCCTTTAAGCCAGTTCCAAGGCTCTTTAGACTGGTCTGGACTCACCTTTAACATGGTGAACAATGGTCACTATATGCTGAGCAAACAATTCTGAAGGGCTACGCTGAGACTGAGCTGACTGTATGTGCTGGAAAATGGAACGAAATTCCTGTTCCTTTTTGTTGCTATGAACCAGATCCCGACAAAGCTTGCGCTCCTGAGCCAATAAGCCACTGGGTCTAAAAAAGAAAGAGAGAGGCTCAATTAAAAAGACAGCACAGCAGGGGCCGGGAGATTTAGCTCAGTGATTCCGCCACCTGCCTCACAAGCACAAGGTCCCAAGATCGATCCCAAGTACCAAACAAAACAAAACGAAAAAACAAAACAAAACAGGAAATCAGAAACATTTAAACCACAAGTGTATTATTTTTTCTTCCAATGACTTTTTTTTGGTACTGGGGATCGAACTCAGGACCTTGTGCTTGCAAGGCAGGTGGTAGCACCACTGAGCTAAATCCCCGGCCCTCCAATGACTTTTTTTTTTTTTTAAATAAAATGGCTTTTAATTGTATACATGTTATTTTAAGTTAACATAAACATCTTTAAAGTAAATATATATTTAAATATAACTTAACAGGTCTGATTAGTTTCATGTTCTTCCAAAAGAACACTTATAACTAGTTCTCTAATTTGGGTTAATTGAATCACTATTCAGTTTTATCTTTTGGAGTGTTTTCCAAACAGGACTTTGTTCTACGATGTAAGCTTTAGTTATCATTCTAGAGCAGACGCTATCCATATATGGTTTGGAGGTAGTCTTAGCTATAGTGCACATAAGATTGATAGAATCTGCTGTGTTGTGTACTGGAAGTATCCATAATTTACTTCCCAGGAATCTCTGCTGAATCCTGAATATCAGTTTCCATTCTTCAGGCCCATAAAGAGCAGCAAACAGAACCAAAAAACTATTCCAGTGAATGTTAAGAAACTTCTCAATTTTGGTTAGAAATATTTCAGCTGACATAATGCATTTGTTAGCATCCATCAATAAAAATGCAACTCCAGAAAGAGAAAATAAAATTGATCCATTTTCCACTGAAGCTGAATACCGAATCTTGTGGCTTTGATTTTCCAGAGCAGTTGCAATTTCGTAATTCTCAAGAGATGAGCTAATAATAACAGTAGTCGTCCATTTTACTTTTTCTTTTTCACCACTTTCAGCCATCTGTACAACTTTGGGCCAGCCCAGTTTCTAATGATGCCACAATCTCATCTCCAAGTCCTCAGCGTGGCTTAAGCCGCCCCCCTCGAATGACTTTTAAATCTCTCTACAAAGTTCCTTTTTTTGGTACTGGGGATCGAACTCGGGTCCTTGCGCTTGCGTAGCAGGCGGCGAAACCACTGAGCTAAATCCCCAGCCCAAAGCTCCTTTTTCTTTTATCAACCAAAGTTCAAAGTAACCTCAACATACCATACTATGGAAATGGACACCCAAAAATCTCCCTTCCTTTTTAGTTGTGGAGATCTTCAAGTGGGAAGGTATTAAACCCCAGTGATTATTTTTGGGACTGCTGCTGGTTTCATACACACAACAAACAGGAAGTTTTGTTTTTGGTGGTCCTGGGGACTGGGCCCAGGGACCTTCAGAGTGAGCTACACCCCCAGCCCTTTATCTTTTCAGATAGGGTTTCCCTGGGTTGTTAAAGTGTCCAGACTAGACTCAATCATGTGATTCTCCTGCCTTAGGCTCCCAGGGTGCTAAAATTACAGATGTGCACCACCACACCCACTAGAAGATACTTAAATGATCAATTAGTTTGGCCAGCCAAAGTCATTCAGTGAGGTGGCATAGGCAAGCAGGACTGGGAGGTGGCTGAAGCACTCCTCAAGGAGACTTTCAAATGGGTAGAGAGATTATACCAAGTTCAGCCAGCCTGGGCCTCATCACTCTTTCCCAACTGAGGGGCTGGGGGTGGTTTATCTCCTTCAACTCTAAAATTTCTGTTACTTGATGGTGGGGGCTATAATACATTTTGAAAACCCAAATAAAATGAAGTCACAAATCTTAGAGAGTTTCAGATGAAAGACCTTTTTTTGAGACAGGGTCTCACTATGTAGTTCAGGCTATAGTCTCAAACTCATGGTGATCATCCTACACTTGATCTTACCCAAAAGGCTGAGAAGCGATCATGGTGATCATCCTGCCTCAGCCTCTCAAGTGCTAGGATTACAGGCATGTACCACCACACCTGGCCAAAAGACACCTTTAAACATAGGAAAGAAAAGGATACAGAGATAGGGTAGGTAGGCTGAGGGTGATGAACAAAGAGCAAAAGAGAACCACAGGGACTCCAACAACCAAGAAAGCCAAATAGACTGAAAAGACACTTTCTCCCCAGTAATGCTGTCCTTGAGCATTATCACATAATCACTGAGCTGTAACAAACAAGAGGGCTGTCAGTACTGAAGGCTAAATAAACAGCAAGGGGACATAAAGGAGCCTGTCTTCAGGAGGGGGCATCAGGAGACACCACTCAGGCCACTAGACCCCTGATGATCAACAAGGAGTACATCTTACCGTGCAAGGTCCTCATCGAATGAGTCCATCCGTACGTTGACCTGGGCCTCTCGAGTAATAGAAAATGAAGACTTTCCTGAGGAAAAGTCTCCTTTGGCTCCCAGCTTTTCACGGCTCTCAGAGGTCTTCCTGGGGGGAGGCGATGAGCTTTTCTCTTGGACTGCTTTGTAAGCAGTCACTCGGAAATTCTTCTCAGGCACAAATCCTCGGTGCCCACTTTCGCTCCTCTTGGCCCCTCCTCGCTCTTCTTTTTTGGATCTCTCTGTGAAAGGCTCCTCCTCCAGCTCCTCTGCTTTCCTCTGCTTTTCCTTCCCTGAATACACCAGGCCCTCCCACTTGCCTGACTTTTCTTCCTCCTGATTTTTACTTGTACCAGCTATGACTTTAGACATAAATTTGGGTTCATCATCAAACTCAGACTCCTTCCTTCCCTTAGTCTTGTCCTTATCTTGATCATCCATCTCCTCCTTGTGGAAGTCTGCCATCTTCTTCTCAAAGTCATCACGGAGCTTATACCTTTTGGGTGACTGACTGCCTCTAAAAGACTTCTCAGTATCAGTCTTAGAAGCAAATGAATCCGATTTCAATTTTGCATCTGCGTCAGAGAAGCTCCCTTTCTCCTTCACTTTCTCTTTATCAGAATTTGTCTGTTTCTGCTCCTTATCTTTACCATTCTCTGTCTTCTGTTCTTCTAGATACCTACTTATAAAAACACAAGGGAGACAGAGAAGAGGATTCTTGAGCAACCTGCTCTTTAATGGCACCTGTTCCTGCTCTCTGATTTTTTTTAATTCTCTGAGCAAACATGTCTTATAAATTCCACCATGACCATGACTTTCTACTTAGGTTACTGTCTAACAATTTCTGAGAAACAGCTTCTTGGCATTTAAGAGTCCATGGAGTTGTGCCTTACAAAAGCAATAGAAAGAATAGCAAATACTATTTTTAGGATACTGCAAAACAAAAACCTACTTACCTGTTAATATGGTTTAGGGGGACAAAAACTAGGCTCTTACCCAACTTTCACTCAATCACTTAAAATCTGTTTTCAGCAAAGTTAACACACAGTTCAACCTTGGACTGTTTTGCTTTTATACAACTCACATTTGGAAATGTAAGTCTCAAAAAGAGACTTCAAATCTGCTGCAAGTCACCTAGAAGATCTAAATATGAAATATACTGTGAACACAAATAAAAACAAAACACTTGTTAATAGGGGGGGTGGCAAAATCATTATTCTTCTCATGGAAAAGCAGAGCTTAGGCTCAAGTCTTCTACTGAAATTCAATCCTGGCAAGAAACAAAACTTAACACTTTAAAGTGGCCTTACTCAAGGCAGGAAAAGTATAGATTCTGAACATCTCATATGTACCATTAATGGGAAGAACCTAGGCATTGCAGGGCATCAAAGAATATGCTAACAACAGGAAAGAAAAAAAAGGGAACTCTCTTGCTGAGTTAAGTGCCTCCAGACTGCAACCTCATCCCAATGTAGCTTCCCTGTAACATCTCTGCCTTTCCAATCCATCCAACCACATAAAGATTCATGTTCCACTCACCGTGTTCCCCAAGGCAGAAAGACAGAAGCAATGCAATGTCCTCTCCTAACTTGCAGCCTGGTCAGCTTCTACTGGGACATACACCCACCTTGTAGTATTAAAACAAGACCTTCCCGGACTAAGCCTTGGGTTTTCCCATTCTGCCCAGTCTCCTCAACGGAGAGTATGAGGGTGCGGCTCTTCCACCATGATGGGACGATGCAGATCAAACACAGCAGATGGTGGGTCCTAGAGGTCTAACAGCTCCAGTGGCCATTCATGTTGGCAAAGACCTTTGTTTTGGGGTAGCTGACCCACAAATCTCTACTGCTTTCTGGTTTACAATGGTAGAATCCAAGGCAAATTTTAAATGTGAAAACATCTTTGGAGAGCAGTCTAAAATACTTTATGCTGCAATACAAATTCAAGGAAGGTAGGAAAGCTAGAGTTAAGCTAAAGGTTTCCTTGGGTGATTATTTTTAATGTCTGCTTATCAAAAGTTGAGGAAAGGGGGATTACTTTATTACTGTTAATCAGAGCTCTAATTTAGATCCCATTACAATTAAAATGCCAGCTGGTGAGATCAAATACAAACTGCGCACAGGAAATTAAATACTTGCCTCTTTGTATAGGCTGTTCCTCCTGAACCAGCACTCTCCTCCTTCTGAGATGAGCCGTAAGCGGAGCCAGTAGGTGGACTCTTACCCACAGGGCTTTTTTTGGATGGACTCAAAGACCCAGAGCCATGGTCAAACTGACTTTGGTGGGTCCCAGACTGGTACCCACCACCACTCGGCCCAGAGGAGCCGATCTGGGATGTATTGGAAAGTGGAGGACTAGGCTTTGGCACAGGGCTAGGACGGGGTGACCTCCGCCTCACCACCACAGACTGAAGAGGGCTCTTGAGAGCTGGGCTTCGCTCCCGGGGACTCAGGTCAGAAACTGCTGAGGCCCGTGATGTGGAACCAGTGCTGTAGGTGGCATCTGGCCATGGCTTCGAGCTCTCAGATGCTTTTGTATCTTGAGAGGTGCCTCCAGAGAATGTTTGCTCCTTGGCCTCATCTCCCTGGTTATCCCCAGCAGCTTGAGATGGCCGGCTATCCTTGGAAGAAGACTTTTTCTCCTTTGCAGATTTGCGCTTAGAAGATTCAACTCGGCTGTGGTTGGAGGAAGAACGAGAGGATGAGGAGCGCCTTGACCTGTCAGAAGATGACTTATCTGAGTTTCTAGAATGGCTCCTGGACCTTGGTGAAGGAGACCTTCTCTTTGGAGACCGGGATCGAGAACGGCCCCGACGAGGACTGTATGCTTGCCGATAGTTCTGCCAATTGGAGCGGTAGTTTCCATAGCCTCCACGGTTATACTGGCCCCATGGATAGAAACCTCTGTTGCGTCCTCGGAAATAATAGGGTCTCCTATAACCTCTGTTGTGACCTCTGAAATCTCGATTCTGATACACTCTGGGGTGATTCCTTTCTCTGTTATGAGCTGGAGAGTACGATCTGGAACGAGACCTAGAACTGCAGAGGAAGCGAAAGGGGGAAAGTTTGAATTTTTAACACAGGATTACTTATCCTAAAAAACTGCCAACAAAAGTAATACTGAAATCCCTGCTCTTGTGTCATTTGTTTTCTTTTTCTTTTTTTTTTTTTGGTACCAGGGATTGAACTCGGGTCATTGCGCTTGCACAGCAGGTGTCATTCATTTTCAAAGCAAGGGCGAAAACTTAAATGTTTAATCCCATTCCTTATGGCCCATATTAAGTACAAAATTATAGCTGAGTCATTTTAACAAATGAGATACTAAGATCATTTCATTCATATTACAGCTCATTTATAACAGAAATATATTTCTACTGTGACTGAAGGAATATCAGTTTCCTTAATGTGGTAAACAAAAACCATTTTAATATAACCTCAGTTAGTCTCATAGGCACAGGAGATTTAACAAATCCCCAGATAAGTGGAAAAGAGAAAGAACTGGTACCTAGACAGGTAAATATTTAAGTCCTCTGGGCCCTAAAGGTTAAAACACTCACTGGGCATGGTGGCGCAGCACACCTGTAACCCCAGCACTTGAGAGGCTGAGGCAGGTGGATCACCAAGAGTCTAGCCCAAGCTACACAATGAGTTCAAGGCCAACTTCAATGAGACCTTGTCTCAAAAAAAAAAAAAAAAAAGACATTAAAATACACAAGTCTCATTCTAGTCATCTCTCTCTCCCCTCCCTCCCTCCAGGATAAATTTCTTAGATCACACTAAGACCTGGGATTGTAAAAGTACAGTTATTACAGGTCAACACCAAAGAAACAGAGAATGCATCTGTTCAAAGCTTAGAACTTCCTGAAATCAGATACAACTAGTTGAGTTTGCATTTAGGAATAGAAATGGTCTATTAATGTCAAATCTCTGGCTGAGCTGCCTTATCTTACCAAGGTACCACAAGAGGGTACTCTCTTGACCATAAGGCACCTACCCAGATATATACAAGATTACCAAGAGAAACTACAAAAACTTTTCAACTCAAGCAGAAAACTAGCACTGTGTTGTTCATTTAACAATATAGAACTCCTGGGCCTGGCATGGTAGTGCACGCCTGCAATCCCAGCAGACAGATCACTGGGAGTTCAGGGCCAGCCTGGACTACACAATGAGATCCTGTCTTGAAAAAAATCAAAAAATAAAATAAAATAAAAATACAGAACTCTAATGTAGCAAAGGAATACTGCCAAAGGCATGGGGATTCAACACTAACCCAATTTTGTAAATACTACATGTTCATGAATCCCAAGCTGGTCAATGGCTGACATCCTTGTTTCTACCAAAAAGCCAAAAACACTGTGCAAAAATCCATGGGGATTTTGGATTCAAATCACTAATGTTAACCACTACTCCTGAGCAGTCAGCTGAAAATATGTAGTATTTACTAGAAAACATTCTGCAAAAAAAAAAGTTATTTTCTTGAACTACAAAATCAAAATTCTTCAGTTAATGAGCAGGCCTTCTATATCATGCCTAACTCAAAAGATGCCTTTTTGTTTGTGGTTCTGGGGATTGAACATAGGGACTCACAGATGTGAAGCAAACATTCTACCACTGAGCCACAACCCCAGCCCCACGTTTTGTTCGCTTTTAACCATGGCCTTCCTTTTCCCTACTTTCAGTTATGAGTAGCTAAATGCAATAAAAAATACTAAATGGTAAATTCCAGAAATAAACAACTGCTATGTTTTAAATAACTTTACAGGTTTATTACAGTATGTTATTATAACTGTCCTATTTTATTAGTTGTTAACCTCTTCCCGTGGCTAGTTTGTAAATTAAACTTTATCATAGACATATACATATAAAAAAAACAGACTATGTATAAAGCACACAATATTGAGCATTCACTGGGTCACATATCCCCTGTGTATTGCAGTGGCACTGTTGTGGGATACCACAGCTGTTCAGAAAATGGGTCAAACTTTTTTTTCCTGCAGAATTTAACTAAAGGAAACAGTACTTTGGGCCGGGGATTTAGCTCAGTGGTTTCGCTGCCTGCTGCACAAGCGCAAGGACTCGAGTTCGATCCCTGGTACCAAAGAAAACAGTATTTTAAAGAAGAAACTTACATTCAACTTAATCTAAAGAAGATAAAGTGAAATTGGTTTCCTAGTACTATTTTATTACCTACTGTGACTGGAGTTTTTATCTACCCCACAAAGAACAGCAGCTGGCAAAGATATATCTTACTACTCATCATTAATGGTTACTAGTTAAGTATGATTTTAAAAAACTTACCTTCCACATTTTTCATTCAGAAATGTAACAGTGTAAGAAAAAGAAGGGAGAGGCAGATCCAGGCTATGAAACGAAATATGACCCAATTAAATGGCTACACCTGAGGAGGTGATCCACCACCAGCACTAAGGAGGATTTAATTCATGATCTCATCTCACAGGCTACCGTTGTTACCAATTACTAGTGAGGGCCCTGCAGCATACTGCATCCAAAACTCGCAGCACTGCACATGCAGGAACATGAGTCTCTGCAGATTGCAAATGAAGTTATTTAAGAGAAGTCGCTGAAAAGGATACAGTCTGTGAAATATAAGGAAATAATCAATTTTCTCCAATTCCAGTTAGTTAACTCCAGGTTAGTTAATTTAAAGGCATGGTTTCCCAAACTCTCTGGATAGATACTTTCCTTATAGTAGAGGGAAAACAAAAGAAAAAAAACCATGAAACAGATAAGCCAGAAATAAAAACTAAGCATCTCAGTGGCAAACTTATCTGTTTCTAAAACACAGACAAGTCAGACTAGAATGAAGTATAAAAACATGTTTTCTAGAGGAGAAATTCTTGCAGAATAATAATCTTCTAGTTATAAAATAGCACATAAAGTGGCTCTAGACCTACCTAGCACAGATTGCCTAAGATGTTTTTCCTTCATTTGCCAAGTCATTGGCCACACCAAACGATCCATAAGACCAGGAAAAAAGATCTCCCCAGGATTCCAGTTGGTACAAACACTTCAGACTTGGTTGACATTTTTCTATTTGGTTTGTGTCGATTCAATTTTATCTCTCGGTTTTGATTGTACAGCCTTTGTTTAGCTTCCATTTACTAGATTAAATTTTAAAACACGTTTCAGAACCAAACGAGTTAACAGCAAGGTTTAAGCCACCTACATCAAAAGACTGGGTGCAAGGCAGGAGTTAGGAGACTGCTGAGTCCTGTAGTTTGACAGCAACTTCTTGAAGGAAATAAACTGGGTTTCCCCTGTATTATTTATGCATTCAGACTTTCCACTCAATCATTAGTTTAAAATTAATTCAGGAGCTGGGTTCTCACAGATCCTATTTGAGAATTAACTACTTCTTGCCAGGAGAGAAGAATAAAACTCAGTCATATACTACAGACTCTATGGAATTTCTTTAGAGATGAGCTAAGGAAACCATCAAAAGTAAACCTTGATTATTGAGTTTTCCTGAGGTTTATTTTAAATTTCATAACATATTCTTCTAAGAAAAGGATTCTAGATACTCATCTGGAATAAACAGGAGGAGTTCAAAGTACAAAACTGATGAATTATCTCCTTGTTAATGCAATTTTGACAGGAAGAGTAAAAATACACAAAAATCTTTAGTATTAAATACATAGAATTTTAGTATTTAAATACATCAATACTTCTCAAACTCACATAAATTTCTATGTACTAAAAGGTTTATATCTACCCAAAAAAGAAAATTTAAATGTTTTTAATGAACAAGAAAAAAGCCTTACAACACATCAAAGGAGGAAAAGATGTTCAAGTTTGCCATCCTATTTCCAAGCACAACTGAAACAGAGAAATCTATTGAAGGTGTGAAGAGAGACTGAATTTAAATATACCGGCAATAAAATTTTTAAAAAATAATTTTCCCAATTAGTAATAAAGTGATATTTTATAGCACTGATTTTCAGTTTTAGGGTTTTTTTTTATTAAAAAGATTCAGCCTGTTAGTAACTGACATATCACATATATATAAATGACACCTAGTAAGTTTCTAAAAGCTTTAATTATTTTAGTGGATTAAATCTCCTTACAATGTTGTTCATACTGTTACTCTTCTACTTTTTCTTTGGTGGTAACACAAACTGTGGTCTAAGACTTCAAAAATACTTTTGCGCTATAATCCCAGCTATTTCGGAGGCTGAGGCAGTCAGAAAGGGCACAAGTCTGAGTCCAGATTGGGTAATTTATCGAGACCTTGGCTTAAAATCTAAAAAGGAAGGGAGAATGTAACTCAGTGGTCTAGCACTCACTCAGCATGCACAAGGTCCTGGGTTCAATCCCCACGGCCGCAAAAACCAAAAAAAAAAAAAAAAAAAAAAACTTTACTGAAAAATAATCAGGTGTAGAGATTCGAAGCAAGCAGCTCAGATAAAATAAAAATGCTCTTTCTTCCAAAGTAGATAGGAAGTATGCAATATATGCTGACAGAGAAGAACCAGAATTAAGCAAACAGTACAGAATCAGAGCTAACTTAGATTTGCAGTTTGAAGAGGCTTGCAGTGTATCTTACAGGCTATCACCCCCCCCAACTCAAGCCTACCCCAATCTTCATCTGACACTCACAAAAGTCTGACAAAAGATCTTCAAAACCAACAGAGACTGATGCAATGATCATTTTAATAAATAAAACCATACCCCCTTACCTCAGCCTGCGCTTCCTGGATCGAGAGATAGATCGGCTTCGGGATCGAGACTTGGAAAATGAACGAGAACGAGATCTTGATGCAGATCTTGAGCGAGAAGAGCGTGATCCAGACTTGGATTTATTTGTTTTTGACATCTCTGAAGCGAGCCTCACTTTTCAATTACACCTAAAGTAAGAAAATATATTCAACTGTGTAAGTCCCTTTGCAAATGCGAACTTCTCTGGTTATCTAAAAACATCTTTTTAAACAACAGATGAAATGACTGATTAAAAAAAAACCCAGTGTAGCTGGGGGCTATGGTGTAAGCCTCCAATTCCTGCAATTCAAAAGACTGAAGATTAAGTTTAAATCCACAGCCAGGTTTGGTGATGCACATACTGAGTTCAAGGCTGGTCTGAAACACACTGCAAGACCCTGTCTCTCAAAACAAAACAACAAAAAACCAAGAAATAAGTAGAAATTCTTCATCACATATATAATAAATGGAAAATATAAAACTTTAAAAGAAAAAAAGGGTAAGAAGTTAGCAGAAAAGGAAATACATATATTTCAACACCCAAAAAGTAGAAAATTAAGCTAATTTTCGTTAAGATGAAGAAAAGGTTGTCATCTAAACACAAACAGACTCTAACTTAACATTTCTATACATATTAATATTTTTTGAGACAGGATCTCACTGTGTAACCCAGGCTGGCCTTGAACTCATGGCAATCCTCATTCCTTAGCCTCCCAAGTACTAGGAGCACAAGCCTATGTCACCACACCCAGCTCCTATACATATTAAACTTTAACTGACAAGTATAATCAAGTCAAGAACTTATCATACTGGGCTGGGGATGTAGTTCAGTGGCACTGCGCCTGCCTGGCAAGCACAAGGTCCCCCGGTACCGAAGAATTGCCATACTAAAATATCATCCCTACTCCTACTGCTGGGAGCTGCTGCTGCTTTTTTTTTTTTTTTTGTACCAGGGATCGAACTTGGGATCTTTCGCTTTCGAGGAAGGTGCTGGAACCACTGAGCTAAATCCCGGCCCCTGGGAGTTTCTTCTTTTTGGAGACAGGGTCTCACTGTGCACCCCAGGCTGGCCTTGAACTTGTGGCAATCCTCTTGCCTCAGCCTCCCCAGTGCTGGGATTACAGGTGTGCTCCAACATGCCCAGCTGAGAGCTTCTTTAAAGTAAACTAAAACTGATTTTTAAAATATCACTAAAAACTGTGCTAGTGGACTAACTCTGGATGATATAAAACAGTGGCTGCAAAGAACCAAGTCATTCAAGAAGACCCTAGACCAGTGATAGCAAACCTTTTAGAGGTTTTAATGATAAGCGAACCTTTTAGAGGTTTTAATGATAAGCAGCCGGGTGCAGCACACATGCCATAGCTATGCCACCAGTGCCACAGATAAGTAGGTGGATAAATACTGATAAAACAAAACCTACACAGTCCTCGCCTTCATGAAACTTTTAATGTAGAGGTTCAGATAGACAATAAGCAAGCAAGCAAAAGGAAAAACACAGGGCTGGGGATTTAGCTCAGTGGTTTCGCTGCCTGCTGCACAAGCTCAAGGACCCAAGTTTGCTCCTCGGTACCAAAAAAAAAGGAAAAACACAAAGAGCACAGGTGCTGGCAAAAATGCAGTATAACAGTGACTTTCTAAAATACTGTAATAGGGCGAAAAGCCATCTAACTTGTAACCTGAAGACTAAGCAAGTCACATTAAAAAGAGGAAGGGAGGGCTGGGGATGTAGCTCAGTGATACTGCACCTGTCTGGCAAATGCAAAGTCCTAAGTTTGATCCCTGGTACCAAGAGAGGAAAAAAAGAGAGGAAGGGAGGCTTTACATTTCTTCGGACTACACATAAATGTATAAAATATGTTTTATGTATAAAACAAGAACAATCAACACTTTTTTTTAAAGGATAATATACACTTATTTCTGTAAAATTCCAGGTGATTTCCCAATGTCAGTAGAGTTGTTTCTTGTACGTACCTTCTATGGCTACTTTCAGTTGTAAGTGTTCAGTATAACACAAGAAGGCATGTGAAATGCCTCAAACCCCAAAATCTCCTACTAACTTATCTCTGGCATACCATACTTTAAAAGGCAAAACACCTTTTTTTTTTGGTACCGGAGATCAAACTTGGGTCTTTGAGCTTGCGTAGCAGGCCGGCACAACCACTGAGCTAAATCCCTGGCCCACAAAACACCTTTTTTCTGAGACAGGGTCAATTAGGTAGTCTAGGCTGGCCTTGAACTCTCAATCTCCCCTGCCTCAGCCTCAAGTGTTGGGATTACTGGCGTGAATTATCACACCTAGATCAATCAACACTTTTAAAAGCTATCTGATCAGCCAGGCATGGTGACACTCGCCTATAATCCTAGTACTTGGGAACCTAGGCAGGAGGATTGACAAGTTCATGGCCAGCCTGGGCTACATGGTATCAAAAAAAAAAAGCTATCAGATGAAATTTCAATCTTTCTTACAAATTTATTGAAGAAAAAGAAAACCAAACTCATTTCCTTGTTGCCAAGTTGCCCAGGCTGGGCTTAAACTTTTTGATCCTTCTGTTCTCAGCCTACCAGAGTGCTAGGATTACCAGCACATGTCATCACACTGGGCCACCTTTTTCTATTTCTATCATACAGTATCTTCTACGCTCTAAAAATATAGGCAGTGAGGCAATTATCACTCTAAAAATCCACTTATCATGTTCACCTGTTACAACTATTATCTAGCATTTGGTTTGTGCTCAAACTAAAATTTACTCCAAAGGAAGTTTTTCTTCAATGTCTGCACTTCTTGCAGATTGTCTTTCTACTTAGCATATTTTAAGAAAGTCCAGACCCTAAGAATTGTGCCATAAGGACTGGGGATGTAGCTCAATGGTGCTGCGCCTAGCTGGCAAGCGAAAGGTCCTGAATTCGATCCCCAGTACCAAAAAAAAAGAACTGTGCCATAATCTGGAACCAGCTCACAGACCAAAAAAGTGCTTCAAAAAAGTGCTTCAGGTAGAAACTTGTCACCTCAAACACAACTTTTGGGGTAAAACAATTCTTTTCACAATGTAGTTAAGGTAGCCATATTCCTACAACAGCATTATAAAAGGATCCACCAACTGAACAAGTAACAATCAGTACTATCTGTGCTTGGCATATTACAGACACAGAAACAGAGGATCTTGTTGAGCACAGTGACACACAGCTGTATGTTATTCCTGTACTCTAGGAGGCTGAGGCACTAGGGTTCTTAAATTCCAGCCCACATAATTTAGACAGACTGTCTCAAAAGTACAAAATAAAATTATTTAAAACTGGGTGTAACGGTGCATGCATGCCTGTAATCTCAGCACTCAGGAGGCTGAGGCAGGAGTATTGCCCTGAGTTCAAGGCCAGCCTGGAGCTACACAGTGAGTCCAAAGTCAGGCTGCACTACATTGAGACTCAAGTCTCAAAAACAAAACAAAAAACCCCCAAAATACCAAGATCTAGTTGAGAAATTTCTAGTAAGGGGCTGATGTGTATATGATCCATATATATAATTAATTTTCCAATATTCTGTATCAGCTGACATGGTTTCGTATCCACTTATTATTGTTTGCCTCAAAAAATCAATTCTAGTTGTCCTCCCCTGCTGGAAGAGGCAGAAATTTTTTTTTGGTACCAGGAATCAAACTCAGGGCCTCACACTTGCCAGGAAAGCACTATGCCGCTGAGCTACATATCCAGCCCAGATGCAGAATTTAATATAACTGTCCAAATATGGTCTGAGAGACCCTGTCTCAAAAATAAATAAATAAAACAAAAAAAAAACCCTGTCTCCAACATAACCCACAAATAATTGGTCTAATAAACTATTTAGAACAACCCATAACCACATGCAGCCCCACAAGTTCTTAAACTTTTAACATCACTGTATCATTTTTAGTGGTATTTTTCAAATGTGAGGTGCTTGAGTGCAGACTGCGAAGGGACATGTGTATCAAACATGGCATGGCTTGTTCAACTTGGTGCATAAAACACAGTGAGTACCCATAACAGTAATTCAACCTTCCTACATATGTGTGTGCCTTTGAAGACAAGCATTTATTATTCTGTAAAATACTAAATTAAAAGTTTTTTAGTAGCTGTGTTATAAGAACCCAAAAAATGTGTCATAGTTTTTTGCTCATGATATTCTTATAGTTACATATATAGCACTGCTAATAGTAGGAAAATAAATGGTTGCTTATTAATTTTTGCATTGCAGTATGGAAGTTTTTTTTTTTTTTTTTACCCCCAGTACGGGGGATGTGAGGCAGGTGCGGCACGACTGAGCTAAATCCCCAGCCCTGCACCATGAAATTTTATTGCTTATATACATTAATTATATATCTAGGGCCTCGCAAGCACAAGGTCTGGAGTTCAATCCCTGGTATCAATCAATCAATCAATAAATATCTTATATGTTGCCCAAGACAATTCCTTTACACTCAGGGCAAACCAGGCAACCCAAAAGGTTGGACACCCATGATTTAGACACTACTAATGTATCCTAAGATTTCCCTTTCTGGAACTACAGTATGCAATGGTTTACGGTGAAGCTCAGAGTCACTAAGCCTTAAAGTTTTTTCCTAAACCCTCTTTCAGTTATAACATGTCTCCTTTCCTTTTTGTATTTACACAACTGTTGTTCTATTCTTGCACCCTTTCATTTAAAACCCAAGAGTCAAATTTCCTTCCAACAGCCTTTTATAATCACTTCCAGATACAATTCCGTCACTTGGGGCAAGGGTAAAATTCTCCAACTGTTGTGCAGAATCCCTTGAGAGGGTAACCCAGACCCACCATCCTTTTCAAAGCTCACCTTTTCCACCAAATTATATGTCTAATTATCAAGATCAGTAACCTTAAAAGAACAGGCATATTTTACTTAAAATAAACTTAAGGTCTTGGGCCAGGGATTTAGCTCAGTGGTTCTGCCACCTGCCTCACAAGCACAAGAACCCGAATTCAATCCCTGTACAAAAACAAAAAACAAAACAAACAAAAAAAATAATTACATGTCTTTTATGCCACAAAAAAATGCACTTGATTTTTCAACTCCAAGAAAACAGAACAGTATTGGCAGAAAAGACCAAACCAAGGTTCTCCTTTCATATACATTTTTTTCAAAGATATAGAAGACTCAAATTCTTAAATTACTCATTTTATCTTCTCTCTCTGGATTGTTAGAGGTGCTAGACTATGCTAACCAGCACTGTGCACACACATGGCGGGTGTCCGCTAAATTCACAGGACATATTTACTACGGTTTGCAAATGTTTAGAGCCCTGAGGGCAGCCCATTGAGAACTTATATTTGGCAGAGGCTGAGTTCCCAAAAGCAAGCAATGTCAAACAGATTCTTTCAATAGGGACCCTGGGAATTCCAACTCTGGCAGCCCTAAATGGCTGAACTACACATAATGACACAACCGTCCTTCAGTCCACTAATAAATGGATCATATTAAAAAAGGATTTTTTTTTTCATTACCAGGGATTGAACTTGGGACCTTGCGCTTGCAAGACAGGTGGAGGAACCACTGAGTTAAATCCCCAGGCCAAAAAAAGCTATTCTTAGAAAAGATTTAACTGAATTTTCTTTTCCCTGTGCTAAGGCTGCAACCCAGGGACTCATGCACACTAGGCAAGCACTCTCCCAGTGAGCTACATCCCCCTAGTCCTTAACTACTATATTTTTATGGGAAGAAAATTTACTATAATAAAAGTAAATTTATTTCTTAAATTTAGAACCAAAAAAAAAGGTAGCTGGGGATTTAGCCCAGTGGTTCCGCCACCTGCCTCACAAGCGCAAGGACCCAAGTTCAATCCCCAGTACCAAAAAAAAAGGGTAAACATATCATAACCTGAAAAAAAACCTAGTAACTTGTAAAACCAATTCAAACCCAAGTCCTTCAAAGCTCTTACTTCCATGGAAGGATGTGGAAATTGAGTAGGGGACTAATGCCTATGCTTACTGGATATATACACATTCACTGTTGTTTTCTTTCTTCATTTGTTGTTTTTCACCGGTTTTAAATGGCTCCAGTACTATAATATAATGTCTGTATGGTGCTTTGCTGAGTGAACCATTCTTCTTTTCTCTTCTCATTCCCATTACAGTAATATCAAACTTAACCATCTCACAGGATATTAAGTTGCCTCAAGTGATCTGGTCTTGAGCCAGGTGTGGTGGCACATGCCTGTAATCCCAGCACTCGGGAGGCTGAGACAGGAGGATCACTCTGAGTTCAAAGACAGCCTAGGCTATATAGTGAGTTCAGGGACAGCTTGAACCACAAAGAAAGACCTTGTCTCAAAAAAAAAAAAAAAAAAAAAGGGCCAGGGATTTAGCTCAGTGGTTCCGGCACCTTCCTGGCAAGCACAAGGTCCCAAGTTCAATACCCGGTACCAAAAAAAAAAAAGAGATCTGGATTAAAGAGCATACTCATAGCATTTCTCATGGTGTTCCCTATCATTTCACTACATACATTCTAACCAGTTTCAAAGTACGAGGTATTCTGATAACCAACAACAATAAACATAAAGAAGTGACTTTAATCCTATATTTTAGGTTACTAGAATGAATTAACATTAAGTTTTTACTTCTTTAAAATAAGAGATGATGGGCCGGGGCTTTAGCTCAGTGGTTCTGCTACCTGCCTCAAAAGCGCAAGGACCCGAGTTCGATCCCCAGTACCAAAAAAAGAAGAAGAAAAAAAAACAACAACAAAAAAACTGTACTAATGGAATGGTGGCACAAGTCTGTAATTTCAGCACTGGTAATTTTTTTGGAGACAAGATCACACTATATAGCCCAGGCTGGCCTCCAGCTTGTGGCAATCCTCCTGCTTCAGCCTCCCTAGTGTTGAGACTGCAGGCATGCACTACCAAGTCTGGTTTGAATAATCAATTCTTATCTTAACATAAGACTGATTTTACAAACCAGTGAAATTATCACTTACTCTTCCAATTACACATTCGTTTACCTTGTCAGAACAATGATTCAATTCGCACTGGATCCAGACACTGTTGAAGAGCACTGGCAGTGCCACTGGCTTCTCCAATTTACAAAGTCAGGATGTAATTCTGAAATGAGAAGAAATAAGTCATAAAATGGCTACCGGACACCATGCAGATTTTTACTGATGCTTTTAAAAATGTAAGCAAAAAAATCTATCCCTATATTACAAGTTTCTCTCTCCTGGGTCTGCTGGTCTGTTTCTGACACATTTTCATCTTTCCAATCTCCCTCCCACAGTATGGAAACCCAAAACCTTCTTTCTTGTAACCTGATCCTCCCACTGGTAATATTTTAGGTGCCAAGGTTTGCATTATGCAAGACTAGTTCATAAGCTTCATAATTCACCCAGGCGAACTTGGTAAAGATCAGCTGTTTGAAATAAGAAAACATATGCTCCTGCAAGAGAAACCACCAACAGACCTAAGAGACAACCTACAATGTGGGAAAAAAATTTTAGCAGCTGTACCTCAAAGGTCTACTATCTAGACTATATAAAGAATTGAAAAAAATCAGACCCCTCCCATAAATTCAAAGACCCAATTCAAAAATGGGCATCTGAAACAAACAGACATTTCTCAGACAAAGAAGTAAAAGCAGTAAATAAATATATGAAAAAATGTTCAACATCACTGGTCATTTGAGAGATGCAGATGAAAACAACACTGAGATTCCACTTCACCCCAGAAAGAATGGCTGCTATAAAGAAATCAACCAATAACAAATGCTGGCAGGGGTGTGGAGAGAAAGGAACCCTTCCCATTGTTGTTGGGAGTGCAGACTGGTGCAACCACTGTGGAAATCAGTATGGAGATTCCTCAAAGAACTAGGGCTAGGGCCGGGATTTAGCTCAGCGGTTCCGGCGCCTGCCTTGCAAGCGCAAGGTCCCAAGTTCAATCCTCGGTACCAAAAAAAGAACTAGGGCTAGAGGTCCCATTTGACCCAGCTATTCCCCTGCTGGTTATCTTCTCCAAAGAATTAAAAGACTCATACCACAGCGATATATGTCCACCCATGTTTATAGTGGCA
>NW_004624764.1:19119483-19200621 GCF_000247695.1 Heterocephalus glaber | reverse complement strand
AAAAAAAAAATCACACAAGCCAGGCTTGGTAGGACACTTCTGTAATCCAGCTACTTGGGAGGCTGAGGCAGGACTGCAAGTTTGAGGCCAGCTTGGGCAATTTAGCAAGACTGTCTCAAAAAGTGCTGGAGGTGTTTGTAGCCCAACAGTGGAGCACCTGTGGGTTGGATCCCCAGTTCATTACCATTTAACGAAAAAAATTCACACAAGATTACTAAAAGGAAAGCAACAGACTTCACAGATGTATATTATTTTTTAAAACAAAATAAATGCTTGAGTTGGGCACGGTGGCACTCCCTGTAATCTCAGAACTCAGGAGGCTGAAGCAAGAGGACTGCCTCATGTTCCAGGCCAGCCTGGGCTACACAGTGAGTTCAATGCCAGTCTGATCTACATACCAAGACCCTGTCTCAAAAAAATAAAACAAGTAAAATATTCTCATGTCTCAGTGCAAGAGCCAAGTCTCAAACTTGAGACATTCAACTAGCTTCCTTTGCTTGATCTTCTATCTTCTGAAACAGGCCAAGTTATGCAGTTATAATATTCCAGATGCTACAAGCAAACTAGGCAGAATAAAAATGAGGACACTGCATATATGCCAGCTAAAAAAAGGCATGGCCAGGGCCGGGGATTTAGCTCAGTGGTTCCACTGGCTCCCTCACAAGCCCAAGGACCAGAGAGTTCCATCCCCACCACCTGGAAAAAATAAAAAATAAAAAAAGGCATGGGCAGGGGTCAGATCAATGACTATACTTTCTAAAAGTCCTTGGGTGTCTTCAGTTTGGAAACAAACTATTTCAATGGTCTGCAGTTCTCTTTTTTTTTAAAAGAAACAGAAGAAAATAAGGCACCCAAATAGAAAAAATTAAAAATAGCAATACAGGGCCAGGGATTTAGTTCAGTGGTGCCGCCGCCTTGTCTTGAAAGCGCAAGGTCCCAAGTTCAATCCCCAGTACCCTAAAAAAAGAAAAAACAAAAACAAAAAAACAGTACAATGTTGAGACAACAAAATAACTTTGAAGGGGGGCATTTGAGACCTGCATATATATCCAGAAGAGGGACAGCAAATTAACACATCTACAAAAGAAAATAGCTGGGAGGCCTGGGGATTTAGCTCAGTGGTTTCGCCGCCTGCTGCATAAGCATAAGGACCCAAGTTCAATCCCTGGTAGAAAAAATAAAAAATAAAAAGCAAAATGTACCTATCTAAAAGAAAATAGCTGGGAGCCAGGGATTTGGCACACCTGCCTAGCAAGAGCAAGGTCCTGAGTCTGACACAGGTACCAAAAAAGAAAGAAAGAAGAAAAAGAAAATATAGCTGGGTGTGGTGGCACATGCCTGGAATCCCAGCACTCAGGAGGCTGAGGCAGGACTGCTAGTTCAGAGGCCAACCTGACTACATAAAGAGTTCAAGGCCAACCTGAATAACAAAACCCTGTCTCAAAACGCTAAGGCGGGCCAGGGGATTTAGCTCAGTGGTTTGGCTGCCTGCCTTGCAAGTGCAAGGTCCCGAGTTTGATCCTCGGTACCAAAAAAAAAACAAAAAAAATTAAAAAATTATAGATACTAACGGACACTCTGCTACCTATCAGGGATCCATGTTAGGCTACGGAGCAGTCTGTGGCAAACTAGAGAGAACATTCCCAGCCACAAAATATTTCTGCTGCAAAGCAGAAATGCAGATCCACTGCTGTCGGATCTGATGGGGGAGGGTACCAGGAATCGAACTCAGGACCTTGCACTTTCGAGGCAAGAGGCGAAGCCACTGAGCTAAATCCCTGACTCTGTCAGATCTGATTTTTAAGAGCAGTCCAAATTTGAATTTTTAAATGAAAATTCTGTTTATTTTTTAGACAGGGTCTCCCTGTGTATTTGAGGCTCACCTTGAACTCATGGTCTCAAACTCAGAATAATCCTCTTGCCTCAGCATCCAGAGTGCTGGAATTACAAGCCTGTGCCACCACACCCAGTTTAAAATGTTGATAACTAATTCAAATTTTCAACACTGTATGAACCAAAAAATAAATAAATAAAATCTTCAGATTGTACTTGGTCTGAGACTTTTCAAGCTCTGCCATAAAAAAAAAAAAAATACAAAGTTTTTCCAGTGACAGAACTGTAACAGAATAAGAAAGTACATTTAAAAAAAAAAAAAGTACATCCATATATAATCCCAGCACTTGGGAGGCAGAGGCAAGAGGATTGCTTGTGAGTTCAAGGCCAGCCTGGGCTACATAATGAGACCTTATCTCAAAAAATTAAAACAAAACAAAAAATGACAAGAATACACATCTGAAACTCCCAACCAAAAGAAACAAAAAAATTACCTCAGTCTTTCCACACTAAGGTGATCCATTTCTGCCAATAAAAGATACTATAAACAAGATGCACTGGAAGAACACATTAGGAAATGGATTTTTGTGAAACTGGGCTTCTAAATTTAAGCTTCTTCACTGTCAGTGTAATTACTATCTTGCCCAACCTAGTCAGAAGGAACTAAAAGACCATCTCTTTTATGCAGCATTAAATTCATTATTTCTACTCAATACATGAAAGAAAATTGGTTACACTGAAAGATTAAGAACGTCAATCTTGGGCTGGGGATTTAGCCCAGTGACACCCTGGCTGCCTCAAAAGCGCAAGGTCCTGAGTTTGATCCCCCATACTAAGAAAAAAAAAAAGGCTATCTTGCCAGGCATGTCAGCACACGCCTGTGATCCTAGCACTTGGGAGGCTGACACAGGAAGATCACTGAGAGTTGGAGGCCAGCCTGGGCTACAGTGAGTTCCAGGCAGCTTGAACTACATAGCAAGACCTTATCTCAAAAAACAAACAAAAGCAAAAAACAACGAAAAAGCTATCTTTTAGAAGGGGTGTCTCTTACTTTTAAACAAAATAGGCAAGCCTCGGGCAATTACTTTTCAAATTTATGGGTTATGAACCCACATTACAAGATCTAGGGCAGTGATTCTATTTTTTTTTTTTTTTTTGGTACCAGGGATCAAACTCGGGTCCTTGCGCTTTTGAGGCAGGCGGCGGAAGCACTGAGCAAATCCCTGGCCCATGAGTCTTAATTTTTGACTCATTTAATGAGTATAGTGGGAGGGATAGAACTTTGAGAAATGCACCTCTCTGTCACAAAAACTGGAGTTCACAGGTGCAATGGAATCCACCAATCATTGATTTGAGTGTACTGCTCTACAGATTGCTTCTTCCCGCAACTAGATCTCCATTATATTACTCTGTCAGGTATCTCCCACTTCCAACCTGTACTAGCACAGTATTTTTTTTTTTTTTTGGTACCAGGGATCGAACTCCTGCAAGGCAGGCGGCAGAACCACTTAGGTAAATCCCCAGCCCCAGCACAATACACCCCTTGACACCCCTCAGAATCCATTTTCCATTCTCCACAAATGATTTTAAAATATAAATCACTCTCCAATCTGAGTCACTAATCCTTTTTCTTTCTCCCTCCATCTATTTGCACTACTAAACCAAACTTTTACTGAAAGCAATTGTGTTTGTGGACAGATACAACAACCAGTCAGCAACTCCTGCCATCCATCAAGGAGCTTCAACAGCTTATTTAACTTCCTATCTCCAACCCATTCTTGAATATTCTCTTCACTGTACATCAGTCACACTTGGCAGTCATTCAGTTCCAAAAGCATACTAAATTGTTCCCATTTTCCATTTTGGGCACTTGGTTCCTCCACCTGGGTGTTCTCTCCTTGGTTCTTCATAGTCCTCAGAAAGAATCCTTCAGATCACCTTTAGGTATGTCCCTTTTCAGTGTCTATCCGAGTCCCCTGCTTGATACCTTCTTTCCACTTAATCTGCTTACTTATCTTCTGGGTCTTCCCTTACTATCCTGTAAGTTTCCAAAAAAAGACATCTGCCTCACAGCCCACTGCACTCCCAGGGCCTAGCACCAAGTCTGGTAAATGGTAGGCTCCCAGGCACTATTTGTTCAATCATTCACAAAATCAAAGTGAATTGATCTTAAGATGTTTATAGAATGAATGTGTGTGAAGCAATCCACCAAAATCTAGAGTCTGAGCAAATAGCATTAATTATACTTCTTTCAATAAAGGATGCTGGCCCTGTGCCCAAGAGAAACAGGATAGCGAGCACTCTCTAAGATTCTTTGTAGTTAGAACTATCCGTTCTAAAATAAATAAACCTGTGTGTTCGCCTTGTCAACCTCTTCCTTCATCTCTAGGCTAATCCTGGACATACGTCAAGCTTCCTCCCTCCAATTTCTCAGTATAAAACAGATATTCTTTTGTAATCCACAATTTCACTGGCTAAACCAAAGTCAAAAGTGCCTGTACTTGGTATTAAATAAACTAAACTATTACTACCACTGTTGCTGCTAAAATGGAACTGTATTTTATACAATCTTCAGCCTAAAATCAATCTTTAAAAATTGATAGGGGGAGGAAGAGTGCATGCCTGCAGTCCAGCAGGCCAAAGGCTGTGTGGAAGGATTGCCACTGCCACCAGTTTTGAGGACAGCCTGGGCTACGTGAGTTTAAGGACAGCCTGAAGTACATAGCGAGACCCTGTGTCTCATAAAAACAAACAAAAAAATCGGTGTTCTTTCACTGTTGCTAAAAGCACTAAAAAGAAATCAAGTTAAACTAATAGCTCTTTTACAAAATGGCAATCAAGCCTAAACGGCTGTACTACAACTTGATTTTGGTATCGCTAAACTATGATTATTAGTTCACAAATCTTCCAGCAAGAGCAAACTGAACTCAGGTTGCTCCACAAATTGTTCAAGACAGAAGCCATTTTTGTATATTTTACAGGCTTCTACAGAACTCACATATCAAGTTGTCTAGATAACAGAACAGACTACAACAAGAAGTATTTCCAGGAACAAAAACAGACTTCAGGGGCCGGGAATTTAGCTCAGTGGCGCCAGGCCTGCCTCCCAAGCGCAAGGTCCTCAGTTTGATCCCCGATACCGCCAAAAAAACAAGGAAGGAAAATGGTATGATATATGCCTTTCCATCCTGGACCTACAATCTAGCAATCCTATAGTCATGATGATAAATTATATTTATTTCACTTAATCTTCACAATAACCCTATAAAAAGGTCAGTTTTTCACTGCTATTTTAGAAAAAAAAAAAAGAAAACTGAAGCACCTGAGATCTAAAATCGAAAGCTGGCAAAGCCAGGCAGACTGGCTCCAGAACTGGCTCCTTCCGTTACACCACCAAAAGCTTCACTGGCTCCCTTCCGCCAGGCCCTACCATACTCTCAGAGGCTTTCCCTTCAATCCAATTAACAATCTCGCCGTAAACACTGTGCTCTCACTGATGGCTTCCAACTTCTGGGCAACCAGTATTGCTCGCCAGCTTCCGCTGCCACGCTCCACCCCTAAGATTCAGAAGGGCAAAAAAAAATAGCTGATAAAAGTTGCTAAGATGCCGAGACAGAATCGCTTCGTACAAGCAAGACACACGCGAATTACTACCACAACGAAATCCGCCTCAATACCAGCCCAAGAAAAAAGTGGGATTATTTTCCCGAGAAGAGATAAATTTAGATTATGCCTCTTTTGGCCACAAGGCCAAAAAAGAACGGAGAAATATTAATATTTACTGAGCGCCAGCCATAAGGGCCCTAGAAGACAGAAGCAGGGTAATGGAGACGTGGGGGGGGGGGGTTTCAAGAGTTCCGGGAAGAAAATTCAAATAATGGGGTTCGTACGACCAAAGGTAGGGAGGCCTCCCCGCACATATTGCAGACTGGAAAGACAAGAAAGTGTAGAAACTGCTGGGAAGTAAGCGGCCCGGAGCCCCGGAGCTAGGCCGGAGCCGAAGGGAAGCCCTGAAGGGCGGGGAGGGGGAGGGGTCGGAGTCGGAAAGAGCGGGCCCCGCGCAGATGAGGCCCGTGTGTAAGCGCGGGGAAGCGGCTCCGAGCCAGGCCTTCCCCGGACCCAGCCACCACAGAGAAAAGACAGAAAAAAACCCCACCAGAGTCGGTTAAGATCTCCTAACTTCCACCAAAAGCTCTCACTCACCTGGGCGCACCGCTGCGACCGCAGCCGCAACCTCGCAACCTCGCAACGGCACAACCGGCCCGAACCTCTCCCCCGCCCGACAACGCGCTCCGCGTCCCCGCTCTCCGTCGGGGGCAGTGGCGGCATCACGTCAGCTGCCTCCTGGGAAATGTAGTCCTATACCCGCGGCTCCTCGCCTACTAAGTAATCTTTTGAACTACACTTCCCATAAGACAAAGCCAGCTTTGGGCCCGCCGCTTTGCGTCACGCACCGCGTCGTCGGAAGTCACGTGTTACTCAGTTCTTCCCCTCCCCCCGCCCGGGTGGCTTGCAGAACGGAGACGTATGTAGACGGAAGGGGCGGGGGCGTTGCTGACGCCACTGCCCCCACCATTTTGGAACAAGCCTTTCGGGAGAGCCTGGGCCCCACCCAGTAGCTAGCAGGCCTTAGTTGTCGGAAAGCTTTTTAGCTAGGAGTTGATCGCCGTTGTGATCTTGAGCCGTCCCCCTTCGCTGAGTCTCAGTTTCCTCCCCGTGAGACTCAGGACGTGGGGGAGGGGTGGCTCGCCGTACACTGACGCCAGTTCCTCGCCCCCGGGACGTGTTCCTCCTGATCCAGGGCAGAAGACCGCCATCTTCACGGACGCCCAGGAGACGAGCACTGAGTTCAAACTAAAACGCATCGTCGAGGGCATCCTAAAGCAGCTACCCAACGAGCAGTGGCTGTACAAGGACCAGCTGTTAGAGGATGGCAAAACGTTGGGCGAGTGTGGCTTTACAAGCCAGACAGCAATCCCACGGCCCCAGCCACAGTGCGGCTGGCTTTATGGGGAAATGACACCTTTGAGGCCCTGCGCATTGAGCCCTTTTCTATCCCGCCGGAGACTCCTCCACGTGGGATGAAGCCTCAGGACTCCAGAGGCAGCGCTAATTAGCAAGCTGTGCTGTGAGGTCCCTAGGCCCGCCTCTAGACCCCCATTGTCCCAGCAAAAGAGATTTGGTTTTTTTAAAAAAAGGGCCTCCGGGGCGGGAGTCAGTGGTTCAGGCGCTTGCCTCGAAAGCACAAGGTCCGAGTTCAGTCCCCGGTACCAAAAAAGAAAAAAAAAAGACTCCTAATTTCTACCTTCTGCAAAGTTGTTTCGAAGCTCCAACAAAAATGAGGCACATAAGGGTACCCTGAAAGCACAATACAAAATGGAGGGTTTTGAGTTTGTTTTCCTTTTTTTTTTTTCCCCTCTGTGCTACTGTGACTTCCTTCGGTGGCCTAGGAACCTATAATGGGTAATGATTACTCCAGCCACCACTCCCCCACCTCGCCATTGTATTCCTAGGAATTTTAGATGGGTGCCCTGTCGAACTAGCAGACTCCCACAGATTGTAGCCCTGGAATCTGCGTTTTAAATGGACCTTAGGTAGGCCTGGTGGCTCAAAATGTAATCCCAGGGCACTGGGAAACTGGGACAGAAAGATCATAGAGTCTAGCCTTGGTAATTTAGCGGCTTAACAATAACCTATGAGTAAAAAAAAAGTACATCGCTCAGTGTGAAAGCTCTGGCTCCACCAGCAGGACTGCAAATAAACAGGCCTCAGGTGGTTCTTACCTACCTACAAGTTTGAAAACCACTTCACCTGTCCGTGTTTTGCAGACTGGTTTTCTCGGCAATTGCTGCTCTAGTGAACTTGCACACACGCCACGGATTCTCTGATGCCTTCCAAGTTTACTAGCTCCTCCCCAACTCTATGCTCTTGTGGAAGGACGACTCCACCTTATACTATAATTTCAGGGCCTGTGTGTTTATCTTTCGGACTAAACTGTGAGCTCCTCGAAAACAAATGAGTTTCCATGGATTTCTGGATCCCTAAGGCAAACTAGACAAAGCACACATGAATAAATATGTTTTCAGATGTGATGGGGGGGTGGTGTTACTGGGGATTGAATTTAGCCCTTTGCCCCCGGCTACTTCCCCACCCCTTTTGGGATTTTTTGTTTTTGCTTTTTTTTTTTTTTTTTCATTTTAAAACAGGATCTGGCAAAGTTGCTAAATTGCCCCAGCTGGGATCACACTTGCCATCCTCTGCCTCAGCCTCCCTCCCAGCTTCCTGGGATTACAGGTGTGGGCCACCACTCCAACCCATGTTGGTCTCTGAAATACTCTACTTTGGATGCCATCTTACCTCTTATCAATATCTACCCCTTCCTTGACCCAGAAATTTATTCCAAGTTTTAGCCCCCACCTGCTCCTTTCTATTAAGGCATTTTAGCTCCCACCCTCTCCTCTCCATTCAGCCTCTTGAGTTGGCTTTCTCCTTGACTAATCTGGCATACTCAGGCAATTTTTACATCTTCTCTTTTTTGTTTTGTTTTGTTTTGTACCAGGGATCAAAATTGTGACCTTGCACTTGCAAAGCAGGCTATGGAACCACTGAGCTAAATCCCCAGCCCCATCTTCTCTTTTTGTGCTCATTATTATTATTTCTACACATTTCATCCCTTCATAAGCCTGGGAGCAAATAACAATGGCCATCTGTTGCTCTGCCTGCTCAGCATCCTTCCATTCTTCCCTGGTGATAGCACTCTGATAATCCCTTTATTATAAACAGCTAAATTAGGTGGAAATTAATATCCAGTCAGAGAGGGATTGGGCATTCGAGGAAGTCAGCGCAAAAGATGAAAATGTCAAAATTGTGGCTAGAAGTGAATCTGAAGAGGGCCAGGCCTCAAAATGGAAATGCAATAGCCAGACTTGCAGCTCTCTCTAGAGATAAACAGCAACTTGAGATTATACTGTAATTAGCGCCACCTGGCCCAGTGAGCCCAGACAAGTGTCAGACACATAGGTGGGTGACCAGAACATCTGGAGCTATCCCTTTCCAAGAATGGCTTTGTTCTTTCCATAAACCCTTGGTACTCAACTTGTTTCCCTGTTGGATCAATATTAGCTAAATGCCTGGGGATTTAGCTCAGTGGTGCCGCACCTGCCTGGGAAGCTGCTGATCTTTGGCAGAGAAGTCCCTCCAATCCTGAGCTTTCGTGAGAGACAATCACCCCTTCATCAGCTGATTAGCATCTAGCGTCAGGGAATACTCTAGTCCAGGGCTTCCCAAACTTGATTGCACATTGGAATCATCTCAGGTTTGTTTTTGTTTTTGTTTTTGAGACAGGGTCTCTCCATATAGTTCAGGCTGGTCTTGGACTCACTGTGTACCCCAGGCTGGCCTTGAATTTGTAGTGATTCTCTTGCTTCAGCCTCCTGAGTGCTGGGATCACAGGTGTGCACCACCATGCCTGGCTTAGGATGGTTTTAAAATTCCAACATCCAGCCACATCCCAGATAATGGAAATCACAAACTCTGGGGATGGGATATAGGTATCTCTATTTGAAGTTTTCACAGGTGATTCCAGTGTACAGGCACATTTGGTTTGGGTTTTGTTTTTTGTTTTTTGAGACAGGGTCTCACTATGTAATTCAGGCTGGCCTTGAACACACTATGTAGCCCAAGCTGGCCTCAAATTCACTTCTATCCTCCTGTCTCAGTCTCCCGGGTGCTGGGATTACAGACGTGAGCCACCACACCCAATCAGGCACATTTGGGAACCACTGCCAGAGGTCTCCATCTGCTATTTCCAATACTGACCCTTCCATAAAGCAGAGACCCTCCACCGAGCTGCATGTTAATTCCTCTGAGGATTTCTCACAAAATTTCCAGGTCTGAGTTCAACCCCTCCAGAGATTCTGATTTAGTTGCCATGGGGTGGGGCCCGATAATGGTGATTTTAAAAATATAAACCCAAGAGATTCTAATGTTCAGGGAGGTATCAGAGCTGAGGTTCATTTATTTACAGGGTTTAGCAGTGTTGTGGATTGAAAACAAGGCTTCTTCACACATCCTATGTCGTTGCTCTCATTGCTTAACTACATCCCCAGCCCCAGGGCTGTTTTTAGAACAGTGCTGCTGGGTGGTTTTTTGGGGGGAGGGGCAGTGGGCATTGAACCCAGGGTCTTTACACTGAGATACATCTCCATCCCTTTTTTTTGGTACGGGGGATCGAACTCAGGACCTTGCACTTTTGAAGCAGGCAGTGCAACTACTGAGCTAAATCCCCAACCCCTCCATCCCTTCTTTGTTCATATCTTGCTGAGTCACTAAGTTGCTCAGATTGGAGTCAGATTTGTGATCTTCCTGTCCTAGCCTCCCATACTCCTGGGGTGACAGGCATACACCATGTGCCTGGCCTGAGAGTGAGTGTGTGTGTGCGCGCGCGAGTGCGTGTGTGTACGAGCCCTGTGGATCAAACCAGGGGTGCTCTACCTCTGAGCTACATTCCCAGCCTTATTTATTTATTTATTTATTTATATTTTTCCACTCTCATATTACATTTTCCCCATTTTTATTAGTATATGTTTGCCATACATGATATTTACATGCTTTTGGGGGAGTTTGTACATATATATCTTTTTTTTTTTTTTTAGTACCGGAGATTGAACTCAGGATCTTGCACTTCCAAAGGAGGCAGCAAAATCACTGAGCTAAACCCCCAGCCCTGTACATATATATCTTGATCATTTTTGATCCCTTTTTTTTCCTCCTTTCCCTCCCCTTTCAACCCTTCTCCTGACCCACTTGCCCTCCTCCAAGAAATCTGCCTCTGTTTTACTCTAGTTTATTTATATTTTGGGGTTTTCATATAACAAAAATCATAAGCTATTTAACTTTCTGTGTCTGACTTATTTCACTTAACATTATGATCTCAAAATCCATCTACTTTCTTGCAAATGACATGAATTCATTCTTCTTTTTTTTTTTTTTTTTGGTACCAGGGATCGAACTCAGGTCCTTGTGCTTGCTGGCCAGGCGGCAGAACCACTGAGCTAAATCCCTGGCTCATGAATTCGTTCTTCTTTATGGCTGAGATATATTTTATTTTATTTTTTGAGACAGTTTCAATACATTGCTCAGGATGGTCTCAAACTTGCAATCCTCCTGCCTCAGCCTCCCATGTGCTTAGATTATGGACATCCACCACCATTCCTGGCTTTCCCAGAATGATTTGAAAATGCTAAAAAAAGAAAGTAAGCTAAGTGTGATGGTACACACAACACCAACTACTCGGGAGGCTGAGGCAGGAGGATCAAAAGTTGGAGGACAATCTGGGCTATATAGTTAGAGCCTGTCTCAAAACACAAACAAACAAGCAAAAAAAAAAAAACCAAGATCAAATCATGCTGGAAGACCAGAGTATTTTTTATTTGTGTTTGTTTGCTTTTAATGGGACATAGTGTGATATTTTAATACATGTATACGATGTACAAGGAGCAAATCAGAGTAATGACCGTATCCATCATCTTAAACATTTATTCTTTTCTGTCGGGGGCTGGGGATTTAGCTCAGTGGTGCCTCTAAACCATAAGGTCCCAAGTTCAATTCCCGGTACGAAAAAAAATTTATTCTTTCCTTTTCTTTCTTTTCCTTGGGGTACTATGGATTGAATCTTGAGCCCAGGGCCTTCACACTGGACTACATCCTCTGCCCCAGTCCTTTTTTTTTTTCAATCGTATATTTTGAGGCAGGGTCTCACTAAATCACTAAATTGCAAGGCTGGGCTCAAACTTGCCATCCTCCTGCTTCAGCCTCCCAGAGTGTTGGGATTTCAAGCACGTGTCATCTTGCCCAGCTTATTTTATTTTCTTTTTACAGTACTGGGAATTAAACCCAGGTAGAGCTGAGCTAAATCTCCAGACCTTTTTATTTATTTATTTAATTTTATTTTGAGATAGGGTGTCACTAAATTGCCCAGGCTGTTCTCTCTCTCTTTTTTTTTTGGAGACAAGATATCACTATGTAGTTCAGGCTGGCCTCAAACTCCAAGCTATCCTCCTGCCTCGGCCTCCAGAGTGCTGGGATTACAGATGTGCACCACCAGCCCCGGCTTAGGCTGGTCTCAAACTTTCAGTCCTCATGCCTCTAAGACTCCAAGTAGCTGGTATTACATGCCTGTACCACCATGCCCAACTTCTTTTTGACTGTTTTTAACTTCCACTTCATCATAGACTGAGTCTTTTATAAAATGTGATATAAATGGCTTACAAGAAAAGTGAAATTTTAAAAATTATATAAAATGTTATTTTTATTATTAGACTCGAAAGTCACAAAATTACTCGGTTTCAACAAATAAATTATTTGGTTTCATTGCTAGTAAAGCATGTTGTGCTAGCCAGGCATGGTGGGACAAGACTGTAATCCCAGAATTTGGGAGGCTTAGCCAGGAGGATTGCTGCGAGTTTGAGGCCAGCCTGGGCAACATAGTGAATTCAAGGCCAGCCTGAACTACATAGGGAGGTCCTATCTCAAAAACAAAAAAGTAAATAAATAAAAACTGTAGTTTTTTTGTTTTTGTTTTGTTTGGTTTGGTTTTGGTTTTGATTGTTTGAAACAGGGTCTTGCTATGTAGTCAGCTTGGCCTTGAACTTACTATGTAGCTCATGCAGGCCTTGAGCTCCTGGAAATTCTTCTGTCTCAACCTCCCTAGTGCTGGGATTACAAGCATCCACTACCACCCCCAGCTCATCTTCCTTTTTTAACAGATAAGAAAACTAAAGGGCCAGGGATTTAGCTCAGTGGTTTCACCACCTGCTGTGCAAGCAGAAGGACCAGAGTTCGATCCCCGGTACAAAAAACAAAACAAAACAAGAAAACTAAAGGCCAGAGAGGTTACTTAACCCATGGTCACACAGCTCACAAAGAGTAGAACCTTAACGCTGGCTGTTGGCTCCAAAAGCTCCAAAAGCCTGGACTTTGTTTGTTTTTGCAGGGCTAGGATCACAGGTATGTGCCACCACACTCAGCTTTTAAAGTTTTTAAACACTCTCAATCAAAAACCAGACAGACGCCAGTCTATACTATTGACCACACTTGAGTATCCCTGCCCAAGAAAATACTTTCAGCCCCATGCCCAGTCACCTCCTCCCCACATAGGAGAAACAGAATATGTCACCAACCTCTTGTTACCACTCTTTTTCCACCTTTGGGTTCAAGCAAGTTCCTCTTGGAATTGGGGCTCCCTCTGGGGTGGCAGAGAATGAAACATCAGGACTCCTCTTACCAGCTACTTCGTAGTGCTGGGTCCCCACAAAGCTGGTTGTTCCTAGGAAAGGGGAAGTGTCCAGTCTCAGAGGAGCGCTCCAGATGGGGATTCAGGCCTCCTGAACTCACCAGTCTTGCTGCAGAAGCCCAGCCTGTACCCCCCGGATCCATCTTCTCCGAGCTGCTTCAGATTGGGGAGCTTCCACCTCACAGGCACATTTGATTTTTTTTTTTCTTTCTTTTTTTTGGTACCAGGGATTGAACTCGGGACCTTGCACTTGCGAGGCAGGCACCAGAACCACTGAGCTAAATCCCCAGCCCTACATTTGATTTATTACTGCTCCAATTTGGACATGGTTTGACTATGTCCTCCAAAATTTCATGTGCTAGAGACTTGGTCTCAGTGTGGTGGTGTTGAGGTAGTGGAATCCTAAAGAGGTAGGGCTTAAACCAGGCATGGTGTTATAGGCCTGTGATGTCAAGTTCGAGTCTGGCCTGGGCAACCTAGCAATTTAGTGACTCCATGTCTCAAGATAAGAAAGGGCTAAGAATGTAGCTCTGTGTGAAATCCCTGGGTTCAATCCCCACTACGATAAAAAAAAAAAAAATCAAACATAAAAGAGGTGAGGGGTAGTGGAATATTGTTAGATTATGGGGGTTGCCACTCTCAGAAGGGATTAACGTAGTTCCTGAGGAGCCCCAGTTAATTCCTGTGGGAGTAGGTTCATTATAAAAAGAACAAGTAGCTGGGCATGATGGCACAGGCTTGTAATCCCAGCACTCTGGGAGGCTGAGGCAAGAAGATCACAAGTTCAAGTCCAGCCTGGGCAAGTGAAAAAAATTTTAAAAGGGCTAGGGATATAGTTCAATGCACAGGCCTTGGCTTCAATCCCCAGTACTGAAAAATAATAAAAAGTAATAATAAAAATAACTGAGAATGAAGCTCAATGATAGAATGTTTGCCTAGCATGCACAAGGTTGGGTTCAATCCCCAGTACCACAAGGAATGGAGGAAGGAAGGGAGGGAGGGAGAAAGGATGAGAGGCTGGGCCTTGAATCGCCAATCCCTTTTATTTTCTGTCTTTCCATGTGAATGTTCTCTCCTACTCCAATCCTTCCTGTCATGATGCCATCTGCCACATTGTGATCTGTACCCAGAAGGCTGTCATCAAAGGTCAAACCAATGAAGATGCCCAACATTGAACTTTCAGCCTCCAAATCTGTAAGTTAAATAAACCTATCTTCTTCATGTGTTAACCAGCCTCTGGTATTTTGTTATAATAGCAGAAAACAGACTAATACTACTCCTAAGCACTGCTTTGTTTATAGTCTTTTTGTTTTTACTCTTAAATCCTTGGTCTAACTCAGTGTTTCTTTTTTCTTTTTTTTGGTACTGGGGATCAAACTCCAGACCTTGCGCTTGAGAGACAGGCAGCGGAACCATGGAGCTAAATCCCCGGGCCTAACTCAGTGTTTCTTAACTGAGGGAAATTTGGCAATGACTGGAGATAATTTTGGTTGTCACAATATCTCCCCACTGTACCCATTGCCCAGAGGATGTACAACTGCCATCTAGTGGGTAGAGACTAGGGATGCTGCTAAATACCCTGCAGTACACAGGATGGCCCTTCACAACAAGGAATAATCTAGCTCAAAATATCCAGAAGGTCAAGATTGAGAAACTCTTTATCTTGCTTAGAGAGAGAGAAAGTTTAGTAACACTCAGCTTGAAAATATCCTTATGTCTGGTCAGCAATAACTAACATAAAGTTGTTTTGCAGTTCATCAATAAGTTTATACTCTCTCCTTCCCTCAGCTCCTTCACAGGGAAATGGTGGAGGTTATGCTGGGAGAGCTACAGAGATAGACAGGGCAAGGTCACACAGCACAAAGAACATAGGCTTTAGGGTCAGATCTGAGTTCATATTCCAGCCTCAACTATTTCTTTAGCTGTATGTCTTTAAGCAAGTGACTTTTTCTCATAAAACTGAGCCTCAGTTTTCTCATGTGTAAAATAGGACAACTACTGTAACAAGGTCCAAGCACTCGGCTATTCATATGACTTCATCCTGAGGCAGTAGAGAGCCACCAGAGGAAGTTATGACAGCATGGGGGAGGCACATCAGCCTTGAGCGGTTACTTGGGCAGCCTGGGAAACTGCTTACCCTTACACACAGTGCCTGGGTTTAATCTCCCTCCAGGGAGGCTGAGAAGTTTCTCTAGCCAGAATCTCTCCCCTTTTTTTTGTATTGGGGATCATGGCTCTCTCCTTTTTTATAGTCCAAGGGCTCAGATGATCTTTGCCACTACCCCAGTCTAACTCTGCAAGACAGAACTGGATTGAAGTAGTGGTTTATCTGGGTCTCCTTGCTGTGGACATGGTTCCTCTTTCCTGCCTGGGGGTAGATGCTGAGGTTGCTAAAGCCTTTAGATTTCCAGGCCAAAAGCAGAGGTTGTTTTCCCCTGGGGTAGGGGGTGGGGGTGGGTTACTCCCGAGTGCAGAGCTTCCAGGTCCCTGGGAAGGGAAAAGTGGGCATCAGAGATCTGACAAATTCTCCCTGAGAGCCTGAGAAAGACAGCCAGACCCCTGCTGGCTGCTGTTTTTCCTTCCTTGAGTTAACAGTAATCTGCACTGCTCCCTTTACAGTCTCCCAGTGCCTTGGATAGGTCTGTGGTATTGCTGTTTGGCAGCAGAGGATGAGTGTGTGAATGCTGAGAGAAGCTATCTTAGGAGTCACAGTAAAATACTGTGGCTAAGCCAACAGAACCGGAAGGATCAGAGTTCTCCCCTAAATGGTCTAAATTGGGTAAACCCCAGGAATTATACACAGTGCTTCAGAGGGATAGACATTACAGAAATTTAAATTATAAACTTATAATTAAAGTATGTTCAACCTGGGTGTGGTGGCACACACCTATAATCCCACCACTAGGAAGACTGAGACAGGAGATTTTCTATGAGTTCAAGGCCACCCTGGGAGACATAGTGAGTTCAAAGCCAACCTGAACTACACAGTGAGAGCCTGTCTCCAAAAAAAAAAAAAAAGTATGTTCAGAGGTAATAACACTTAAAGTGCATCACTTCTTAGTTATTTTGTTATAGTTACCATTACTTGTGCTCTTGAAGTTATTCACATCGGAATGGTGGAACCACTACCTAGTGGTATGCTATTTCTCACCTTGTTCTATCTCTTTGGTAGCTTGAAACTGGCTATAGTGGAAATATTTACATCTATTTACATTGTGGAAATCAGCAAATACTAACAATCATTCTCTCCCTAGTGCATCCCCCTTCCGTCACCTGTAAACATCTATCAGGAAGTACATCACTGAGTAGAGACTTCCAAATATGACTATAATTAAGGCCAGGGATGGTGGCACACGCCTGTAATCTCAGCACTTGGGAGGGTGAGGCAGGAGGATCACCATGAATTTGAGGCTAGTCTGGACTACATAGTGAGTTCAAGGCCAGCCTGAATTACATTGTGAGACCCTGTCTCAAAAAACCATTAAAAAAAGAAAAGAAAAGATGTCAATGTCAAATTTTCTACCAGCCAGGCTGGCAAGGAGTTTGGAGCAGAAAATCATTCAGAGTTTTTTTTTAATTTTGTTTTGTTTTTGTGGTATCGGGGATCGAATCTGGGTCCTTGCGCTTGTGAGGCAGGTGGCAGAACCACTGAGCTAAATTCCCGGCCCTGGAGCAGTTAATCCAATTTAGACAAATAACTAAATGAGACATTTCTTACATCTAATATCATGGGATAGAACACATATTTGCTGCACGTACCTTGTCCACATACACCTGAGGGCTCATCGTTCCTTCTCTGACTAAACAGCTCCTAGTATAATCACAAAATACAGCTGCGATGACTTTTGGATTCAGTAAGAGCAGAAGCTCCATGAAGGTAGGACCTTGTTTGCTGTTGTACCCCTAGCTTCAGCAGCCCCTCAAATCCCTCCTCAGTTTCTCCCCTTCCGAGTTAGAGCAGTAATGGCGGCAGGGGGAGGGGTGTGTGCACGAGGGCTCATAGGAGAATCGGTCAAATACCCAGCGGCTGCCCCTTTTCAAGAATTCGAATTTACTTGAGGGATAGAGAATGTTAATCAGGAGTAACTCCTTCGCATTCCCGGAAATATCTAGAGATGTGTTTGGGCATTACAGCCCCAAGACTGTGGAAGGATACACTGCTTGTGCTTGATGGGTAAAGACCCAGCATGCTGGTAAATATCCCACAATGCACAGGGACAGCCTCCTCATTTCCAGAACTCAGGAGTGGTGAGTTGAGAAGCCCTGGGACAGGGACACAGTGGGAAGAAACAGACAGGTCAGGGCCTGAGAAGAGATAAAGGCAAAAAAGCAGCTTACTCTGTAGCTACTGACCCCTCTATTCCCACAACACCCTTTTCTCCTTGTGGCCTCTCCTTTATTTTTCGTCTCTTGCCCTGCTTCACGGGTCTGTCTCTCTGGTGCTTTTCCTGTTTATCTCTCTGTTGATCGCGTGGTCTCCATTTCTATCAGCCGTGCTATCCTCTCTGGCCGGATCCTCGTGTTCTGAGACATGAGACAAGGCTTTGGCATGTGGGCTCCCCGCCTACACTGAGCACTCCAGCTACCTCGACTGGGAACAGGGCCAGAAGACAGGCGGAGGGGGAGAGAGCAACGAGGAGGGACTGCTAGGTCTCCACTCTCCCCATCTTGCTCAGCTCTCTAAGAAGCCTGGAGCTTCAGCTGCACTCTTCCCCCAGGGCCTGGGACATGTGAGTCTGTGCAAGTGACCTTGCCCTCTCCACTGACCCCTTCCTTCCTGTCCCATCCCCAGCTCCTTACATTTTTTCCTCTAGGCCAATCCAACAGCTGTTACAAAACAACTGGGGGCTGGGAGCTTCTCATCCCCAGCCCCGCCCTGTGGAGCAAGTGACTACCACTGAGCCCAGTGCCCTCTGCTCAAAGGCCAGAAGAAGCCTGTGGCCTCTGCTCTGGTGCTGTTTTTCAGGATCCAGAGCCCCAGGTCCAGAGCCAGGACATGGTTTCAAGTGTTGGAACCCAGCATTAACTGTTCACATTAATTACCAGGGTCACCAGGGCCCAGCCCTCAGAGCTTCTGCTGTCCCACACACCTCACCTGGCAGCCCCCAGTGGCTTTGGGTTTTGGGGTGCTTGAGTTTTGGTTTCTAGGTTCTTTGTGTCTCAAACATAGACTTGAACGAAACAAGCAAAAGTGGTGGCAAAGATTATTTGAAAAATTAAAAGTGAAGAGTAAGGGAGAAATTGGCTCTGCAGAGTGAACTTGGGCCGTGTAAAATAAAAGAAAAATTAAAAATAAAAACCAAAATAAAAGTACACCCTGGGGGACACAGGGGAGGTTACTGTGAAGAAGGTCATGATAGCGAACTCTTCATGGCATCCGTGTCCTTTTATTTCGTCCACACATAGCAGGTTCTCCCAAGCGGGGTCCTGAGAACTATTTGGTTCGTGTATCCTTCAATCTTGTAATTAACAGGTCCCATTTACTCCCCCCAGCCAGTTTTGCCTTTCCCTGCCTTCTGGCCTCAGGCTGTTGTGTACCAGGCCAGTGTTGCCTGGGGGGAAGGCACCATACAAGGCCTGGGACCCTGCTTCCAGCACTGTTCCAAAGTCTGGTGGCAATTTTGTTTGTTTTTTGTTTTTTGAGACAGGGTGTCACTATGTACCCCAGGCCAGCCTTGAACTCATGGCAACCCTCCTGCACTACGAGTTCTGGCTTAGTGACAATTTTTTAAAGTCCCTTCGAGGAAGTTTTTTTTTTTTCTTCTGTTTCTGAGATCAAATCTAGGACTTGCAAATGCTAAGAACATGTTCTGTCACTGAGCTATAGCCCTAGTTCTTTTCAGGGATTTTTGAAGTAAAAATTCATTCATTCATTCACTTAAAAAATTAATTCATTCAGATGAGAATTTAAAGTAAAAACTGGGCTAAGGACCAGGGAGAAGGAGAAAACTCACAGTGGTGGTAAGGAAGGGGTTTGCCAGATAAAATGCAGGTCACCCAGTTCAATTTGAATTTCAGGTGAACAACAAATAATTTTTAAATATAAATATGTCCCAGCTGGGCATGGTGGTGCACTCCTGTAATCCCAGCACTTGGGAGGCTAAGGCAGGAGGATTGTCATGAGTTCCGGGTCAGCCTGGGCCACATAGTAAGTTCAAGGCCAGCCTGAACTACACAGTGAGACCCTGCCCCTCCAAATACATGCTATATTTGGAACATACTTATTACTTACCTAAAAAAATTATTCATCGGTTCTCTGAAATTCTACTGAAACAGGGCCCCTGTGGTGGGTGTTTTTTGTTTGTTTGTGTTTGTACTGGGTATTGAACATAGGGCCTTTGCACTGAGCTATATCCTTAGCCCTTTTGTATTTTTTATTTTGAGGCTGGGTCTCACTAAGTTGCTAAATTGCCGAGCCTGGGCTGGAACTTTCCACTCTCCTGCCTTATCCTCTCAAAGTGCTGGGATTACAAATGTGTGCCACCATGCCTGGCTAGGCCCTGTTATTTGATGTGTTCAATCTGGCAGCCCTAGTAGGGGACAAGCTTCTCTCAGGTTATTTTCCAGTGGATTCAGGTGGAGACACAGAGAGTGTTTCTATTACTGCTCACTCTAGGGAAGGGGCAACCTCAGCAGATCTATTTTTTATTTCTACTTTTTTTTTGAGACAAAGTCTTGCTATGCAGTTTAGGCAGGCCCAGGATGGCCTCACTATGTAGCCCTGGCTGGCCTCGAACTCAGAGCAATCCTCCTGCCTCTGATCCCCAAGTGCTGGGATTACAGAAATGCATCACAGTGTCTGGCTCTATTTATTTATTTATTTATTTATTTATTTATTTGGTACCGGGGATCAAACTCAGGTCCTTGCGCTTGCTCAGCAGGCGTCGAAACCACTGAGCTAAATCCCCGGCCCTCTATTTATTTTTTTAATGAGCCATAAGGAGAATTATTTCTACTTCTTATATGTTTTTTTCATTTTCCTTAGGAATCAACATTAGTTTACTATATATTTTTTAAGTTCAGCAGTCTCTGAGGTGATGTGCAGCGTAAATTACTGTAACATACCCCTTTTGTCATTCTTCATGATGATTCCTTGACCATGTAATACAATCACATGATTCAAAATTCCTCAGGTACAAGAATGCATGCAATGAAACATCTCTTCCACCCTGTCCCTTGGCCAACTAGTTACCTTCCTCAGTTCTCAGTGTTTATTTCCAGAGATATTTTATGTATTTAGTTTTTGTAGTATTACAGATCAACCCAATGATGTTTTATTGCTATAGACTCTTAATTATCTTCCTGCCTCTGGTCTTGACCATCACTTTCCTGGGCACTGAGACCAGCTTCGTCTGCTTGTGTTACCTCCCAACCGAAGTCCCTTCAGTAGATTTCCATGCTATGGAAGAAAGAACAATCCTCCCAGTTTATTGAGACATGAGACATTTGGTGCATGATTCCTGCCTTGCTTCCGGGACACATGGCAACATTCTTGTCTGCCTCCCAGTGGGCCACAGAAGCTCTACCAGCCTATTAGTCGCCCAGACTCCCCAAGTTGTTCTAGGTCCCACAAGTTTAAGCCCATTTCTTTCTGTCAGTCACTACTGCCCATAGATGGCATCTACTGCATACCAGGCCTTGGGTTAGGAAGAATGCAGCATAGAGTAAGACTGAAACATTTCTGCTTTTATGACTCACATTTTGGCAGAGGACCACTTACTAGACAAAAAGTTACCATGAAGTGTTTGTTGTGCTAGGGTAGATTCAGAACACTGGGTCAAAGAGGGCCTCCTGGGAGAAGTGAGGGTTAAGATTTGAACAGCCCAGGGCCGGGGATTTAGCTCAGTGGTTTCACTGCCTGCTGTGCAAGCGCAAGGACCCGAGTTCGATCCCTGGTACCAAAAAAAAAAAAAGACTTGAACACCCCATTACAGGAGGGCAGGCAGGGGAGAGCATCCTAGGTGCAGGGGGCAGCTTGTGTAAAGGCCCTGAGTCTTGTGTTGTTTTGGGTTTTTTTTGGTACCGGGGATTGAACTCGGGACCTTGCGCTTGCGAGGCAGGCAAGGGCCCTGAGTCTTGTAGAGGAGCAGAGAAGGGAAGAGCATGAAATCCACCCAGGTGAGAATGCCTCAGAGCATGTCTTTTATTCCATTAAAAAAAATTTATTGGCCGGGAATTTATCTCAGTGATGCCACACCTGCCTTGTAAGTGCAAGGTTCTGAGTTCTATCCCTGGTACCAAAAAAAAAAAATGGTGTTAATATTATACAATGATCAAGTTAACATTGGGATATCAATGTGTGCATTGAACACATCTGAATTAATTTCAATCCCACTACCCCCCATTATTTTTTATTCTGAGAACACTGGAGAGGGCTTCCTGGGCAGATTTGTGGCTATGATGCAGACTAGATTGGAGGAGACTGTTGTTCTTTTTTTTTTGGTACCAGGGCTCGAACTCGGGTCCTTGCGCTTGCGAGGCAGGCGATGGAACCACTGAGCTAAATCCCTGGACCAAGACTGCTGTTCTTTCTAGGATGGCAGACATGATGGTAGCCTGATTTAGGGTGAGGGCACTGGGGATTGAGTCTGAGAGGAGAGGTCAGTGAGGGTAAGCAACCCAGGGTCTGGCCTTGGTGGGGCCTTCTCGTGATGTTTCCTGGAAGGGAGTCTCTGAGTTCACGTTTGAACTTGTCTCACTGGAGGAGCTTGCAAGACACCCAGAAGACAGACAGGCATGAGCTGTCAGCCACAGGAAGGTCTGGACTGGAGATTTTTTTTTTTTGTACTTGGGATCGAACTCCAGACCTTGCATTTGCAAGACATGTGCCAGAACCACTGAGCTAAATCCCCGGCCCTGGACTGGAGATTCTTACCGAGCACCCTCAGCACAAAGATGACAGCCCTTGTGGAGCACTTACAAAGTATGTGACACTTTCCCACATTCCTTACTCACACTAACTTGCTGTCCTCACAACGGCCCTATCAGATGTATGTGCCTTCACACTTGCCACTGTACAGATGAGCAAACAAAGTTACGTGTTGCAAGCAGCTCACATGAGCATTACCGAGTGCCAAGGCCATGCTCTCCATGATGCAGTCCATGCCCTCCATGATGCAGTGCATGCCAGACTCATGTGTGAAATCGCACTACACAGCTTCTCACTAGACAGGAGGTTACACCCCGGAAATGGATGAGAGTAACCCCAGAATTGTGAGTGAGAAAGGCTGGCAACCAACCCTGAGGAGTAACTTTGGTATGTACAGCCAAGATTGCAAACTGGTGGTCCAGGTACACAATCCTACTCTTGGATGAGTTTTCTCTGAAATTCTTTGCTTTAAAATGAAAATGCTGCCTATAATTTCAGCTACAAGGGAAGCTGAGGCAGGAGGATCACAAGTTCAAGGCTAGCCTGGGCAATTTAGCAAGACCCTGTCTCAAAATACAATTTAGGGCTGGGGATTTAGCTCAGTGGTTCTGCTGCCTGCCTCACAAGCACAAGGCCCCGAGTTCGATCACTGGTACCAAAAAAAAAAAAAATTTAAAAACAAAGAGGGGGGGCGGGAATTGAGCTCAGTGGTTTCACCGCCTGCTGTGCAGGTGCAAGGACCTGAGTTCAATCCCCAGAATCCAAAAATAAATAAATAAAATAAAAACGAAGAGAAGGCTGGCTGGGTGTGGTGGTCCACACCTGTAATCCCAACACTTAGGAGGTTGAGGCAGGGGGAACATCATGAGTTCGAGGCCAGCTTGCACTACATAGTGAGATCCTATCTCCAAAAAAGAGAGGATTGGGGGGATTGGATTGTGGATATAGTTCAGTGGCACAGTGTTTGCCTAGCATTGCACAAGCCTCTGGGTTCAATACTCATTACTAACAAAAAACCCAAAAAAACCCAAAAAAGGCTAAGGATAGTTCAAACTCTATACTGCAAAAGTAATTAATTACTTAATTTTTTAAAGGTCTGGGATGTACCTCAGTGATAGAGTGCTTATCCAACATCCATGAGGCCCTGCGTTCAATCTCCAGTACTTCAAAAAAATAAATTGCACTCAAAAATTAATTCAAAATAGGCCAAATGTTGTGGCACATGCCTGTAATCCCAGCACTCTGGGTGGTTGAGGCAGGAGGAGGAGGATGGAAATTTTGAGCCCAGCCTAAATAACTTGGTGATTTAATGAGACCCTGAGACCCTGTCTCAAAATAAAAAAATTTTTAAATTTAAAAGTTTTAATGGGGGTGAAGTTCAATGTAAAGTCCCTGGGTTCAATCTCCAGTATTACAAAAATACAATAAAAATACACTAAAGTAAATCAAAAACCAAAACATAAGAGCTACAACTATGAAACCCTTAGAAAAAAAAAACATAGAGAAGCTGAGTGTGGTTGTATACTTGTAATTCCGGCACTCTGGGAGGCTGAGGGAGGAGGATCACTCTGAGCTTGAGGCCAGTCCTGGCTTATGTAGTGAGATTCAAGGCCAGCCTGAACTATATAGCAGGACCCTATCTCAAAAAAAAAAAAAAAAGAAAAGAAAAAGAAAAAGAAAGAAAATCTTAGCTAGGAGGGTCAGTCAGGAATATCACAAATTCAAAACCAGGCTGGGCATGCTGGTGCACACCTATAGTCCCAGCACTCAGGAGGCTGAGGAAGGAGGATCCCAGTGAGCTCAAGGCCAGCCTGAGCTACATAGTGAGTTCAAGGCCAACCTGGACCACCTAGTGAGACCCTGTTTCAAAAAACTCAAACCAAAACAAAGGCAGTCTGAACTACATAGTGAGACCCTGTGACCAAAAAAAAAAAAAAAAGATGTACAAATGGCCCATACACACATGAAAAGATTCTTAACATAACTAAATGCAGGCCAGGCGAGACCCTGTCTCCAAAAAAAACAAAACAAAAAACCAAAAAGAAACCAAAAATTTTATGTGATAGTTTTTGCTTAGCAGGCACTTCCCTAATTGAAAGCACCATTCTACTTTCTGTCTCTATAAATTTGACTACTAACTTGTATCTCATGTAAATGAGATCATACAATATTTGTCCTTTTCTGGCTGGCTTATTTCACTTAAGTCAATGTCTTCAAATTTCAGCCATGTGGTAGCATGTGTCAAAATTTTCTTCCTCAGGCTGTCAAGATATATGGATATTACACATGTTGCTTATCCACTCCTCCACCATTGGACATTTGCAAACACTGCTGCTGTGAACATGAGTATCCAAATAATTTGTTTGAGTCCCTGGTTTCTAATTCTTTTGGGCACACATCCAGGAGTGGAATTACTGGATCATATGGTTATTCTATTTTTAATTTATTGAGGAACTGCCATACCGTTTTCCATAGCAGCTGCACCATTTTACTTTCCCACCAAAAATGCACAAGGGTTTCAGTGTCTCCCCAGCCTCAAAAACTCCTGATAGCCATCCTAACTGATGTAAAGAAATACCTCATTGCATTTTTATTGTGGTTTAATTTGCATTTAGTTTGTTGTTTTTGTTTTTAAGACAGGGTCTTGCTATGTAGTTCAGGCTGACCTTGAACTCACTATGTAGTCTAGGCAGACCTGAACTTGTGGCAATCCTCCAGCCTCAGCCTCCCAAGTGTTGGGATTACAAGTGTGTGCCACCACACCTGGCCACATAAAACTTTGGAACTGAAGTACTTTAAAATTTCTTCCTTCACCTCTATAATACTGTGTTAGCATTATTTATTCTGAAATGACTGTTGAATCTCAGGAATATGTTGTGTCATGGAGTTAGAAGCACCAAATGAGCTCACGCAAGCTTGAATGATTCCAAACTATTAAGAAATTACTTTCAAAATAAGCTTATGTAACTGAGACTGTGTATATCAGATCAATTGGCAGGATGGGGGTGGCACATGCCTATAATTCCAGCACTTGGGAGGGTGAAGCAGGAGGATCTTGAGTTTGAGGACAGCCTGGACAATGTAGTGAGACCCTGTCTCAAAATAAGAGAGGAGGGTTGTGGATTTAGCTCAGTGGTTCCACCACCTGCCTCGCAAGTACAAGGACCTGAGTTCGATCCCCAATACCAAAAAATTAAAAATAAATAAATAAATAAAAAGAGGAGTGGGGATTTAACTCAGGGGTAGAGCATTTGCCCAGCAGGCACAAGGCCCTGGGTTCAATTCCCAAAATAGAGAGAAAAGGGAAGAGAGAGGAGAGATTGAGAAGTGCCAATCATATAAATAGAATTTCTTCTAATTAATTGCCACATAGAACAGAATCACAATGTTTGTTGAAAGGTAGGTAATACATCTGGGCTAACTTGAAGCTTACATTTATATATTTGTTTGTTTGTTTATTATGATATTAGAAGGATTGAACAGAGGGCCTTTATACTGAGATACACCCCCAGCCCTTTTTATCTTTTATTTTGAGACAGGGTCTCACTAAGTCACTGAGTTGTCTAGGCTTGTTTGGATCTTATAATTCTCCTCAGCCTCCAAGAGTGCTGGGATTACAGGTTTGTGCCACCATGCCTGGCTAAAGCTTACATATATTTTATTAAAATTCAAGGAAAAGGGCCAGGATTTAGCTCAGTGGTACTGTGCCTGCCTAGTAAGCACAAGGTCCTGAGTTCGATTCCCAGTACCAAAGGAAAAGAAAAACCTCAAGAAAAATCCAAGCATGGTGGTACATACTGTAATTCCAGCACCCTGATAAACTGAGGGAGGAGAATTGCAAGTTTAAACCCAGCATGCACAATTAGCAAGAATTTGTCTCAAAGTAATAATAAAAAGGGCTGAGCCCAGGCATTGTGACACATGGTTGTAATCCCAGTATCCAGAAGGCTGAGGCAGGAGGATCACCCTGAGTTCCAGGCCAGTCTGGCTATACATAGTTCTAGGCCAACCTGAACTACATAGCGAGACCCTGTCTCAAAAAAGGGGAGAAGGGCCGGGGATTTAGCTCAGTGGTTCCAGCACCTGCCTTGCAAGCACAAAGTGCAGAGTTCGATTCCCGGTACCAAAAAAACAAGGGGAGGGGGCTAGGGATGTAGCACAATGTGAAGGCCCTGTACTAAATAAATAAATAAATAAATTTATTTCTCCTTTATATTCCAAGAACACACTGTGCCTAGTCCTGCCACTGACCTCTCATTCTATTATATGTCTCCTTCCACTTGTACCCAGGGCACCCTGAAGGGAAGGACCTGGTCTTGTTGATCAATAGGTTCTCACTGTTCTGGCCACATCAGGACTTGTCTAGTGCTGCTATTCCCAAGTGGAGCAGTTTGGGAAGGTGTTGGTGTTGCACAGGAGGTGTTGTTCAGGTGTCCCAGGAAGTCACGGCCCCTGGAGGTGGGGAGGAGACTTGCAACAAACAAGATTTTATTCTGTTAGTTCAAGAAAAACCTCACCCCTATCACGAGCCCTAATTTGCAGGAGCGGAAATGGAAGTTCCCAGAGGCCAGGGGAATTGTCCACGTCTATAGAGTGAGTCATCGGCAATCTGATGACAGCATACATTTCCTGACCTCCCTGCCAGAGCCTGAGTCCTGCGCCTGGTTCACAGGGGTCTCTGCAGCTCCCATTTCTTTCTTGGCAACACGCTCATTGACCACCAGGGGGAGTCAGATGCGTGTTCATGGGAAAGCTGGGGACAGGCTTAAGGATTGTTGCGAATGTTCTTTGAATATTCGTTGGAGACACAAACCAGCTCGCTGGGCAGTCCTGGGACTGAAAGGGAGCAGCGGGTAAAGGGAGCCGTTCCGAAGAGCTGAGTTATGAAGGGAGGAGGAGCCAAGGGGATTGTGTTGCCTCCTCCTGGCCCTGCGGGAAAAGGACCGAGCTGGGGAAAGGCAGGCTCTCCAGAGGGGCGGGCCGCTGCCTCCACCTCCAGTCTCGGACTCCTTCAGAGACTGGAACAGACCGGACATTCCTGTCTCCGGCTGGGAGCCGGGAAATCAGACTTGGCGAGAGGCCTCCCTGCGGCTTGGGCCTGATCCCAAAGCGGCCTTGCCCCAGGACTTCCCGGGAGAGCCCACTGTGCTGCTGGGGCTGGGCTCCTGAAGGCGTCGCCCTCCGTGCACTACACACCGGCCCCATCCCCGGGCCAGGAATTGGTCAGACCACAACCTGCCCCCTGACTTGCTTTCTTCCGAAGGTCCCTCAGTGAATGTTGCCAGTGTTTGTGGCGCGCGCCACCGAGCCCGAATCTCCATTTCCCACGTCCAATCCATTTCCAGCTTCCCTGTCCACCTCCTGGTTTCCACCACGCCCTGTCGTCTCTCACCAGGATGGATGCTATTGCTTGGCTCTCCCCTGACAGCTTCTCCTCTTTTGCCCCCAATACCTGGCCAGGGGACAGACCTGATCATCTTTTCCAATTGTTAAACCATGTCCTCCACCTGCTGAAGCCTTCAATGGCTTTTCATTCCTCTTGAAATAAAGACCAAACGACTATCCAACACTCTGGGAGGCTGAGGCAGGAGGACCGAAAGTTCTAGGTCAGCCTGGGCAACTTAGTGACTGTGAGACCCTGTCTCAAAAAAATTTTTTTAAAGGGGAGGGAGCTGGGGACGTAGCTTAAGTGTGAAGGCTATGCATTCAATACCCAGTAACCCCCCCCCCCAAAAGATCAGACTCTTAGCCAGCCCATGGGTCCTACATGGTCTGGTCCTTCCTACCTCTCTGGCATCCTGCACCTTCACTCTGAGTTCAGCTATACTGGCCATGTTCCTCACAGGGCCTTTGCACATGCTGTTTCCTCTGGCTGGAAGCCAATGCTCTAGCACTGCTTCCTCTCAGACATCCTGGTTGATTTCCCTGACAAGGTCAGGTTCCTTATTCTTTCCTTACATCACATTCTTTGCTATTCACAGGTTGTCACAGTTGTGCATTTGTTTGTAATATTATTTAAGTAGTTATTGACAAAACTCCATGTGAACAAAGACCACATCAGTTTTTGATCACTTAAAAATCTCCAGCCGGTCACAGTAGTACAAGGCTGTAATCTTTCTTTCTTTTTTTTTTTGGTACCGGGGATCAAACTCGGGACCTTGTGCTTTCGAGGCAGGCGCTGGAACCACTGAGCTAAATTTCCAGCCCTGTAATCTCATTTAATGAGGAGAATGAAGCAGGAGAACAGCAAGTTCAAGGTCAGCCTGGGCAAATCAGTGAGATCTTGTCTCAAAACAAAATATAAAAAGGACTGGGGATGTAGCTTAGAGACATAGCACCCTTGGATTCAAGCCCCAGTACCAAGTGGGGGAAAAAAAACCCCCAGCACTACAGTGCCTGGCACATAGTAAGTGCCCAATAAATGTTTCTTGAATAGCTAAATTAAAAAAAAATTAACCTAGTTTGCTATACACTTACTCCTTTTTCCCAAGGCTCTATCATCTCTTATCCTGACATCAGGAATTACTTCTTGTCTCCCAGGGTTTTTGTTTTGTTTTGCTTTGTTTTTCCTATTTGGTTTTTGAGATAAGATCTCATTATGTACTGGCCTCAAACTTGCAGTGATCCTTCTGGCTCAGCCTCCCAAGTGCTGGATTACACGTGTGCGCCACCATGCCTGGTTCTCTGCCAGTTCAATAGAAGTCCCACCAGTGAGTCCCATTCAGAAGCCAGCGTGGCCTAATAAAATCACCAGTCCTGTCATGTTGGCCTTCCTACTCTCTTGTACCCTGTTTAGCCACTCCTTCCTATCCGCTCAGTGCTATGGGTGCTTGCTGCTTGTCCAGAAAGTGCTTCTCCCTCCCCTCCCTTCTCTACCTTCCTGACCTTGTCCAGCCCAAACACTGTGCAGTCAGGGAGATCTTACCAACAGAGCCAGGGTCAGACCCCCTGCTATATGCTTTGAAGCACTTATTGCTCCCTCTATGTCGCCTTCGAAGTACTCACAGGTTGTATTTTCACATTTGTTTGTGTGGTTCTCTGATTAATACCCATCTTCCCCATCAGAACACTCAGGAGTTTTAGGTCTGGTTTCTGCTTACCATAATGTCCCTCTGGTGCTTAGCAGGTGCTTCGCACGCAATTACTGACTGAATAAACGAGTGACTCTCGACAGTGTTCAGAGGGCACTGCCCTTTAGGGAAATGCTGGTGCCTCTGCCTCTGAATGAACAGGAGCTGGTGTCCAAGCTGGGGGATTAAGTGGGGTGTGCAAAGAGCTCTCACCAAGGAGAGGGCCCACGGGGCTGTCCCCTCCTGCCCTCCTCACCCTACCTTGCCTGTGACTTGGCCCCTGCCCACCTCTCCAGCTCCATCTACTCTTCCAGTTGCTCTCTATCCCCCAGCAACCCAGCTCCTGCTCCTTCTCTCGGGTCTGCCACAGGCTGGCCCCTACCCTGCGACTCCTCCCCTACTTGTTTTCACAGGGCTGGCTCACCCTCAACCTCATGCTTCAGGGAGGTGTGTGCGCGAACACTCGAGTGTGTGTTTGCGGTACTGGGGATAGAACTCAGGGCCTTTGCAATGAGCTATATTCCCAGCCCTTTTATTTGTATGGTTGGTTGTTTTTGGGGTTTTTTTTTGGTACTGGGGATCAAACTCAGGTCCTTGCACTTGCGCAGCAGGCGGTGAAACCACTGAGCTAAATCCTGGGCCTAGTTGTTTTTTTAAGATAAGTTCTCACTATGTAACTCAGGCTGGCCTCAAACTCATGGTGATCCTCCTGCCTCAGCTTCCTGAGTGCTGGAATTACAAGTGTGCACCACCACACCTGGCATTTTTTTTTTTTTTTTAATATTTTGAAACAGGGGCTCACTAAATTACCTAGCTTGAGTTTGAACTTGTGATTCTCCTGCCTCAGCCTCCTACAGTGCTCAGGTTACAAGTGTATATATCACCACACACAGCTCAGGTCAAATATAAATGTTCTCTCCATTATTTCTCATCCTTTTACTCAGTTCATGTCTTCTTTTTTTTTTTTCAGTACTGGAGATCGAACTCAGGACCTTGTGAGGCAGGTGCAGCATGTCTTCCTTTGTATCTCATAAAGGATATGAATTTATGTATTTGCTTATTATTTGTGTCCCTATCTGAGTTAGATGCTATGGGCCTTACATAACAGACAATCTAACTCACTTTGGTTTAAACAATCAGGGCATCGTCTAGAGAGGCCTGTTTGGGGGTTGGTCAGTTCAGTGATGTTCTTATGGACCTAGGGTCTGCTCATCTGGGTGCTCTGCCACTTGGTTACCAGGATGGGCGCATCACAGAGGGACCTTGTATCGTACAGGCAGGGCTTCCTCCTCATTATGTCTATTAACTACTGCAGTGTGACAAACTGAAATAAAATTTAGCAGTTTAAAGCATTTATTATTTGGGCATAGTGGTGCAAACCTGTAATCTCAGCTACTTGGGAGGTTGAGGCAGGAAGATTCCAAGTTTGAGGCCAGCCTAGGTAATTCAGCAAGACTGTATCTCAAAATAAAATTGTGGAAAGGAATGGAGGTGTAGCTCAGTGGTAGAGCACTTTCCTAGCATGCATGAGGCCCTGGGTTCAATCCCCAGTACTGTAGGGGGGGCACAGTCTCTAGTTAGAACCCCAGAAGTGGCTCAGATGGTTGGTTCTAGCTCTGGGTCTTTCAGGAGGGGACAGTCAAGCTGTTGAGGAGGACTGAAGTCATCTGAAGGCTAAACTGGGCTGGAGGATATGCTTCCAAATTCACTCACACGGCCCCCGGAAGGACGCTTCTACTTCTTGGTATGTGGGCCTCTGTGTCAGCTCTTCTGACCCAGGAGCTGCCTTCCTCCAGGATGAGCGACTCGAGCAGGAGTGGATCAAGACAGAGGGCGCAGTGCCTTTTATAATGGAATTGAGGCACAACATGCCCTTACTTCTACTGTATTCTATTGGTCACATGTGGGAAGGGCCCATACAAGGGTGTGAATAATAGGGGACATTGAGAGGTCACATCAGAGGCTGGCTCCACACTGTGTTTCTTTTCAAAAATGAGGAAGCTTTAGCCATGTATGGTGGCACATGCCTGTGATCCCAGGACTCTGGGAGGTTGAGGCAGGAAGATCTTGAGTCTGAGCCCAGCTTGGGCAACTTAGTGACGTAGTGAGACTGTCTCAAAATGAAAAGGGCTGGGATGTCAAGTTTAGTGTCAAGACCCTGGATTAAATCTGCAAGAAAAGAAAATAAAAGACAAGGAGAAGCAAAAGCTAAAAAGGTCTGGGGATGTAGCTTGGTTCAAAGGTCCTGAGTTCAAGCCCCTCATACTGGGGGGTGGGCAGGAGGCTTCTCTTTGTGTCTCTCGGCTGGTACCCGTGATGGGGTTAGATATCCCCAGGCCCTAGGCTCCTCAAGTTTGTCTTAGAATTCAGGAGCCCACCTGCTCCCACCCTTTACTGGCAGTGAGAACGACAGGCAGGATTGGCAGAATTATTCTCACTTTATTTCTGGAGAAGTTTGATCAGATGCAATAACACTGATTCCAGGTGAGGGCAGGGAGTGTGGGTACCCCTGAAGCAACCAGTATCCTGTGGCCCAAGGTGCCCCCAATTCCCAGACCCAGGTTCCCCCTCAGGTAGAGTTAAATAGAGAGGAAGATCACCCAGGGAGCCCGGGGAGGAGGGTCTGCCTCCTGAGCCCACCCCCTCCACATAGGCATCTGATCACAAGCTATTTACAGTATTCACATCCACTGTACCCCACCAAACCAAGGCAAATACTACAGGTGGCCCTTCCCCAAGGGGGGCCAGAGAGGCTGTGAGTGTATGTGTGTGTGGGAGGGGGTGTCTGTGCGTGTGATCACACGAATGCACTGAGGGGCAACGTCTGGCTCCAGCCATAGAGATGTCAGTCTATAAGGTGCAGATTAAAAATAACAAAGAGGACACACCCTCAGGGCCCCAGGCCACTTCCATCTTTGTTCTGTCTCTTTCTCCTCTGGACATCCTGGTAGGCGGTGCAGAGCCCTCACAGCCATGCCTGGATCCAAGGGTACCCTTAAAGGACTTCTGGGGGGAAGGGGAGGGGAAACAGTGAAACAGTCAGGGGGAAGCTGGCCCCCAAGCCCGGATCTCTGGGGCCTTCAGGGTGGAGCAAGGAGAGGGCCTGTCATGGAAGTGGAATGTGAGGGCAGGGCTGGAGTCCAGGGAAGGCTGCTGGGATGGATGAAGCTGTGTCCAGGAGTCAGAGGTCCCTACCTGTGACTTGTGGGGGCTGCACCACAGCTTTCTTGAGGAAGACTTCTGCCTCTGCAAAGGGCAGGAGTGCCTCTGGGGTTCTGCCCAGACTCTTGTCCCCAGAGGGTCCCTTGGGGGAGAAGCCATTCTCCTGATGTGCCGGGAGAGGCTGCAGCCCATTCACTAGGGACCCTGGCAGCTCCTTGCTTGGCAGGCTGTGAATATAGGGGCTCACAGTTAGCACCTCACCTCCCAGTGAAACCCAGGCCTCCCTATGGCTCCAGCCTGAGGCTGCCTCCTGTTCGGGGGTCCTAGGGGTGGGAAGCTGGTACCTCCACTGTGGCTCCTGGGAGGCTGGCTCCTCCTTCTGCATTGCCTCCTTCTGCAGCACTGAGGGCAGAGTCTCCACAGCTCTCTCAGGGTCTATCACAGAGAAGGAATGGCCGTCACCAGGAGTGGTGGGAGTGTGAGACTAGAGGACAGGGATGGTGGAGGCGAGAGAGGTGAGGGGAATAGGGCCTTTACCTGGGCTGGAATTGTTGGCTTTTGCCTCCTTTCTGTCCTGCTTCTGCTTTGAAGAGGAAGAGCAGTCAGCCAAAGGGCAATCTGAACCCACCTGACTGTGGTTCTGAGCTCCTCTCCCTCTCAGCCCACACCTCTTTCCTTGGCTCTGGATGCCTTTCTACAACCTCCTTTACTCATCCTGATCCCCAACTCCCACTTAGAGAATCCTCACCTTGGTTTCAGCAACTTCTGACTTCCGAGTCCTCTTCATTATCTCCTCCAGGCGCTGTAAGGAGGCCCCACATCAATGAGTCCCAACCTCGCCACAGCTGGCCGGGACAGGAGGCTCTCCTAGCTCACACCACCGCTTCCTTCCCAAGCCAGGAACCAGATGCTGCCCCGGCTTCTTGTTCTATTCTTGTTCTACCCGTTCTACCCGACCCAGCGCAGCTGGACCTAAGGAAGTAAGGCTAGCCCCGCCCACCAGCACTACACCCCGCCCACAGAGCCCACCCACCTCCCTGCACACCTTTCTGCGCTCCTGCCGCTCCTGCTCCTCCTTCTGGAAGTGCTTTTCCCGCTCCAGACGCTGCCGCTCGGCTTCTTCGCGAGATCGAGCTTCAGCTTCCTCTTTCTGCCGGAGATACGTGGGAGCGTTAGGCACCTGGCCAAGCGCTCCTCTGGGCCAGAGGCCCTGCGCCCAGCCAGACCGTCTGCCAGGCACCTGTTTCTGCAGCCGCTCCTGCTCCTCCTGCTCGGCTTGCGCCTTCTCTCGGGCCTCTTCCTCCTCCTGCCTCCGGGCCTCGGCCTCCCGCTCTGCTCGGGCCTCTGCCTCCCTTGCCAGCTGCTCCTCCCGCATTCGCCTGGAGGACAGGGAAAACTGTAGCTGGGTCCGAGCTTCTTCTCCAGTCCCACAAGGACTCACTCAATCGCAGAGGGCGAACTCACTTGTCCCTTTCTGCCTGCAGCCTCCGCTCCTGTTCCTCGCGCTCCCGCTGCTCCCGGGCCTGGCGCCGCTTCTCAGCCAGGAGCCGAGTAGCCTCTTCTCGGTCTGTGGTGCCCGCCATGGGCTTGCTAGGGGTCACCGGGGGAGCAGGGGCTGGGGGTGGGGTCAGGATAGCAGTATCTGGAGGAGGATCCAGAACCACGAGTCAGCGCACACCGGCACACCGGCACGGGCATCCTGCCTGCCGCTGTGCTTCCTGGACCACTCCACTGCTGCCCTCCCTAGGACTGGCTCCTGTTCTAAGACCTGGACCTGCCGTGGGCAGGACATCAGTCCGCAGGCATGCCCGGTGCTCCACACCCCTGACCACCTCCCCTGCCCATGCAAACCTGGCTTCTCTGTCCTGCCAGCCTGCTCTTCATGCCCACCTGCAGGGATCTCTGCAGTGGGCTGTGCTGGGCTAGGTGAGGGCGTGGGCGAGGGCGCTGGTGAGGCTGGGGCTGCTAGCTCCTTCCCCTCACAGGCCCTCCTCTTGCTCTGGTTCTTGTCCTCAGGGCCCGAGGTGCTGGGGCTCTCCTTTGCCTCCTCCTTCCTCCGAATGCGTCCCTTGGGCGATGCAGTGGTGCCTCGAGGAGATGGTGGTTTTGGAGGCAGAGTGTGGCTTGGGCCTGGGCTGGGGCAGGGGGAGGCAGGCCTGTGCCAGGACATGGAGGGAGAGGATGGGCGGGCCTTAGATTTGGGGCTGAGAAAAAAGGGAAGGGTTAGAGCTGCAGGGCACAGAATGCTGCAGCATGCACATACCCACTCCCTCTGAGCATGTTACTTTCTCAGGGAAGTATCCCCTCCCTTTGGCTAAGCACACACACCCCAACCTAGTTAACCTCACAAAAGCTTAACATTTCCTCTTTGTGCCTATATCCAGGTTTGTCCTGGGTATGGTGGTTCATGTCTGTAATCCCAGAATTCAAGAGGCTGAGTCAGGAGGATTGCAAATTCAAGGCAAACCTGGGCTACCTAATGAGTTCAAGGTCAGTCTGAGCTACATAGTGAGATTCTTCTTCAAATCCCCCACCTTAAACCAGGCCTGGTGGCACATGCCTGTAATCCCAGCACTCCGGAGGCTGAGGCAGGAGGATCGATTGCAAATTCAAGGCCAGCCTGAGCTACATAGTGAGTTCAGGGCCAGCCTGAACTACAAAGCAAAACCCTGTCTCAAAAAACAAAACAACCCCCTCCCAAAAAAAACCCTGATTTGCAATTACATTTTTCTTTTTCCAGTACCAGTTATTGAACTCAGGACCTTGTGCTTGCGAGGCAGGTGTGGCGCCACTGAGCTAAATCCCCAGCCCCTGCAATTACATATTAATTTGTGAGATGAATGTCTAATCTCCCCAATAGTTTGTACCCTTAATAAGAGCAGAAACCTCATTGGCTATGATACTGCCACTGCACAAAGATAAGAACTAAGAGCAGAAACTGCCAAAGATTAAGACTAGACCCATATCTTTAACTACATGCCAAACTAAAATCAAAATAGATCATGCCAGGGATTTAGCTCAGTGACACTGTGCCTGCCTTGCAAGCGCAAGGTCCTGAGTTCAATCCCCAGTAAAAAAAAAAAAAAAAGAAAGAAAGAAAAAAATCAAAGATCTAAATATTAAAACAGAAACACTGAATCTGCTGGAAGATAGTATAGGTATAACTTGTGAAGACACTGGTGTAAGCAAAGACTTCATGATTGGATAGGAAATATCACAAAGAATCAAAAACTGGGATCTCATCTTATTAAAAAGCTTTTGCACAGCAAAAGAAACTACCAACAGAATGAAGAGACAACCCACAGTGTGGGAAGAAACTTTTGCCAGCTGTTCCTCAAAGGACTACTATCTAGACTATATAAAGAACTCAAAAAAAAATCCAGAACTCAAATTTATAAAGAACTCAAATTTAAAGACCCAATCCAAAAATGGACATCTGAAATGAATAGATGCTTCTCAGACATGGAGAAACAACAAATAAATATATGAAAAAATGTTCAACATCACTGGTCATTCAAGATGCAAACTGAAACAATGCTGAGATTCCATCTCACTCCAGAAAGAATGGCTATTATTGGGCCGGGGATTTAGCTCAGTGGTTTCACCGCCTGCTGTGCAAGGGCAAGGACCTGAGTTTGATCCCTGGCACCAAAATAAATAAATAAATAAATAAATTGGCTATTATCAAGAAATCAACCAATAACAAATGCTGGCAGGGCTGTGAGAAAAAAGGAACCCTTCTCCACTATTGGTAGGAGTGTAGACTGGTGCAACCACTGTGGAAATCAGTGTAGAGATTTCTCAAAAAACTAAAACTAGAGGTTCCATTCGACCCAGCTATTCCCCTTCTGGGTATCTTTCTGAAAGAATTAAAAACATCATACCAGAGTGATATGTCCACACCCATGTTTATAGTGGCACAACCTGGAATAGCTAAATTTTGGCAACAGCCCAAATGCCCATCAACTGATGAATGGATAAAGTTGTGGGGTTTTTATACAATGGAGTACCACTCTGCCATAAAAAAGGATAAGCTTGAGACATTTCTACCTAAACGGATGGACCTTGAGACCATACTTTTAAGTGAGATAAATCAAACACACATGTTTAAATACCACATTATTTCCCTGGGGTGGGAAGCCAAAAGTGGAAATAAGGACCGAAATGTATAAAAGATTTTGAAAAATGGGAAGAAAATGTTCAAATGAGCAAGCAACAAGGGGGGGGGGGGACCAGAATGAAAAAGAATAGAAGGGAAAATGTGGGTTTTTAAACTTTTTTTTTTTCCAGTTCCGGGGATCCAATTCAGGACCTTGTGGTTATAAGGAAGGTGTTGAGCCACTAAGTTAAATCACCAGTTTTTGTTTTTGTTTTTTGAGACAGGATCTCACCATGTAGTTCAGACGAGCTTTGAACTCACTATGTAGCCCAGGCTGATCCTCCTGCCTCTGCCTCCCAAGTGCTAGGATTACAGGTGTGCACCACCACACCTGGTTTATTTACTTGGTTGAGACAAGTTCTCACTATGTAGTTCAGGCAGGTCTTGTCTTGTTCTTTCTTTCTTTCTTTCTTTCTTTCTTTCTTTCTTTCTTTCCTTCCTTCCTTCCTTCCTTCCTTCCTTCCTTCCTTCCTCTCTCTCTCTCTTTCTTTCTTTCGTACTGGGGATGGAATTCAGGACCTTGCACTTGCTTGTGAGGCAGGCACAATGCCACTGTGCTAAATTCCCAGCTCAGGATGGTTTTGAATCCACTATGCACCCTCCTGCCTCAGCCTCCGCACTGGTTTAAATACACTATTTGTGAAGGAGCAAGTGAATGAACTGCCAGTGAGGTGTCGGGCCCAGGCTCACCTGAGCTCGGAGGCGGGGCCCGAGGACAGGCGCGGGCGTGCAGGTGCCGGTAGGGACTGCCGCTTTTGCTTGAGGCTGAGCTCCCGAGCCAGGGCACTCTTTTCCTTCTCGTTTTCTCGCTCTTTGTCCTTCTTCTCCTTCTTCTGCACCTGGCAGGGAGGAACGAGAGGAGCAGCAGAGGTCAGAGCGCGGGCATTCTGGGACTCGGCCTGCCTGTCCCGACCTGTGCGGCCACTCACCGGCGAGGCCTCGGGTCGGTGGCGAACGTGCGCGGGGCTGCCCCCGGCGCTGGGCTTGCGCCGCTCCCCGTGCTCCCCGGAGGCGGGGGCGCAGCGGTGCACACTTCGGGAGGCAGTGCACGGCGTCAGGGGGCTGGCAGAGGCCGAGCGCGGGCACACGGGCACGGCTGCGGAGGGACGAGGGCGGTCGGGGTGCGGCCTAGGCGGGAGGCTGGTCCCTGCCCGGCCCCTCACCGGACGTCTCCCAGAGCCGCAGCCCCTACCCTGGTCCCGGCCGTTGCGGGGCAGTGTGACTGCGCTGCGACTCCGAGCCAGGAAGGAGAGGGTGGGCGTCATCAGACGATCCACGATGCTGCTCTCCCACGCGCTCAGCTGCAAGCTGCGATCTGGGGGATGAACACCAAGTGAAGCTGTTACCGTGGGTCGAGGCATAGGGGGAGACCAGGTGCTGTCCCCATGCCAAGCCCAAGGATTCTCACCCAGGAGGACTGTCCCCCCCAATCACGCGGGGGCCACGCTTGTCCTCTCTGAGAGCTGGACCTCCACTGCAGACCCAGGCAACAAAACACTTCTCAGGGCAACATTCTGCATGCTTCAGGGTCCCCGCCTACCAATCTCCCCAGGTGAAAGGGCTTGGCACTGCGAGCATAGGAAGGAGCCACACAGGACTGGCAGAACACTGAATAGCCCTCTCCCATGTCCCTCTTAGGGGCCCTGCATTTCCTGCTCTCAGAGCACTGCCCTGGGGTAGTCATGCTTGCATGGATCGGGGACAGTGGGCGTCTTTACACTCCTCTGACCCAGCCTTTAGGAGTCCTCTGCCGGGTAGAGGCTGCTTCGGGGCCTGGCTGCCCTAAGCCACCCTGCTCTGTCCCCTCAGCTGCTGGGTTATTTTTAAGCCTCAGTCAGGTGGGGTTGGTGCAGCAGCTGATTTGGTTGCTAGGCAACAGAGCAACCAAATAAAAGCTGGCTAAACACAAATAACTCCTATCATGGCTCCTTCATATGTAAGCACCAGGGCACGGTGGGAATGAAGAGGCTGTGCCACCCTGGTTGGCTGCAACTCTGGAACCAGCCAAGACTGCAGCTGGGGCTCTAACAGCAGAGAGGGGAGAACTGCATGGCCTTCTAGGGTGGAGCCAGAATAACATCCCCACGCGGCACCCAGGCCAGTCTGACACATGGGGGCAAAGCCACCTGTCAAAGATTGGCTCAGGCCAGCTGGCTGTGGTTGGAAATGAGGCTGCCTGCCCATTCCCACCCCACTGCCACTACCCCCAAGTTGCTCTGGAGGCCTCTGCCAGGCTTTCTGCACTCTTAGCCTTTGTCCTTTGTCCCTGTTCTCCTGCAGGGCACAACTCTGTCCTTAGGATCCAGACCCAAATGCCGGCTCCCCCAAAGGGCAGAGAGACCCAAGTGGGGTAGAATGGGGATGGGGACCTAATGTGTGTGAGGGCTCCAGGGACTGGTGTCCTTGCTAAGCTCTGGAGGCTTGGGTGGGCTCTGGAGGGGGAAGGCTGGGCCTTCTCTTACTTCTACTGGGGGAGTTCCAGAGCGTGGCAGAGGACTTTGAGAGCCGCTTGTTGATTATAGAGTCCACGTGTTTGGGCAGGTTTACTGCCGACACGGAGCACCTGCTCCCACCTGGAGGGGAAAAGACACGGCATTAGGGCCGGGCCGGAAGGGGAGCCAGGGGGGGCACTGAGGCCTTCCATGCAGGATGCTCCGAGGTCAGGGTGGGAGAGGGAGGAGTGGGCAGGCTGGGGTGGGGAGGAGGAGGTAGATTTGGCCCTGGGAGGGGAGGGGGGGATGGGTGACCAGAGACAACCTGGGTTGGGGGAGCCGATGGAGAAGGAGCAGAGGGAGGAGATGTTGTGAAACTAGAAAACTACAGCCTTCCTGGCCAGACCAAAGGAAGCCATTCCCTAGGGCTGGGTGCTGCGACCCCTCCCCACAACCATCCAGCATTGGCACTTGCTGACACTGCCCAGCCAAGGCGATACGGATACAATACCCACATACTGGAACAATGCAGAAACGTTCTAAACAGAAGAGTCCACACAGTCACTTGCACAAATCCACATATTCACCCAGACACATAAAGACAAAGACATGCAGACACAGGCATAGAGAGTAGTAGAAACTTATGCATGCACACGTGTGCAGACATGCACAGAGAGTAACACAAATAGCTGATAATGTGCCAGACCCAGATGCACACAAGGCACAAATACATCAAAGCAACCTAACCATGATATTTATAACAGCTAACATATGATGATGCTTACCATGTGCCAGGCACTGAGCTGGGCACCATACACATGTTACCTCACTTGATCCTCCAAACATCTACCTACAACCTCGGAGGCAAGTAGTACTGTTATCCCCACTTCACAGATGCAAAAAAGTGAGAGGTCGAAAAGTTAAAGGTCACACCGCCAGGGCCAGAGCTGGAACCCAAGTCTGTCTGATATAGGAGCCCTCACTGAGGTTCACAAGGCCACAAACACACCATTTAAACACAGTAAGCTACACAACACAGATCCGTGAGCATACACCAGGATATACACAACTAAAACTATAGAGCCTTCCCATTGCATAAAGACATCCAAACACAGTGGTACATACATGGCAGTAATGACTCAGACCAAATACATGGTGAGCCTATGTGAGAAGAACTCAGAGACAAAAATCTACCTTCCAAGACAGGGGGTGACAGTTTTCTTTAAATATCCAGTGCCTGTAGGCAGTAAAGTCCTCTTTTATGTATCATCAACTAATATAATTGACAGGAGCAAAGAAAGCTACTCCTAAAATGAGAGGTTTGAAGAGCAAACCAAATGAAGAGAATCCATCTCTGATTAGATAGTGGAGGTCCTTGGATAGGGACCATTTGTTTTATAGACCATTCCGGAAGACACACATCACACAAAACAAGACACATCTGCTGCTAGCCCCTTGTATGGAAGCTATCCCCCTCCCCCTTGCCAGGCCCAGCCTTGGCCAGCCACCCTCAAACCCTTTCCGCCCACTCACTGGTCTTATTTCCTGGGGAACTGTGATGAAGGGCCCCTGCCCAGGACCAGCGCTGCTGCCGGATTTCAGCCCAGGTCTTCTTCACTGACCGCTGGATGGCTGCTTCATAACGTTCCTGGGGGCAGGTGGGGAGAAGTGAAAGATCCGCACTCAGAATCATCTCTTATACCTGGGAGAGAGGCTTTGTCCCTCCTGTGACAATACTTCCCCTATCCATTTCCTCCTGAATCACGGCAGCTAACCAAGGTCACTGAATCCTTGCTGCAATTAGGGACCATGTCCAATAGATCCTTTTCTACTCCTTCTTGGAGAGCTTTTCACTATTCTTGAGTCATTTCCTGGGTGTGTGAGTTGCTTCTCTGAGGATGAGGAGGGACTCTCCCTGTCTGGGGCTCCTAGGCAAAGCCAAGTTCCCCCTGGCACTGGGACTGAGAGTCCTGACCTTAAGGCTATCCATATTCTTTTAGGCTGAGGCCGCCATACAAGGCCAGGCCATTTCCTTCATGGCTTCACCAGCACTTAACCCAGACTCTACTCATGTGATGAAGCCAAGTCTATCACCAACACATATGTCCATTATATAGACACACAGGCATAGTCGCTGGGACCTACACTGCATGTATGGGAACAAATGAGTCTGCATTTGCAAAGATGCCCAGACACTGTAACCAAGGACACTGTTGTAGATGTGAATACAGAGACAGAGAGCATGGAGGGATGAACAGCAACTTCGCCAGATATGGATATGTGGGAATGGTGCAGGCAGATCTGTGCAGACCCAGGTGGAATCAGGGGATGAACACACCTTGTTTTTCTCCAGCTTCTGCCGCTGCCGCTCCTCCAGGGCAGCTCTGCGTTGCTCAGCTTTAAGACGCTGTTCCTCCAGCCGCCGGCGGCGCTCCTGGAGCTGTTTCTCACGAAGCACCTTGGCCTTCTCCTCCTTCTCCAGCCACACTGCTTTCTTGGCCGCTGTGGGGAAAGGAGCCCCATGGATGTGAGGGGAACCTCCTCCGAATGTCCTCCCTGCTACCTTAACCCAGGCAGTCTCTCTCCTGCCTGCCTAGGCAGGACCTCCACTTCCAAACTCTTCTCACATTCAGGAGGTTCCTCAAGACAGTATTCCCCCTCACTGGCCTTAGGGACTCAGTGGTGAAGGAGAAATAAGTTCTAGTTCCTTTGTTTTTCATGGTACTCAGTAGTGAATATAGGGCTTCCAATTGAGTTACATCCCCATCCCTTATTTATTTATTTATTTATTTATTTATTTATTTTTGGTACCGGGGATAGAACTGAGGTCCTTTTGCTTAAGCAGCAGGTGGCGAAACCACTGAGCTAAATTACCCTGGCCCCATCCCTTTTTATTCTTTTTATGTTGAGACAAGGTCTGGCTAAGTCACTAAGTTGCCCAGGCTGGACTCAAATTTGCAATCCTCCTGCCTAAATCTCCTAGAGTGCTGGGATTGCAGGTATGTACCACTGTACCTAAACAGCGTGAAGTTTCCATCCAACTTGGGGGCCTACTGAACAGATTTCTATATATTGTGGCTAAGAGCATGGATTTGGAGTGAGGTGGGGGTTCTGGGTCAGAATCTCAGCTACCCTACTGGCTGTGTGGCTTCGGTAAATGACTTCATCTCTTTGAACCTGTTTCCTCCTCAAAATGGGCTGGGAGGATCACAAGATATAATGCCTTTCCTGCTCTTAGCACAGTGAGTGTGAAGTTTTCCAGTAATGTCAGCGTTACTCATAGGATGCTGATGACGACGATGACAATGAAGGTGACTCTTTCTACTCACCCAGGTACTTGGCCCGCTCTTCTCGCCGCTCCTTTGCCAGCTTATGTCTCTCTCCTGGCTTCTTTACATCTTAGCAGAGGAAACAAGAACAGACAGGTCAAAAGTTCTGTCCAAGAAGCCAGCAGCTTTGGGATCCTCTTTCCCAGTCTCGCCTCCTCTTTGTCCCCAGGTCCCACAGAGCAAAGGGGATTCTTTCTGGGGGGTACCACCCAGGATTGGGACCTGAGCCAGGATATCACATGTACCTTGCTTGGGGGGAGGGCTGTCGGAGGCTGGCACTGCTATTGGGGCTGGCTCGCTGCTCCTCTGAGGAGGTCTAGCATCCTGTGGGCCTGTGGCTGGTGGGCTCTTTGCTTCTGATGAAAGGGATTCCTCCGGTGGGGGGACTGGCCTATGATCAACCTGCCCTGGGGAGCTCTCTGGTTCCAGTGGGAGCTGCTTAGGGCTAATGGCATTCTTCATGGCAGGAGGGGTGTCTGGAGGAGTGTCAGGGACCAGGGATGACGTTGGTGGTGGTGGTGGTGGTGGGGAAGGGTCACCTTCTGGAGAAGGTCTTGGCTCTGATGGGATCCTGGCAGCCATAGCTGAAAGACCAATGCAAAAGACAACATAGTGTCAGATTGTGGATCTATGCATCAGCTCAACACATAGCTATTTCCCTTGTCCAGCAGACATATTCACTCACTCACACATGTTCTTTGCATGCCTGGCCCAGTATGTTCCAGGTATGAACAATATGATGGTAAGGAGATAGCCAAGACTCCTGCCTCTGTGGAACTCATCTTCTAGCAGGACAGACAGACAGCTAGGAAATTGCAGTAGAGTAAGTACTATGGCTCCAGCAGCATAGCAGAGATGATTAACATATCTTTGGGGGTTTCCTGAAAAAGTACCACCCAAGCTATGATCTGAAGGATGAGTTGGAGTTGGCAAAGCAAGGAAGAGAGGCCTGTGGCAGAGAAGAATGTGAGCAAAGGGCTGAAGGTAAACAAGGTGTGTTGGGAAAAATGACAAATATCTGTAGCACTTGCTAGTGCACCAAATGGTAATGACTGGTTTCAATGTCTGCCTCCCCCACCTTTCTACTCTTCTCTGGGTCACTGTGTCCAACCTAGGGCTAAGCACACAGAGCTGACCAAGGGAAAGCACACAGAGCTGACCAAGGGAAAGCATACAGTTTGGCATGGGCACAAGCCAGATGCCAGTGTTGCTAAAACCACCGGGGGAGTGGGCAACTCTCTGTGTCTATGTATTCTTCATAACCATTTTTCCCCATTCACCTTTCTTTTTTTTTTTTTTGGTACCGGGGATTGAACTCAGGTCCTTGAGGTTGTGCAGCAGGCAGCTAAAGCACTGAGCTAAATCCCCGGCCCTCACCTTTCTTTTTTAAAAAAATTTATTTATTGTTTATTTTGTGGCACTGGTATTGAACTAGGGCCTTTACGCTGAACTACCTCCCCGGCACTGTTCCCCTTGTTTTTTGTTTTGGCAATGTGTCTTTCACTGTAATGTATTTTTTTAAAAATTTAAACATTCACCATATGTTTTCCATCACACCTTATAAAAGACACCAAAGTGCCAAGCAGGAAAGGCACAGAATTTGGCAAATACACATTTTTTATGCATGTGTATGTGGCGAGGCAGTTGATTATCAGGCTTTAGAATCAGTCAACTGAGAGTCCAATTCTGATTTCACCATTCCAAGACAAGAAGGCAAGCCTGTTTCCCCAGCAGGTAAACTTGGGCAAGCAATTCAACCGCTCTGAGTCTCAGCTTTCATATCTATGGAATGGGCATAATGAGCCCCACCTAATAGGGATGTCAGTTAAGTGCTTGGTGTAATTCACATGCCACCAAATGACACTTCGCTCTCTTTCCAGATGGGTCTTATGATGCCTGCAGATCTCTCAAAGAAGATCTGTGGCATGTTGAGCCCTGGTGCCATCTGCTTGCTGCTGTCCTCTGGGCACTGAGGGAATCCATGGGGGTCACAGCCATTGACTGGGAGAAGGGTGGCACCTGGGGAAAGCATTTTTATTCTTTCTGGGGGCCTTCTCCATTCTAGGTCCTTTGTCCTGGGAACTCTGGCCCTCTCAGGGTGGGGCAAACTCCACATCTCTGTGGGTGACAATGTATATTCAGGGAGGGGGGTCCAACCCCAAGGAGTCATCTTTAGGACTCTAGGTGTCTTCTCCAGGGAGGTGGGAATCTAATGGTTAGTTAGTTAATTAATCTAATGAGTTCTGAAGCCAGACTATGTGAATATGAATTCTGGCTTCCTCACTACCTGTGAGACCTTAGGCCAGTTATAGATCCTGTCTGTACCGCAACTCCTCTCCTACAAAGTGCAGATAAGACCTTCCTTACAATACTGTGATGAGTGTTAGTTATAAAAGCCATTAACATTTGTATATTTATTGAGCGCTTCCTAAGTACAAAGTGTTTTACACATCCTAGCTAATCCTACCTGCTATAAACATCACTTTCAAGCTGGGGATAGTGGCACACAGCCGTAATCTCAGCACTGAGGGAGGCTAAGGCAAGTACAAAACTGAAGGAGACACTGTCTCAAAATAAAAAATAAAAAGGACTGGGGTTGTAGCTCACTGGTACAACCCCTCTGGGTTTGATCCCCAGAACCACAAAAAACAAACAAAAACTCTTTCATACAGATGAGGAAGGCATGGAGAGATTAGGTAATCTGAGGTCACTCAGCTGGTAAGTGACAGAGCCCAGACTTGAACCCAGCACCATCAGCAGAGCCCATGTGTGACACCCTCCTGTGTCTGTTTAAAGCAGCAAGAAGCAAGATGTGCTAGGTAATGAAACTACCCAAGGCTCACAATATTTCCTTTCATTCCTTCCCCTCCAGTGTCTTGGACTCCAACCAGGCAACCCAGCTGAGGCCTTATTTCTCCAGTGACTCCCTCCAACTCTGCCCAGCCCCTAGGCCAGTGACAGGCCCCCCAGCTCTCCCCAAACCAGTTAGAGACAGTAATCTGGTCACTGCCCATCTATTTCCCAGCCAGCTGCAAACTTCTTAACTAACTCCAATGGGCAACAAAACTAGCAACCACCAAAGGGCTGGGGATGTAGTTCAGTGGTGGTGCACCTGCTTGGCAAGCACAAGGTCCTGAGTTTGATTCCTGGTACCAGAAATTTAAAAAATACAAAACTAGCAGTCTTCACTTAGTGAATGCTTACTACTCACTGACAGATGCATCCTACACCCTCTCAACAACTCTGAGAGCCAGATACCCTTTCCTATTATACAGATAAGGCAACCAAGGCCCGCCCTGCTGGTGATTTGCCCAGGGTCATGAAACCAGTAGAGTGACCAGTCTGGATTTGAACCCGGGACTGTCTGGGGCCAAAGCCTGGGTGTGTAAGTACTAAACTTTAAGGCTGAGGGTGAGGCATGGCCATTGTCCTTCTCGGAGGAGGAGCGCATGCTGCAAGTGTTGCAAGGAAGGTTGGAGGTGGATATTTGTCTACACCTAGGCAAATTACACTACAGAAGACCGTGCATTCCCAAATAAGTCCTGACCAGCTGTGAGAAGGGAGGTCAGGAGGAGGAAGGCCTCTGGAAGGGACCCACACTGGGCATCAGATGCAGTGTAGCGGAGGTCTTAGGCTTCAAAGTCAGGCATGTCTGCGTAGGGATCCTGGCTCTGTGAGGGACCCTGGGCAAGCTCTGAACCTGTTTGAGCCTCAGTTTCCTCACCATGTTGTTGGTACAGATGGTGAGTAGGTCTGTCATCTCTGGCCCCAGCATTAAGCAGCACCTTTCCAGTGAATCTGTGCATTTCTCCTGGCCTCTGCCAAGGAGCCCTCTAGGTTAAGCCTTCACCCCACTGCTCTGCAACCTTGTTCTTCTCAAGGTCACCAATGACCTCCATGCTGCTTAATCCAATTTTCTCTTCCTTCCCTCCTTTCCCCATCCCCTCCTCCCTCTCTTTTCTTCTTCCTTCCTTCCTTCTTCCTTCCCTTCCTTCCTTCCTTCCCTTCCTCTCCTTTTTTTCCCTTCTTTCTGGTACTGGGGATTGAACCCAGGGCCTTGACACTGAGTTCATCCCCCACTCTGCCCCTTTTAGTTTTTTGGGTTTTTTCAGGTTATGAATGGGAACGATTTATTGAGAAAGATGGGACACATTCAAGAAGGGAGCACAGGTGCTCAAAGGAATGAGGCACACACAGTTGGGAGCTGAAGTAAGAAAAGCTCCTGAGAGACAGGAGAGGTCCCGAGTGGGCGGTCCCCTTTTTAGTTTTTTGAGACAAGGTCTCACCTATGTAGCTCAGGCTGGCCTTGAACTTACTATGTAGCCAGGCTAGCCTCAAACTCATGGTGATCCTCCTGCCTCAGCTTCCCAAGTGCTGGGATTACAGGCGTGCACCACCACAACTGGCCTTCCCCCAGCCCCTTTGTATATTTTATTTTCATTTTTGATTATGTTCATCGTTCATCATGGGGAGTTGGCATGTGTACATAACACATCTTCATTCTATGTCCTGACTTTTTATTTTGAGACAGGGTCTCACCAAGTTACTGAGTTGCCCAGCCTGGGATTGAAGTTGTGTCCCTCTTGCCTCAGCCTCTCAGAGTGCTGGGATCACAGGTGTGTTCCACCATACCCAGCTCAGCAGCCAGTGCTCGGCGTTTGACACAGCTGACCCTTTGGTGCTCCTTGAAACACCTGCCTCATTTGGTTTTGGAGATGACACTTTGGGTTTTCCTTCTGCCTTGCCAGCTGTGACGTGTCCTCTCTGCTAACCCCTCCCTAACTTCCTAACCTCCCAAGCTGCACTGCGTGCCCGCCCCGGGGCTCAGCTGAGGAGCTCACCACTAGTCTGTCCCCACGCTCCTCTGCTGATCTCATCCGGACTCATGGCTTTAAATACCATCCCTGTGCTGATGACAACCGAATTTGTTTCTGCAGCCCAGACCTCTCCCTGGAGGACCAGTTTCGCTCATGCAGCTCCCTTCTTGACACCCCAGGATGTCTCACAGATGCTCCAAACTTAAAAGTCCCAAACCAGGCTCCTGATGTTCCCCCAAAACCTCCTCCTCCCCCAGCTTAGTTTAAGGCAGCTCTATTCTTCCAGCTGCTGAGGCCCCTGGAGTCATCTCAGATTCTTTTCTTATTTTAAGCCCCGCCCCGTGTCTAATCTCTCAGCAAATCCTTTCAGCTTTATCTTCAAAAAATATCCCAAATCCAATCACTTTCACTGTCTCTACTTCTTTCACCTTGATCCAGCTGCTGCCCTGCCTGACCACAGACCCCTATTCTCATTCTTTGTTCACCTTTAGTCTTTTCTTAACACAACAGCCGCAGTGATTTTGTTTAAAAATAAGTCAGATCATGTTGGTCCTCTGACAAAATCCTCCGAAGATTCTCCAGCTTGAGGAGAGGAAACCTCAAGGATCAGCAGGACCCGCCCTCCCTCTCCAGCCCTCTGCCCTCCTGTCTTGGGGCTTTGGCACTTGCTGTCCTCTTTGCGGGCAAGTCGCTACCTCCATTTTCAGCTGGCCTCATCCCTCACTTCCTTCACATCTTCACTCCAATGTCACTTGACAATGAAGCTTCCCCTGATTCCTTATTTAAAACTACAAACTATAATAGAAGTACTCTGCTTTCCAACAAAATATATATTCAGTTGAATGCAGGGCCTTCTCCCTGAGCTACAGTCCAGCTTTTTTTTTTTTTTTAATTTTAATACAGGATCTCATTAAGTCTTTCAAACTGGGGTCAAACTTGCAATCCTCCTGCCTCAGCCTCTTAGACTGCTGGAATTACAGGCATATGCCATCATGTCCAACTCCCAATGGTATTTTTTTCTTTCCCACTCTATTCTTCTCTGTAAGTATTAACCCCATGTGTTTGAGTGTTTGTTTAGAAACTAGAAACAGTGTCTTGCTGAGTTGCCCAGGCTGATCTTGAACTCCTGAGCTCAAGCCATTCTCATGCTTCAGCCTCCTGAGTAGCTGGGACTACAGGTGAGCACCATTATGCCTGGCTCATGAACTGCACTTTCATGTTCTCTCCCACTACTAGACTGTAATCTCTAGGAAGGCACACAGTTTGTCTATTTTACTAGTTTTTCTATATCTAGGGCCAACAGAGCCCAGCACATAGGTGTTCCATAAATATTTGAGGAATGAAGAAATGATTGAACTCCACCTTTGAAGATAGCATCTCCACGTCTCTTGCCTAGATGACTGCAAAGGCCTGCTCCACCACACCCATCGCCACTTTGCTCTCCATTGAGCAGCCGGAGTCATCTCTCCTAAATACAGATCTGATCAGGGTATTTTTCACTACTTGAAACCTCCTGTGGCTTTTAAAGATAAGGGCAAATGCTAGAACCCAACCTACAAGTCTGGCATAGTCTGTCTGAAGTCCTCATCCTGCTCCACCATACATCTTAAATTTTTCTCCAACTCTGTTCCCCACTTGCTTTCCAAACTCTAGCTTCACTGACTTTTTAAAAATTCTGAAAACCATGCAAGCTCCTTCCTGCCACAACACCTTGATACCAGTCCTTCTTTTCTTAGTAACTCCTGTTTACCCTTCAGTTCTTAGTTTTAGCTATCACTTCCTCAGGAGGCCTTTCCTGGCTTCTATGATCAGGATGAATCCCTTCATTACATATGGTTGTGGTGTCACATGCTTTTGTTTGAAGCTCAGTCACTGTTACAGCTTCCTCGTGGGGTTCTTTCCTTATTGTCAGCCACCCCCTAAACTGAGGCAGCCCTGTAAGGGCTTGTCTGCTCTGGTCACCACTGCCTCACAAGCAGCCACTGCTTCATCCAGTATATGGAGACAGTTAAAGATGCTACTGAGTGAGAGCAAAGTGCCAGGAGGCCACTGTAGCCTACAGCAGGTACACATGAAGGGAATTTTTACTAAAGGTTCATGTGGTAATTTATTGCAAAGGGATAAACACTTGAAGAGAAGCAAAACATCTCCATCTCAATAGAGTTTGGGCAGCTTCCTTGTCTGAGGCACTCAGGTAGAAGTTAATAAAAATATTACTGAGTGTTTACTTCAGCAGCTGAACAAGAAAAAGTTCTCAAGAGGCAATCAGGACATTTGGAACTCCTCTTGTGACCTGGCAGAATATCAACATTGAATACAAACATTTCTTCAGAATTATGCCAACCCTGAAGAAATATCATTGGTACAGTGTAATCTGGGACAAACTGTATGTCACCAAGTTAATTCCTTGGTTAATTATCTATGTAGTATGGTTGATCGCTTTCTGATTATTCCTTTTCAGTTATCAAGGGTGATCCTTAGGCTTAATTTTATCTTATTTTTGGTCTATGCCAGATTGTGAAGCTTTAGCCACTGCCAGTTTTATTTTGCTATATTGATATCTACTAGAAGTGTTTGCTAAGAACTGGATAAGAGACAGATAGTTTGTATTTCTTTCTTGGCACAAAGAACACTGGTAGGGCAAAGGTACAGGAGCTGGTTACATTGTGGGGTCAAAAAGTTCTGTCTTCCTAGGATCCCCAAGGGGGGCTGCACCTGGGGATCTGCTTAAAGATGGGCCATATCCCTCAGGGGGCCTGTCACGTTTCAGGTGCCGACCTCCCCCTCTACCCTCTGGAGCTGGCGGTCCTTTCCTCCTGTCTCTCCTTCCTCAAGCTCCCAAGACTCTTGCCAAACAGTCCTAACCACATTTTGATAACTGGCTTTTCAATCTGCCTGCCACCCCATCCCCACTGGTGTCACAGCTCATTCAGAGATGAGATTGTCTCCTGGGCCTTTTTGCAGCCCCAGAGCCTCACACAGGACTTGCCTGGCACCAAACAGGGCCCTGTGACTATTTAATGAATATGTGTACAGATGCATGGATGGGTGGGTGGGTGGGTGTGTGGGTGAAAAGCAGAGTTAGATTCCCAAGGGCTGCAAGGCCCAGAGAGACACAACAGGGCGTAGAATCTAAAACCTAAATGTGGTAGTCATAACAGAGCTCTGTGTATCCCCTCCTAGCACCCAAGCCCAGAAAGGGAAAAACTAAGTCTTATCGTAGACCTGGCACTTTCCCTTATCTCATTTAATCTGTATGACAATCCTAAAGAGAAAGTACCACCAATGGCCCCACTTCACAGGTGAAAAGGTTAAATGGATTATTAAATGGGTTTTCCTGTCAGTGTCAGAGGTAGGACTGCACCCAGTATTGTATGACAAAATCCTTATGTCATGCTGTTTCTGGTGGGCGGTCACATCACCTAGCCCTGAGGCTTCCACAGGCTCCTACCCAAGGAAGTGATGAAGGAAGTGAGGTTAAGTGATGTGGTGATTCCTTAGGGAGGTTTCCCCCACAAAAGCAAAGGGTGCAGGTGGGGCAGGCAGGCACTGAGCTCAGTGCGCAAGAATGCAGGGAAGGCAGGCTCCTGCCCAGGCTGGCCATCAGGAGGCAGGAAGTGAGGAAAGAGTCTGGGCTGGGGGTGTAGGGAGACACCCACCTCCAAGGAAGATCAAAGGAGTGCCCAGGTGAAAGCTGGGGGGCAGACGGACAGGGCTACAGAGGGCACCCCAGGAGCAGAGCACGGCAGAAGCAGAGGCATGAGGCAGCGAGAGGAGATAGGCTTCCAAGGTGACAATATTAGACAAATGAAGGCAGGGAGGGAAACACAGGGGCAAGACACAGTGAGACAGAAATGTACACACACTGAAGAGACTAAAAAACACCAGACAATGTAGACAGGGCCTACACATTCTTTTGTCTCAAGACACTCCCTACTGACCCCACCACAGGCAACAGACTCAGAATTCAGAACTTCATAAAGACACACACATGTATGGATACAGGAAACTCAAACAAGAACACAGAGATCCAATGTCCCCCATATGTGCTCCTTTAGTCCACTGCATTACTTGGACCCTGAGACAATCCGATTAACAAGAGCAACAGCTAGAGCTTGTATCCACTCCAGCTAAACACTTTAAACTCATTAGTTTATTCAATCTTTGCCACAATCCTATGAGATATTATCTTACTTTACAAATCAAGAAACAGATTCAGAAAGATTAAGACACTTGCTTAAGCTATAGAGCTGGTAACAAAGATGGGGTTTAGATTTGATTTTGAGTCTGTACCCTCGGTCAGCTACCCTAAGAGGACAAGTCTCCTGGTTTCCCCTCCTTCCAGGGAGATTTGGGCTGGGAGAATGGTGATAGGAAGGACAAAGTTTGGGGGATACCTGATTGTGAGGGTGGGACAGGATGACTCTTAGGGGCAGCATTACTACTGGCCTGGATGGAGGTAAGCAGCTTTGGGAGGGTACAGCCTGCCCCAGTAGTTGGACTGCAGGACACTTCTGGGCTTCTGTGGATGATAAAACCTGGAGCCCTACTAAGAACTGCAGATCTGAAGAAGCCCAGCTGACAGCCATTGTTCCCAGCCTCCAATCAGGAGCACCCACTTCCTGTTATTTTACGCGGCAGGAAATGACCTCATCCCGAAGCCTGGGTTCCACCATATCCCTCCCTCCACCCCAGCAGGGCAGCTCAGGCAGAGGCCTAAGTGCTGAGGGCAGAGGGCAGAGGCCAGGGCCCAGGCCCAGGCTCAGGCTCAGGCCTGAGGATGGCCCACTATCTAGACTGTCACCACTACCCAGGTGCAGGACCTCCTTATCCAATTTGCTCAGACTCCAACCTGGTAGGATTCACAGGGAACCCAGGGCTCTGCGGGCTGTATTTCTGCCTACCAGAGAAAAGATCAGTGAGTTCCCAAGACTAAGAAGCCCACAGGTGCCAGGCATGGTGGCACATGCCTGTAATCCCAGCACTCAGGAGGCTGAAGCAGATGAGTGCCTCAAGTTCAAGGCCAGCCTGGGCTACATAGTGAGTAGTTCAAGGGTGGCCTGAACTATGTAGTGAGACCCTGTCTCAAGAAAAAAAAAAAAAAAAAAAAAGATGCCTGCAGGTGACCAGCTGTGGAAGAGAAACAGGCCAGACCCTGTCACTGGCTAGCTTACCCATAATTCAGCTTAGAGATTTAGTGCACAGGGCCAGGGATTTAGCTCAGTGGTTTCGCCACCTGCTGCGCAAGCGCAAAGACCCAAGTTTGACCCCCGGTACCAAAAAAAAAAAAAGAGAGATTTGATGCACAGACTTTAAAGTCAGACCTGATTTCAAATCCTGCCTCTGTCTGTTCTTAGCTGTGTCAATTAAGGCAAGGGAATTCAGCTCTCTAGGTTGCATCTATAAAATGAGGATAATACTAGTCCCTACTCTTGGGACTGTCATGAGAAACAAATGAGACAATGCACATGATATGCTGAGTATTGTGCCTGGCACAGTGAAGGTCCTTAACGAGACCATAAATGGAGATAACCTGGTTCACCAGGGAGTCTATGCCTGGCTCACATCTCCTCTTACAACTGGTGAGGATTGCTAATGGGGGCCAGCAATACTGTGCATCCTACCCACTTCCAGTCTCTCTGCTCCTTCTGAGCAGAGCTGCAGCTAAGAGGAGATGGAGGAAATACTGGAGGCTGTGCCCCGGGTGCCAGGCAGAGCTACCATCAGCCAACAAAGCTGCATTATCTGAGCATGCCTTCTTGGCTCCCTCCCTGGCCTTTAGGGGACTCAAGGACATGGTTTCCAGCTATTTGTGGCCTCACTTCCAGGCTTGGTCAGACCTGAGACCTGCCCTTATAGCCTTCAAGTGCTACCACTCTAGTCTGGTCCCTGCTTTCAGCCTTTGCCCTTTCCCTCATCCTTTCCCCACTAACAGCAGGTGCCCATACTAGGCAAGGAGAAGGGCTAAGTTGACCTATTGCCCCTTCCTCCTCTTTTGCTTATGCAGGCCTGCACATTAGGGGCTCATTAGAGGCCTCATTACTAGGCCCACCAGCCCAAGGGTGGGAGAAGTTACCAGCAGGAGGTACTGCCTTAAGTACAGTTGTGGTCCATTGTACTAGTCTCACCAACTTCTACTCAACCTTTCAGGTCCACCTCAAATGCCTCCTCTGAGAAGGCTTCCACAAGCAGAGCCCATAGCCACTGGATCATCATTGCACCTCGCTTCCCCTGGACAAAGCTCCCTGCAGTGAACACATCTGGTTTCCCCATGGGGTTAGGAGCTAGGAGCTAGGAGCTCCCACAGGGGACTGTCTGACTCAGCCCCCTATGTTTAGCACAGCCAGCACTGAGGTGGCACACAGCGAGGCACCAGCATAGTGTGCAGGACAGCTGTTGTACCCATCTCTTGGGTCTTCTCTCCCATTTCCACTGTCCCATGTCAGGTACCAGGGGCCCTCTGTTCACCAGATAGACCCTGGCTCGTTTTTGTCCAGAACTCTGATTCCCTGGCCCTCTGTCATATTTACCTCCTGAAGTTCTAATTCATCACATCTCCTCAGGCATCTGAAGGAATGAGGAAATGATAGCAACACAAACCAAAGCACTGGCATTTATTAAGTACTAATACCTTGCCAGGGCCTAGGCTAAGAGTTTTGTTTTGTTTTTGTTTGGTACTAGGGAGACTGAACCCTGGGGTACTCTACCACTGAGCTATACATTTCCAGACCTTTTAAATTAATTAACTTATTTATTTATTTATATTTTGAGACAGGGTCTTGCTAAGTTGTCCAGGTGGGACTTGAACTTGTATTCCTAATGCCTCAGGGTCCCTCAGTGTAGGATTACAGGCATGAGCCATCATGCCTGGTTTAGGCTAAGAATTTTATGTGTTAGGGGGAGGGAGAAGTGGGAAGGGGAAGTAGAAAGAATTAAGACGTGCTATGTACATGTACCAACTCTTCATGGTGAATGTAATCATTATGTACCACAAACATGAACTAATAAAAATAAAAATTAAAAAAAAAAGAGGGCCGGGGATTTAGCTCAGTGGTTCCACCGCCTGCCTCACAAGCGCAAGGTCCCAAGTTTGATCCCCACTACCAAAAAAATAAATAAATAAAAATTTTAAAAAAGAATGTTATGTGTTCACCTCATTTAATGATCTTAAAGTCTCTGTGAGATAATTTCTACAGTTATTTTCATTTTACAAATGAGAAAATTTAAGACTTAGGTTAAGTGACTTACCAGAGGTCACACAGTAGGGTTATGAAGTGGAACTGACTGTTTCATTCCAGAGTCTCTACTCTTAAACTGCCTTCAACTCCCCGCCCCTGCCCGTGCCTGCGCCCGTATTACATGCTTCCCCGCTGGCATCAGTTCCAATGAGCCTAACCACAATAATGGTAATAACACTTTATTGCAGGTGTCTGGTGCCTGTGTGCCAGGTTCCTTTAAGTTCACCCCACCTCTAACCCTTGCATTAACCCCACCAGATTGATACTACCCCCATTTTTGTGAGGCAGAAGCTGGCTCCAGGACATAATCACTTGCTCCAGTCCAGTAGCCAGTGAAGACCCAACTGGGATTTCCGCCCAGGTCTTCTGACTCAAAAGTTTTCTCCTGGGCTGGGAATTTAGCTCAGCGGCACTGCACCAGCCTCAAAAGCGCAAGGTCCTGAGTTCCATCCCCGTACCAAAAAATAAACAAATAGTTTTCTCCTACCCTATGCTGCCTCCTGTTAGTGTTCAATGTACAAGTACTCAAAAAGGGAAACCAAAAGGGACAGAGGTCATGTCCCATCACTCAGACGCTCAGACACATGCCTCAAGCTCTCCAAGGGGACATGTGGGTATGACATTTATTCTAAGGACTAGCTGCCATCCTGACCCAGGTTCTCATGTAACTCCATCTACACCCCTTTGATTAGAGATTCTTCCTAATCCAAAACCCTGTGTGCAATCCCCACCCTCAACTAGGCCCTTTCAGTATAGGCAAGCATCCTATCCATGCCCTCATATCTAGCCCCACCCCATGCCCTAATTATAAACTAGCCACTGCTCAACTCCTCTACTAATCACTACTCCTATTCAAGCCCCCATATATACACCAGTGCCAGGAAACTTCAGGTGCAGAGGGCCAGTAAGCAGACGGATGACCAAGCTGGGCTTTTCTGGGTGTCCCCTCTTGGGACCAGCACAGCCAAGACAGACATCCTTGTTTTCAGCATACCCTACAAATCTCCTGACCTCCCCAGTCTAGTGCCAGCCTCCCCTGAGTCCTCCCAGATCCCACTCCCACATGGTCCCCTCCAAGAACCCACGCTGGCATGGGGAGGGGAGGGGCCCATCCACAGCCAAGTGACCCCACCTTGTCCTGGGCTCTCTCTGCACCCACAGACACTGTTTCATCCCTGGCCAGGGAGGTGACAGGATTAGGTCTGGGATTCCACAGGAGTGTGGGTGTGGGGATGGAGCCACCTCCCCCCTGAGTCAGTGGGAACAGAACTTGGGTCCTCAGTCATCAGGCTCTTTCCTCCCTTTCCAGGAAGAAAGAGAAGAGCCCTCCCTCCAACACCAGACCCAACCAGAAACCTGACCCCACCCCCCATCAGCTGCTCCCTCATCGAATGGGATTTGCAGAAGTCCTGGGGACACTGGTGGTTGGTGGGGTGAGGGGTGGGAAGGGGAGCTTTGGTTGGGGCCTGGAGATCGCGGGGGCGCACGCGCGTGTGTGTGTCTGTGTGTGTGTGTGTCTGTGTGTGTGTGTGTGTGTGTGTGTGTGAGAGAGAGAGAGAGAGAGAGAGAGAGAGAGGTTAAGAGAGGAGATATTCAAAGCCTCAGGCTGGGGAATGATGTGGCAGGCCCTGCAAGCCTGCAAGCACCGGCCTTGAGCCTTCACCTCATTCTGCAGCGTGCAACTCAGGCCCGGAGAAGCTGGGAAGGCGGGACAAACAGATTTACTTTGTCCTCTTCTTTCCCAAATCGGTCTGGGTGGGCTCTGGAGCAGGCCAGGCTGTAGGGGAAGCGGCCCACTCCCCAGCTCCCGCCCTCGCCCCAAACAATGCCGCCTCCCCCTCCCCCTCGCCTTTCTTTTTCCGGCGGGTTACTTGGCAGCCTCAGCTAGAGACCTCCCCCTCCTCTCCCTCCCTCCCCGCTGGGCCGAAGCAGCAACAGGCCCTTTGCGCGGCAGCTGGACGGATGGGGTGGGGGTGAGGTCTGGGTCTGGGCCTGGGCCTGGGCGCGGGGGCACGAGAGCCTTGGCTTCGGTATGCAGGGCCCGAGGATCTGGACCCCCAACAAATACATCCAGGCTAGGGTCACACGTGCTCATGGCAGCGGATGGTGTGCGGGACAGAAGCCCAGAACCGTAGAAGAGGAATCTTTAAGGCCCGGGTAGATCGGGGAGGGGGATGTGGGGGGGAGGCCGGGGCTGAGGCAGAAGGTTCACCCCAACCACTCCCGAGCAGGATCCCCGAGGATGCCGCTGCCCAGCGCTTCCCGACGCCGGGAGTGGGGGAGGGGGCCTGTCAGAAGATGCGTCGGTGGCCGGGAGCCACCGTGGCCGCCACAGCCTTTATTTTTAAACTTCCAAGTGGTTAGAGGGCGCGGCGCGGGGGGGGGGGTCCCGGTCCCCACCCAGCGGCCGGCCTCATCCTTTGCCTCCCTGCGACCCCTCGACCTCCCTCCCACCGCGCCTCCGCGTGGCTCCCGCGTACCTGGGGGCGCGCCCGGTCCCGGCTCCGCACGCGGGCAGCGTTCCACGGTTGCGGCGTCACTGAGGGGAGGGGGTCCTGGCGTCTCAGAGGCGGAGGCGGCGGCGGCCCGAGGCCAGGACAGGAGTCCCACGGCGCATCACGGCCGGCCCGCCTTGCGGGCAAGGACTCGGAAGCCGCGGTGCTCCGGGGAAGTCGAGGCCCGGGGTCTGTCAGCTCCGGTCGCGCTCGGGCTCTCAGCCCGACGCCGACCCAGTCCCGGCCGCGGCCCAACCCTATTGTACAGCCCCGGCTGGGCCTGGCCTCTCCGCTGGGGCGTACCAAGTGCGGCGCGGGGAGGGCCGCCCCTACCGTGCCCGGGGACCGAGCGACCACCGGCCCGCCACGCCCCCCACTCTGCCCTGGGGCGCGGCACTTGGGGTCCTCTGAGACCACTTCTGCGACGGCAGCGGACGGGGCTCCGCGGATCCCAGAGGACGCCTGGAGAACCGCCTCCCCCTGAAAGCACACTTGGTACGCGCCGGCGCGAGAGAAGACTAAGTAGGGAGCGCTCCAGTGACTCACCCGCCGCTGGGACTGGGGGAGTGGGACGCGGGTCTGGGAACCTCCAATCCCACCATGAAGCCTGAAGGGTCTGGCTTGGGACCGAGCAACCAGCTTCAATCTAAAGTCTCTCCCAACCCACATCAAAGAAAATCTGCCAAGGACATGTCCAGAGGCACGAAGCAGGGTCTCAAGGAGACCCCGCAAAGGGCTATGCTTTCTCCTTTCGGGTGACGGGCTGGAATGCGGAGAGTTCTGGGCGCCTTGCTGCTGCCCTTCCTCTAGCATCCTAGGGTTGGTGTCTTCTCTGTTTCTCTGGGGGTAATTACAGCTTTTTTTCCGCTGCTTTACCCAGGTCTCTAATCTGCTGGGTCCCTCCCGGCTCCAAACTGGGTGGTCCTGGCCCTAAACCTCCCTATCCCCACCAGAAAACACCCCCCCATCTCCCCAGAAGGATTTTCTGGCCTGTGGCCTATTGATGAGAGGGTGGTGGACCCCTCCTGACTCTCCTACCCAGAGTGGCCCTGCTCCTCAGCCCTCTGGAGTGGGCTCTCCAATCCCCTTGTCGGTGCCAGCTGAGATGAAGGCCCCAAGCCAAGTCAGGTTCAGCCTGGGACAGAGGGGGGCCTTGCCAGGAAGGTGGATCGATGATGGTGCTGCTGCAGGATTGACCAAGGGAGGAAAGAGGAGGGGCAGCTGGGCTCTGCCCACCCTGGCCCTGCCCTTTGTCCTGACTTCCAGAAGGTCAGTTCTCTAGTTCTCATTGTCCAGAGATTAGGCCCAGTGAGATGTTGTCCCCCTTTCGGGCCACAATCGCCTTCCTTCCAGAAGCTCCAAAGAGCTATTTAAAGGAGAACGTTGTAAAACAAAAGGGTTGGGGGCTCAGGCAACCTAGGAACAGCCTGCCTTGAAACTTGTGAGCAGCCTGAGGCTTCAACCCTCATGGGAGGATGTGGAGAGGGAGAGACATTAGAAGGAGCTGATGATTTAACTTTAGTGACTTAGCTTTTTCTTAAACCCGGTTTGCTCGCCTATAAAATCAGGCAAATAATAGTGTCATGAAGTATCATGGAGTCACTGTAAAGTTTAAGGCAATGCAGAGCCTGGTGCAGTGGCATACACTTTTATTCCCAGCACTGTGGGAGACTGAGGCAGGAGGATTGTAAATTTGAGCCCAGCCTGGGTGATTCAGTGAGATCCGCTCTTAAAATAAAAAATTAAGGGGGCCAGGGATTTAGCTCAGTGGTTTCGCCGCCTGCTGCGCAGGCACAAGGACCCGAATTCAATCCCTGGTACCAAAAAATAAAAAAATAAAAAATAAAAATAAAAAATTAAGAGCCAGGGATTTAGCTCAGTAGTTCTGCCACCTGCCTCCAAAGCGCAAGGACCGGAGTTCGATCCCCAGTACCAAAAAAATAAATAAATAAAAATGGGCTGGAGATATAGCTCAGGGCAAAGGCCTTGGGTTCAATCCCCAGTTCTAGGAAAAAAAAAAAAATGAGGCAATACTGATGAAATGGGTAGCACAGAGCCTGGTATACAGGAAGTGCTCCATAAATATGATGATGAAGGGTTTGATAATGAAGGAGTTTCCAGTGCAACAGAGGATTAGGATGGGGAGCAGATTCTCCATCTTTGTTGTTAGCCATCCCATCTACAGAGTAAGGGGACCATGGGTAGATGATGGAGTCTGTGACTGTCCTTTTAAGATCAGAGGCCTCAGGGCCTGCATCTTCCAGAGCTGGATAGGCCCGTAAATTTCAGAGAATTTAGAAAATAAAACCCAACTGGATATGGTGATGCACACCTGTATTCCTAGCACTTGGGAGGCTGAGGCAAGAGGATCACCTCAAGTTCTGGGCCAGCTTGGGCTGCATAGTAAGTTCAAGGCCATCCTGAACCACACAGTGAGAACTTGTCTCCAAAAAAACCCACAAAAAACCAAAAAACAAAAGGAAAAGAAAGAGAAAGAAAGGAAGAAAGAAAGACCAACAAGGGAGAGACCTGTATGGTTCTTCCCCCCATCCCACCCCCAGTTTTAAGGTTACTACAGGGACAAAGATGGATACGTGGGAATGGTGAGACACCCTCATTGGCTAGAGCTAAGAAATAATGGAAGGGCAAATGATAGCTAACATGAAAAGATAGGCCCAGGAATGGCCTATACTGTGTAAGAAGACTTAAATGCCAACGGATTTGGAAATGTAGATCCCAGGAAACTGTTGATCAAGGGGTTCTTAGAACTGCAGACTGTGTCTAATTATCTGAATTGATTTGGGGAGCTCACTGAAAAGAGGCAGCATGTAGCGTTAGCTTACATCAGTGGTTCTCTACTAAGGACAATTCTATATCCCCTCTGGACAGAGGAACATTAGGCAATGCTTAAAGATGTCTTGGTTGTCACATCTGGGGGTGCTCCTGGAATCTAATGAGTGGACACCAGGAATGCTGCTTAACATCTTACAATGTGCAGGCCCATCCCCCCAACAAAGAATTATCAGGTCCAAACTGTCAATGATGCCACGGTTGGAACCCTTCCTTCCCTTACTGAGATTCCTGAAGCTCCCCAAGATCCTGTTGCTACAGGCCAGGAGGGTAACTGGGGACTTAGGTAACTTGAGAGGCAGGTGTCCCCAAAGGCTTTTTGCACAGCTGATGGACCACAGAGAACCTGGGACAATGGCTTAGGAGAAGCTGAGAGAGTGGAGTGTCCCAGCTGATGGAGTTAAGGTGGACAGTTGGAGTAGGGTCCTCTCCTCCCCTAATTGACCAGGATTCCTGGCAGGTCCCAGGCCCCGGTAACTGAGCAAGAGTTCATAATGATGTCTTCCTGAGTTTGGGGTCAGGTGATGGTGCCTGGGGACTCCACATGACTCCATATATGTTAGACATCCCAGCCAAGAGTGGCGGCACATGCCTGTAATCTCAGCACTCTGATAGGCTGAGGTAGGAAGACCTCAAATTGGAGCCCGGCCTGGGAAATTTAGCAAGATTTATCTTTAGAAAAAAAAAAAAATCCAGGGGCCGAGGATTTAGCTCAGTGGTTCCGGCGCCTGCCTCGTAAGCACAAGGTCCCGAGTTCGATCCCCGGTACCAAAAAAAAAAAAAAATCCAGTTAGATATCTCAAAGAAGGGGCAAGTGGGGCTCTTGCAACAACAGAGTCTAAAGCCCCAGCAGGGTGCTCTACCTTCATCAGTGAGGGACAGGGAACTTTTGTCACCTCTTCTGCAGCCCAGGGCAGTCCTTACTCCTCCAGGAAAATAGGTGTGAGTGGGTTGAGGTTGGGGGCAGGTCCCTGAGTGAGATTCAAAATAAGTCATCTTCCGGGTCCTCCCAGAGGGAGGGCAGGAACAAGAGCACTTACAACCTGGCAAATTTAATGGGGGTAGAGCCCAGAATGAACCTGATGAAGAGATGAAGGAAATCACTGGGAAATTTGACTCAGATGTGAATGTCAGCTAGAGGCCCTGGATGTGGCCTGCCTGCTCACAAAGTAGGAAGTGGGAGGGGCATCCAGGGGACAGCAGATAGACACCAGATTCTCCCTCCCACTCCACCCCAAGGCCCTGGAGCAAGAAGGGGTCTCTAACCCACACTAGCTCTCCTGGGGAGCCTTAGCCTCCAGGGCCCACTGCCTGAGTCTGGGTCTGGGAAATTCTTCCAAGGGCAGTGGACCCCAGCTGTCTCTCTACCCCGGGCTCTTTGGGAGAGGAAGAACCGAGAAGCATTGGAACAAGGAGGAACTCAGATTCTGTACTAAAAAGGCCTAACCATTTGGGTGCTTGGGAGGAAGTCCTTGTTAGAGTCCCTGATGGGAAGCTGACCCTGCTTGTGTCCTTTTCCGAAAGGCAAAGATAGAGAAGGGGTGCCTGGTTTTCCTAATTGTCCTTGACCCTAGAGTGGTGGAGAGGGGTTGGAATTTCAGAATGATGAAAACTGCACTGAGAAACCTTGGATTAGCTGTATAAGGAACTGGCTGTACTGAGAATTCTTGGACTAGCTATGTAAGGAGGTCCCCCGCCCCCCGCACCTGATTGAATTCAGGGCCTTGTGCATGCAAAGGATACATTTATATCACTGTGCTATACCCCAAAAAGAGCTTTTATGTTTTTTTTATTGGTACTTTTTTGTGTGTGTGTGGTACTGGAGATTGAACTCAGGACCTTGTGTTTTCAAGGCAGGTGCAGTGCCACTGAGCTAAATCCCCAGCCAATTGGTACATTTTAGATATTCATAATGATAAGATTCATCATAGGGAATTTGTACCTGCACATGATTTATCTTGCTTCTTTTTTTTTTTTTTTAACAATTCCCTTCCTCTCCCTTCAACCCCTCTTCCCCTCCTTATTTACAAAAGTTTTGTTTCCATTTTTTCTTCTATTCTCTGTTTTTCTTCTCTTTCCTCTTTTCTTCTTGTTTCTTTTATGTTTCAGTGTAAGAAGGAGGCCCTATAGATCAATAGATGGACCTCACTCTTAATTCAGGGCTGATGACACTACAAGGACAAGTCCCAAGGAGAAAACCCTGCCAAGGGGAGACTCACAAGCAAAGAGAAGAATCTCAGGCTGTGAGACAGGCAGGGAAAGACTCCACCTCCAATTTCTCCAGAACCGCCCAAGGCTGACAAGCAGGCTGGGCGGGGTCAGGCGGCTGGCCGTGACTGTGACTCAGGTTTCTGTGGGGAGCCAAGGCAGCCGGCAGGGAGGAGCACAGGCTGGCCAACTGCAGGGATGGACAGGCTGGCCAACTGCAGCTTTCACCTCAGCTGTCCTCTCTCCTGGGAATGTGGGAGGCTGTCCTTTAGCCATGCTGACCTCCCAGGGTTAGCTGTCCCCTGCTTTTTTCTGCCTCCTTCAGCCGACACTCATATTCCTTCTCAGAGTCCTTAGCCTTTGGCTCATTCCCCTGGGTATGACACAGGAGTGAGTCAGGGGTCACTGCCTCTAGGGAGGCTCTAGAATGTGCCACAGGGAGAAGGGTATAATAATGATTGGTCCTGCACCCTCAGGAAGGAACTGAGGGAACTTCTGGGCCCCTGCAGCCTCCCCCAGCCTAAGCTGGCTCCTCTGCACCGGCTGGTTGTCATGGTGAAGGCTAGGGGCTAGAATACAGCTGCTACAGAGTAAAGCTACCACACTGAAAAGCTCAAAGACTCCACCCTCCCCAGCTCAGCGCCCCAGACTTGACCACCAGGGAGAGATGGCTGGAGTTGAAAACAAAGAACTGTGAGACTTCCCTTTCGTGATAGGTGAGAGTTCAGCCAGTACATTTCCCAGTATTTGCCCCGCTGTGTTTTTGGCGGGTGGCTGAAGGAAGGGAAAATTCGCGTTCACTGTGTGCCTTTTATGTGCCTCATGGGTTTTTTTATTTTGGGACAGGGGATCAAACTCAGGACCTTGCACTTGTGACATAGGTGGCAGAACCACTGAGCTAATACCCCGGCCCATGTGCCCTGTGTTTTGCATGCATGCATGCATCATCAATCTTCACAGGAGCTGAGTGAAATCCAGCAACTGGCCTCAGATGGCAAAGTCTGGTTTAGAACTCAGGACTGGCTGCTACCACTGCTGGTGGTCTTTGTTTTATGAGAACCAGGCAGTATAGCTGTTTTAGGGGAAGGAGGGTAAGAAAGTGACTTGGACTTTATCTAAAAGACTGGAGGGCCAGGCATTTAGCTCAGTGGTGACGCTGCCTGCCTCGCAAGCGAAAGGTCCTGAGTTCAATCCCTGGTACAAAAAAAAAAAATTGTTTAGGGCTGGGGATTTAGCTCAGTGGTTCCAGCGCCTGCCTTGTAAGCACAAGGTCCCAAGATCAATCCCCGGTACCAAAAAAATAAATTAAATAAATAAATAAATAAATAAAAGACTGGATATCCCATTGTGAGGCAAATGGTGGTAGGATGCTGGTGCTGATTGCGTTGAGTTGGGACCAGATGGCAGTTTGAAGCGAAAGTCACTAGCAAAATGCTTGACACAGAGTTGGTGTTCATTAACAATTTTTTTTTTTATAATAGGGGTTGTAGGGCCGGGATTTAGCTCAGTGGTCCCGCTGCCTGCCTCGCAAGTGCAAGGTCCCGAGTTCAATCCCCAATACCACACACACACACACACACACACACACACACACACACACACTAGGGGTTGGTACTGTAGCTCCGCAGTAGAGCACTATAGTGCAAGGTCCTGGGTTCAATTCTCAGCACTGGAAAAATAAAAATAAGCCAGATCTGTATGTGAACCATTGCTAATTTTCTGGGACATCCTGGGAGCTTCGCGAGCTGAATTGCAGCAACAGCGGAAGCAGCTAGTTCGAAAGAGGGACTTTCCAAGACCAACCCTCGAGAAAGGAATTTCCAGCGCATCTTTGAGCCGAGTGAGGGGGAGGAAAAGAAGGGGACAGTGGGTGGATGATACCCGACTGCTGCAAGCTATGGACGCCACCCAGCGGCAGAATACAGCCCGAAGACAGGAGCCGAAAGCCAAGAGCGCGAGGCACTCTGGGACTCCGACTCGTAGTAGTTTCGCTGCGCAAGGGGCCGGGCTTTCACCGGGGCGGTCGGGCGCTGTAGTCCTGTGTTCGTTGGACGGAGTTACCGTCCACTGCTGGACCACGAGTCCCATGGTGCCCAGCGGAAACCGCGCAGACGCAGTGAAGCGGAGCCTATTAGTCCCGGAGGCTAAGGAGCCTTGACTGGGTCGAGCGGCGTCTGGAGGGTCGCCTAGCGGGCTTGCGGAGAGGCGGAAGAGGGAGGTCGGCACCATGTCGAGGCAAGCGAACCGTGGCACCGAGAGCAAGAAAATGGTAACTTGGAGCGCCTGACCCTGGCGGGCGGGGCAGAATAGAGGCGTACCGGAGATAGGGCCTGGCCCCCGCGCGAGCGCTAGGCACGATAGGGAGTCCTCCAAAAAGCTCCGGGAGCCTCCGGGCTTGAGTAGGTGCTGGAGCAGCTTCCCGCAGGAGACTGCTCTCCCCGGGCCCGAGGGCAGCACACGCAACTGCCACTTACTGGTCTCTTAACGTTGTGTCAGGCACTGGGCCAAGCATTTCACGTACATTCTCTCACTAGATCCGCAAAGGAACTCTACTAGATGGATGATGATGTGCCATTTTGCTGCTCAGGGAGGTTATGTAATTCGCTAAAGTTTACACTTAAGAGGATTTGAACTGCTAACTGCAACTGCTAACTTCAGTTTAAATGGCTGTCTTGTCTCAGACTGTGCTGGGGGCATTGTGAGATGTGTTGTGATATGGATCTTGTTAGAAAAGAACTTCCTTCTATCCAGTGGAATAAAGAGGTGGACCAGAGTGAGTGGTGCCCCTCTAATAGTAGGAAGGGCGGGGCTTTCTTCTTGCCCTAGGACTAGTAGAACACAGTAAAGGGGCCGAGGGTTAAGTCTGGACACGGAAGTATAACATTTTTCTCCAAGCTAAGAGGCTTTCCCGGCAGGTGTTAGTTCTCTCCCCCTCTCTCTCTCCCCGGTACCGGGGATTGAACTCGGGTCCTTGCGCTTGGGAGGCAGGCAGCGGGACCACTGAGCTAAATCCCGGCCCTCTGTCTCTCTTTTTTAAGATAGGGTCTTAATATGTAGTTCAGGTAGACCTTGAACTCACCGTGCAGCCCGTGCTGGCCTCAAACTCGTGGCAGTCTCCTGCCTCAGTCTTCCAAGTGCTGGGATTACAAGCGTGCACCACCGCGCCTGGCTCAGGGGTTCCTTTTCTTTGGCTTACTCTTTCCAGATTTGAATATGCCATGTCTTTATTTTGAATTTTTTTTAAAAAACTGAGCATCTGGGCTAAGGGTGTAGTAGCAAAATGCATGTGCATGGGGAAGCCCTGAGTTCAATCTCCAGCACCAAAACTGAGTGTCTGAAGTTTTATCCTGGGCAGATCAGGACCTTGCGTTGACACTTAATTCTTTTTTTTTTTTTGGTAGGGGGGATTGAACTCGGGATCGAACTTGAGCTTGGAGGCAGGTGGTGGAACCACTGTGCTAAATCCCTGGCCTGACATTTCTTTCTTTATGGGATGATTAAACTTCCTTTATGGCTTTGCATCTCACATCAGAAACAGCCACCAGGGAAACCCTGTTATTCCAGAGTAGTACTTAACCTTTTCTCTTAAGGTTTTCTCTCTTACACCTGTTTTGGAACCTGATGATAGCCATGGATCTTCTCCCCAGAGATATTAAACACACAAACATGTATGGGGCCAGGGATGTAGTTCAGTGGCAGTGCTTGACTAGCATGCATAAGGAGTTAGGGTTTGGGACCCAGCACCACCAAAAAAAAAAAAAAAAAAGAGAGAGAGAATTCATGTTTTGGAGAAAATACAAGTTTAAAAGAAGAAGTTGGGTGTGTTGGTAGACATCTGTAGTCCCAGCACTCTGAGAGGTTGTGACAGGAAGAGGACAAGTTTGAGCCCTGCCTGAGCAACTGAATGATTTTGTGAGACCCTATCTCAAAGTAAAAGGAATAAAAGAGGATGTAGATCAATGCAAAAGCCTTGGGTTCAATCCCCAGTACTGTGAAAAACAAAACAAAGTAACAAAGTGTTGGGAAAAATGTGGGGGAGATTAGAACCCTTATGCATTGCTGATGGGAATGTAAAATGGTACTGCCATTTTGGAACAGTGTAGCAGTTTGTCAGAATATTAAAAATAGGGACTGGAAGGGCCGGGGATTTAGCCCAGTGGTTCTGCCGCCTGCCTTGTAAGCACAGGGACAAGTGCAAGGACTCGAGTTCCATCCCAGGTACCAAAAAAAAAAAAAAAAAAAAAAAAAATAGGGCCTGGGGATACAGTTCAGTGATTACATGCTTGCTAAGAATGCAGAGTCCTAAGCTGAAGACCCAGAACCAATAATATGATAAGAAGAGAATATTTTTGCTAAGAAACACTGTCATACAGAGGAACAAGCATAGATAGTAATTGGAATTCTGGCTTATTCAATTTCCTCTGTATAAAATAGGTCCAGTAATACCTACCTTATATTAGATGAGATCATGTGAAATTCAAGTGGTGTGGTATTTATTTCCTCCTTTTCTTATAATATGAGCAGAGAAATGGTTTTGTATCTTGCTTTCATTTTTGTACATTTTTTTCTCTTGAAATCGCTATCTGTGGTACTGGGGATTGAACCTAGGGTCTTTGTGCTGAGCTATATCCCTAACCCTTTTTTAATTTTTATTTTAATTTTAATTTTTTTGGTACCAGGCATCGAACTTGGGACCTTGTGCTTGCACAGCAGGCAGCAAAACCACTGAGCTAAATCCCTGGCCCAAACCCTTTTTTAATTTTTATTTTTTGTGGGGGGAAGAGTCACACTGTGTAGTTCAGGCTGGGCTTGAACTTGCAGCAATCCTCCTGCCTCAGCCGCCTGAGTGCTGGGGTTACAAGCATGTGCCCCCACATCCAGCTTAAATTTCCCAGGCTGGACTTGAACTTGCAGTTCTTGTCTCAGCCTCCTACAATGCTATGATTATAGGTGTGTGCCACTACACCCAGCCTGAAATCTGGGCATAGTCTCCCTTCTACTTTGATGTCATCTTTTTTAGATTCTATATATTAGGGAGAACATACAATACTTGCTTTTCTGAGTCTGACTTATTTTGCTTAACATGAAGGTCTTCATTTCCATCCATTTTCCTGCAGATGACATAATTTTGTTCCTCTTTATTGCTAAATAATACTTCATTGTGTACATATGCCACTTTTTAAACCCATCCATCTGTTGATGGGCACCTAGACTAGTTCCATATCTTGGCTCTTTTGAGTTGTGCTGCAGTAAACAGGGCTGTGCAAGTGTCTCTGTAGTATGCTGACTAATTCCTTTAGATGGATATGAAGAAGTGTTATAGTTAGATGAAATGGTAGCTTTTGATTTTTTTTTTTTTTGGTATCGGGGATTGAACTCAGGACCTTGTGCTTGTGAGGCAGGTGGTGGAACCACTGAGCTAAATCCCTGGCCCTTAGCTTTTGATTTTTTGAGGAAACTCCGTGTTGATTCCCATAAGAGCTGTCCTAATTTACATTCCCACCAGCAGTGTAGAAGACACCCCCCCCATCCTTTACAGCATTTATTGTTGTTGTTATTATTAGTGGTATTGGGAGGTGAACCTAGAGCCTTTACACTGAGCTACATCCTACATCCTCAGGTCTCCCGTGCCTCCCATCCCCTGTACTTTAAAACAAAAACAAAAAACAGGGTTTGCTAAATTGACCAGGTTGATCTTTTTTTTTTTTTTTTTTAATGGGATTTCAGTATATAGTTCGAGCTGGTCTCAAACTCAGAATGATCGTCCTCCTTCAGCCTCCCAGGTGCTGAGATTACAGGTGTGTGCCACCACACCCAGCCTCCTTTGATGCTTTGTTTTTACCCTTAACACTTATCACCATGTGAAAAACTATGTATTTTAGTCATTTTGCTGTATTGTTTGTCTCCCTGTCTTCCTCTTATTAAATAGTCCCTGGTAAGTAGAAATCATTGAATGAGTTTTTCCTGTACCATAACCCATAGCCCCATTAGTTTGAGACCAGCCTGGGCTATATAGTGAGACCCTGGAGAGAGGGGTAGGGGTTGGGGAGAAAGGAAGAGAAAACAAGGGGGTGGAGGGAGAAAGAGAGAGGATGAGGGGAGAATGAATGAGAATGAGAATATGAATGAATGGAGAAGGAGGGCATCGTGGTTCATGCCTGTAATCCCAGTTACTCAGGAAGCTGAGGCAGGAGGATCACAAATTTTAGTCCAACCCAAGCAATTTAGAGAGAACTTGTCTCAAAATTAAAAGGTTGAGTGTAGCTCAGTGGGGTAGCTCAGTGGTAGCGTAGCATGTCCAAGGTCCTAATTTCAATCCCCAGCAGTGCATAAAAACAAGAGAAAGGGGGCATGAAGAACTGAGTTAAAGATCCCAGGCATACTGATTTTATGAACATGGATAGATATGTCCAGGACCCTGATTTTTTTAAATTAGTAAATTGAGGGCGGCTACTTGTGTAAGGTGCTTAATAATGTCATGATTTGGATGTTCCTTGATATCATGGTTGCTGAGACTCTTGGAGTTTCCAACCCAGAGCTTATTAATAATGAAGGAAAGCACTCCTGATTTAATGCAGTGGTGCCAACTTTCCTGACTGGTATCTGCTGGATTGTCTCCATCCATTCATGCCTGAGTCAGTCTAGTGCCAACCCCTTGACTTTACGAAAAAGTCATTCCCCTCCTTAATAGCTTTCCTTTAATTGCCACATTTGGTAAATGGTCTCTTGGAGACACCCTGATCTGACTGTTTTAGTTGAGTTCAAAGAGCCTCCTGATCCTGAAATTGATTTTGTTTGACTCTAGTGCAGCTGTTTTTTTCCCCCTGTTTATTTGTGAGGGGGGCCATATTAATACTGCAGTTGTGGGGAATAGCGGATAGAATGAACATTGGCTGGGAAACCTTTGGCTTTTGTCCTCCCAAGTTACTTTTTAAAATAATTAGCTGTGTGACCTTGGGCAAATTATTTAATTATACTGGTCTCAGTGTTCTCTAAAAAGTAAGAAAGGTTCCTGCCCTTTCTGCTTTACTGAATGAGTATGGCATGGAAAAATGAGGTGATGAAAAATAGAGTGCAGTGTATAAGGAAAAAGCACTCAAATTATTATTCTTTCAGTGACCCTACCACCAGGCCATGGCACTGCACAGAGGAGCATTGGGTCATTGAGAGCCTGGGCCTTACCATTTCCTGGACTTTCTTCACCAAAAGACTTAAAGAGAAAAGGGCTTTGCTCTAAGTCTGACCAGCCTTCCTTCAGAAGGGTGGGGTTGGGTGCCAATCTTGATTTTTCATTTCTGAGGGAACACATTGGCCTAGGGTAGTGGTGGTGAACCTAGGCCAGGCTTGCTGCAGGGGTTGTTTGTATCATTGAAATCTCTAAAAGGTTCACCATCAGGGGTCTAGGGATTTTTATTTTATTTTATTTTATCTTATTTTTTGTGGTACTAGGGATCTAACCCAGGGCAGAGGCAGCTTGCACTCTAGGCAAGTGCTCTACCACTGAGCTACATCCCCAGCCCTCGCTTGGTCTAGCTGTGCTGTTAATGTGTTTCTCACATTAAATCTGATAATGCCTTTTACCTGCCTGCTGCTTTCATTCTGTAGTCTTGGTATTTTCCATTACTTTCCCTTTTCACGCATCTCTCTTTCTTAGTAGGTAGGTAATAGGATTCTGTATCTAAGAGTTTCTGGGATTTTAACTGAGGTTGTAATAGAACCCAGTCCAGGTCAGTATTGTGTTTCAGGCATGCAAAATATTGTATTCCTTTTTTAAAAAGATTGTATTCCTTTTAGACTTACTCCTTTTACTGAAAACATTTTACCTGTCAAGAGAAACAGTATTTTTTCCTGTGCTGGTGAGTTTGGAGAGGGGTTGTTTTTAAGATAGTAGACTTTGTCTAGGGCTTCCTTACCCCTCTGTGGACTGGCCCCTAAGTTCTCTGCTGCTTCTGGGTGGACTTTTTGTTTGGTACCAGGGATTGAACTCAGGCTTCTGGGTAGAGCCATGGGAGTACAGCTTAACTCTAGTCTAAGGGATTCTGAGGTGTCACACCTGCCAATGCACAGAGGCTGGTTGGTAACTGAATGCTTCAGGTCTATCTCTTGAAGAATCTGAGTGAGTACCTACTGCTCCCACTCCAGATTCTGGTGAGCAAACTGCTGTGATAGAGACTTGGGGTTGTCAGAGGCAGAGGCCCACTTTAGTATGTTAGAGGAGTGACTGCCCCAGTGCATGAGGTGCTTTTTCCAGCCTGTTTTTTTTTTTTTTTTTTTTTTTCTTTTTTTTTTTTTTTTTTTTTTTTGCAGTGAGTCTGGCTGCAGCCTTGGCCAGTTGACCTTGGGGAGACACGCCCTGGCCACTCTATAGGAAATGATGTTCTTTCCCCTCCAGACAGGTGACCTTCCTTTGAATCTTGAAAGTTGCATCAAGGCCAGTCCAGACTCACCACATTTTCTCTTTTGTGTTCCTTGTTCCTGATAGCCTTTTGAATCTCTTTTAGAGCTCTGAACTCTTCACCCTGACCTACGGAGCTCTTGTCACCCAGCTATGCAAAGACTATGAAAATGATGAAGATGTGAATAAACAGCTAGACAAAATGTGAGTGAGCACCTTTGCAGGAGTGGAAAGAGGACTGGGGCTCCCCAGGACACCGAGTATTCATTGTACTTTACATCCCTGAACAGTGTCTTCCTGTGGGGTTACAGTTCCCACTGAACTCATTTTGGGGATGTTTTGAGGTTCCCGTGTTCTCCTTGCTAATAATAGCCTTATGTTCAAACATAAGACATTTAGAGCTCATAATGGTTTGTTCTCTTCCTTCTCAGGGGCTATAACATAGGAGTCCGACTGATTGAAGATTTCTTGGCACGGTCAAATGTTGGGAGATGCCATGACTTTCGGGAAACTGCAGATGTCATCGCCAAGGTCATTATCCTAGGCCACCTGGCCATGCTGAAGGATTGCTCCTGGGAGGCATCACTTACTATTTTGGCATCTCCTTTACCTTAAGGGAGACACCTAATCTCTCAAAAGAATAATTAGGCAGGTGTTTGGGCCCAACAAGCTTTCCCAGTGGTTTGGGAGTAGAAGATTATAAAGAAGGGAAGAGTGACTGGGATCATCCCTATGGATTAAAGCCCCACTAAAGTTAAAGATGGATCTCCTCCACTGTGAAGGTTTAGCAGAGTACCATGAGGATTACAGTACTGATGGAGGCTGGGTATGGTGACATACCTGTAACCCCAGCACTCAGGAGGCTAAGACAGGAGGATTTCCATGAGTTTGAGGCCAGTGTGGGCTACATAGCTTACTCAAAAAGACCAAAAACTCAATACAGAACAAAACCAAAACAAGAATACAGATGGAGCTGGGTACAGTGGTACATGCCAGTCATCCCAGCACTGAGAAAGACTGAAGCAGGAGGATTGCAGATTTGAGTCCTGCCTGGGCAATTTAAGGAAACCTTCTCTTAAATAAAAAATTTAAGAAGGGCTAGGGATGTAGCTCAGTAGTAGAATACCCCTGGCTTTGATCCCTAGTTCCACAAAAAGAAAATTTATATAGATGGAAGTGAAACTCAGAACACTTGCCTAGTATACGCAAGACCCTGTCCTTAGTGCTGCAAAACCACAACAACAAAAGAAAGATACAGACTATAAACATACCTGACTTCAAATTTTGATTTTGATATTTACTACACTGGATTCTTAGCTAAGTCACTTATACTTTTGTGCGTGTGTGTGTGTGTGTGTGGTACTAGAGATTAAACCCAGGACCTACGTCTCAGCTACATTCCTAGCCCTTTTTATTTTTTATTTGGAGATAGGGTCTCCCTGAGTTGCCCAAGCTGGGCTTGGACTTGAGATCCTCCTGGCTTAGCCTCCCAGAATGCTGGAATTATAGGTACCACCATGCCTGGAAACTTTTAACTACTTTAATTACTAGTTTCCTCACCTTTAGAATGGAAAAAATAAGAGCTACCTCACATGGTTTTTGTAGGGAGTAAATGAATTATGGAAATAAGCATTCAGGTAAGATGAATGCACTTAGCATAGTGTGCGTGTCATAAATGTTTACTGTTAATATTAGTGTTACATTGTTAGAGTATTAATATGCAATACCTATAGTTCTGTGATGTCATGTTACCTCAAGGATGGTTCTTTTAGTTGTAAGCATGCTGGCTCTGCCCACATCCTGAAGAGAGTTGACAGTGGAGCCAGCTTTGCAAGAGTTGAGAATGAAGAGGTGGGTGGGGAAGAGTGTCTTGAGTGTAATTCTAAGTGACCTGTGTTCACTTTTTTGAAGGTGCGTTCAGGTAGCACCAGTGGGGCCGGGGAGGTTTGGGACTTTCTGCTCAGGTGCTGGCTCAGGGCAGCTTCCGCTGTTGGAAGATCGGTGTTCCACTCCACTAAGAGGCACAGGCAGTGAGGCAGTTGGTGCTCAATTGATGAGGCTTTGAAGGAGGAGGATGTGGAATCGTGCACAGATGCTGCCTCTTTTTCCTGAATATCTAAAACTTCATTGTCTCTCAGAGGCCAGAGTTTTGTTCCTGAGCCCCTTGTGTCCCCTCAGCCCATAGTACAGTTCCTGCTGTCCTTCTCTGTAGTGCTATTGTGTGTCCCCTGACAGGTGGCGTTCAAGATGTACTTGGGCATCACTCCAAGCATCACTAACTGGAGCCCAGCTGGTGACGAATTCTCCCTCATTTTGGAAAATAACCCCTTGGTGGACTTTGTGGAACTTCCTGATAACCACTCATCCCTTATTTATTCCAATCTCTTGTGTGGGGTATTGCGGGGAGCCTTGGAGATGGTGAGTGTAGCTCTTTACCTTCTGTGACACCTGACATGTAGTAGGGGATTAATGTTTGAATGAGAGGGAGAAAAAGAGGGCTTCAGCTCATCCCTGCCCTTTGTTGCCTGAGATAGCCATTCTGCTGAGATGAGATCCAAGTTAGACGTCTCTGCGCAGAGCTGATCACCCCCCCTAGGCTGGAGGCTGGGAAGTGGTGCTGTCAGCCCCCACAGCCTAGGGACGTCCATTCCAAGACTGGCTTCCTTGGTGGCAGTCTCATTCTTGAGTTTCTCCTTGTGGGTTGGGGCTCCTGTCTTCTGCAGTGGAACCTTGGAGCTGGCAGTCCTGACCCTGTGAGAAACAACCCTTCTTTTTGACTGCTGTGTGTGTGTCAGTTACAGCCCCATCCCTCATGGTTCCCCAGAGTCTGTAGCTGGGCATCTGCCCCTCATTTTCCACTGTCCCCCAGGTCCAGATGGCAGTGGAGGCCAAGTTTGTCCAGGACACCCTGAAAGGAGACGGTGTAACAGAAATCCGGATGAGGTTCATCAGGAGGATTGAAGACAATCTCCCAGCTGGAGAAGAATGACCGTCCTTCCCAGGACTCGAGAGTAGCCAGCAAGAGCACTTGTTGGAGTCAGGAAGGCTCAGTGCCTTCTGCCTCTAGAACTCAGTGACTCTAACATGGATGTTATATGTTCTAACATTGTTTCCATTTTCCATGCTAATAAAGAGCAGACTGATACAGTCCATTTTCCCTACAAGTATGCACATTCGAAGGGGGATTCTTTGTTCCCTTTCCCTTCAGATGGGCTGGATGTACTCATCCTTGGTTGGACTAGAAAGAGCTCAAAGCATTTTATATTTCTGCGTGACTTTTCCAAAGCATACTTCCTTTGACCTGGTTAAGAGACAGGCCGGAGCTGGGCATGGTGGCTCCCACCTGTAATCCCAGCACTGTGGGAGGCTGAGGCAGGAGGGCCACAAGTTTGAGCCCACCCTGGGCAGTTTAGCAACTTAGTGAGGCCCTGCCTCAGAGTGATAAATAAAAAGGGCTGTGGGTGTAACTCTGTGAAGGCTCTGGTTTCAATCCCCTGTACTGAAGAAAAAAAAAAGTGACAAGCCTGCCACATTCACTCCTGAGTCTTCATAAAGCTCTTGGCAAATGGCTGTAGGGAATCTGGGGCTTGGGGTTGAAGGGCTGGGAGAGGGTGGGTAGGAATTATTAGCTTTAGTGTGATGCTCTGTAGAGTTTGGCAGGACATGGGAGCCAGTCATGTCGGAAACACCGGTTTCTGGGAAGCCACCCAGGTCTCATTCCTTCCTGCTGTTTGGAGGTAATATCTCCTCTTTTTACAGAGGGTTCATCCTTTTTTCTTACAAATTCTTCAATAAAGACACATTCTTGAGTGGAATCTTAATGTCTTCTTTTCCTTCTGCTCGATCATGAAAGGTTTGACTAGAAAGTGTAAATCATGGTGCTAGACTACTACTTACTGAGCACTTACACCAGTCAGACACTACTGAACACTTTGTGTTATCTAGTTGGCAATAATTCCATTTCCAGAGGGAAGGCCGCAAAATTGCCCAAGGTCATAAAGCCGTTAAATGGAGATGCCATGGTTCAAAGTTGGGCCAAACACTTAAGTCCGAGCTCTTGATGATGCTCTCTCGACACTTGGTTAGCCCTTCAGGAGAGAAGGAAGCAGGCCTGCAACCCCCTCTCCATGCCTTATGGAGCTTGGGATAGCATTTTATTTTAGTTTTTGAGACAAGGTCTTGATGTGTAACCCAGCCTGACCTTAACTCGAAATCCTCCTTCCTCAGCCTCATGAGTGCCTGGATGACAGGCATGCACCCCACGCAGCTTGGGACAGCTTTTAAATGGAGGAAGCAGAGGTTGTGTTAGGCCATATGTGGTAGCACTGCTCTTGGGACAGCCTGGGCCCTTTAGGTTGAGGGGAGCCAGCCTTAGGTATATTGTGTTTGAAGTGTGGCTTGGCTGTGCAAGACCAGTGTTCTGAGACCCGGTAAGGGGGCAGTTTGCACAGGACTTGGCTCCCGCTGGGTTAGGCCACCAAAGAGAGATGGTCACTTTTATGTCTGCAAGTATAGTGAGGCTCATGTTCTAGAATCCCATCTTCTTTGAGCCTCTTTACCTCTCCCTCCAGGTACAGTTTGGGGCCCCAGGGGTCAACTGTATCTTTAGCAGCAAGCATAAGGCTGTGTCCATACTAGAGTTGAATGGAATGAATAAAAGAAATTGAGGAAATGATTGTCAGGGCCCAGATGGGGAAAGGTTTGTGTGGTATCTGGCCCTGCCAGAAAGTGGGCTGCACCACCCTTTCCCTTCTTGTGGACTGGGGTTGAGGTCACCATTCCTTTCCTCCCTGTGCTGCAGCCTACTTTCTAGCAGCTGTTCCCATGGAGTAAGGTTTTGGGTATTTTCTTTCCCAAGTTAAACTTGGCAACATTACATGGTTGGTAAGCTGTGGAAACAAGGCTGCATTGTGGCTTTTCCCACTTAGGGCCCCACAATTGTGTGATGTACACCTGAGGGCAGAGGGAAGGAAAAGGGCCAGGAACTGAGGAACTGTTGGGAGCATCACCTTGTTGTCTTTCCAAATGCACCAAGTCTACACCCCTGGCAACCTCACTTCCTGCCCCCATGCTCACCCCTGTAATTGATGGTTTGTAGATTATGAATCCCTTGATCTCACCATGACTGAGGCTGATACATCCATTTCCCATTCTCCCTGGTGTACCTGCAACCCCTCTGTTACGGTTTGTATCTAGATGTCCCCTCAAAGCCTCATGAGGTCATGTTTTTTGGAGGTGGTGATACACTAGGTTGTGTGATACTGGGATTAATGGTGCGATGCTGGGATTAAGGGTGCCCCACCCTCGGTGTGAGTGCTACCTGCACTAAGGGTGGGTAGCCTCCATGGACTCTGAGGGACAGAAAGGGGTGCTTCTGTCACTTGCTACTCCACTTATTGCTGGTGCTTTGCTGCATTCTGTCTGCCTCTGGGATGCCCTTCTGCCATGCCCCCTGCCTTGGAGCCAACTGATTATGGACTGAAACCTCTGCAAACTGTGAGCTACAATAAACCTTTCCTCCTTTAACTTTGGGTGTCTCAGTAATGAAAGTAAAGTAGCTAAGATACCCTCCTACCCCCCAGCAAGATGGGGGAGGATTATGGAGCTAATATGTGAGGCCATCTAGTGAGGATGATTTTCCAGGGAGCAAAGTTTTGGGGCTGGAGGAGACTATGGTGGCCCTTGAGCCTGGACCAGCTGGGCAGAGCTCTGGGAAAGGCCTCGCTCTTCAGCCTTTGGCCACCAGGGGTCTCCACATCATCACCCTACTGTCCTAGAAAGTGACCATTGAACTCAGGGCTTTCAGAATTTGCTAGAAGACGCACCTGATGGAGCAGATCTCTGAAGCTAGCCAGAGCGAGGAAGTGTCTGCCTTCTCCAGTCACCCACATGAGACCTGAAAGCAAGGCATGCGTGGCTAAGTGCCTGCCTGATGAACTCCCAGTGTTGGAAGAGGATGTCTGGCCCATATGTGTTCCAAACTCTCATGCTGGTCTCCTGCGTTATTCAAGCTACAGCTCTAAACTCTTCCCTAACCAACTCTTCCTGAGTGGAGTCCAGAGCACCCGCCCACCTCCCTGATGTAACAGTCCCCTTTCTGTCCCAGACCCCCAACACCAGTGAAGTTTCCACATTAAGGTTACTCCTTCTCCTAGGAGGTTGGCTTCCCTTACGTTTGTATTGAGCATCCAGGTCCAAGGATCGGGTGGCAACAGAGGGCCCAGGAGCTGAAATCACATTAAGTGAAATTAAAATAGTCTCCTAACAAGTAGTTCATTGTGGCTGGTGGGAGGTGGGGTGCAGGAAAAGCATCCTCCCATCCTCCCGAGCTTAAGTGCTACCATGTGCTGTTCTCTGGAAGCCAGCAGGCTGGTGGGAGGGAAGGTTTGGAGGGAAGGGTGGCGGCAGGCGAGGAGATGTGCTGTTACGATACTGAGCCTTTGATGTAGGGCCAGGCCTGACCCCAGGACAGCCGCTGGCCACTGCTAGAGGAGCAGTGGGACAAAGTACATTCCTGGGGGCAATTTTCACTCTGGCAGAGAAGGAAAGTTTCTACTGTGGGGAAGGAGTGGAGGAAGGGCGCAGCACTGGAGGGAGCCAAGGCCCGGGGCAGCACCCTCTTGCCTCATCCTTGTTCTGTACCCTTCTTGGCTGGAGGCCGCCTCCAGGAAGCTTTCTCTGAGGGAACCCAGAAATGGTGAGGACCAGCACATCTACCCCACCACGTGGGACGGCTCAGGTAGAGCCCAGGGCATGCAGGGAAGCAGCTGCTCTTTCCTGCTGGCTCTGAGTCCCTGGACTGCCATCTGAGAGGGCAGCTCCACTGAGCAAGGCCAGAGGAGGGGTGGGAAGATGGTGTGGATAGCACGTGTTTGTGGGCAAAAGTATTCATCGCAAAGTGGCTGTGTGCCAGGGCCGGGCTAAGTACTTCACACATATTTCACAGCCCTATCACAGTTCCCATTTTGCAAATGAGGACACTGAGGTGCACAGCTAATACATGGTAGATTCACGACTTAAACCCAAATAGTAAGGACTTACACATCTAGATCTTATCCAGTGCATGACAAGTTACACACACATTCTATGTTTTTATGTCTCAGTGTGGGTCTTGTGTCCTTGTATTCCTTAGGGAGTGTGTCTGTGCATGTGAATTCTTTCATTTTAACCAACAGCCCTGTGCTAAGGGCTGGGGACATGGAGATGACCCAGACCCCAGCCCTACCTGCTGGAAGCTTCTGCCTACAGAGAAGCAAATGAATGTGAGGTAGGGTGAAGGGCAGAAGAAGGGGCTGAAAATGACAGACAGGGACAAGCCCTGGCTCTGCTGCTTACTAGCTATGTGATACTGGACAAGTCATTGGTTTTTTATCTGGAAAATGAAGGAATCTTGTTGACTGTTTTGAGGATGAAACAGAATCATACACACACACACACACACACACACACACACATATAATTTTTCTGGGATGTATTAAATATTCCTTAATCGGCAATTATGATTAACATGAGTGTTACTGAGGAAACCATCTTGCAAAACTTCTATACGAAGCCAGGCGTGGTGACTCAGGCCGGTAATCCCAGTACTCGGAAGGCTGAGACGGGAGGATTGCCACAGAGTTCGAAGCCATCCTGGGCTACATTGTGAGACTCTGTCTCAAAAATAAATAAATAAATACCTCTATATGAGTTGGGCATGGTGGTATTATAGATAGATGAGGGAGGTAGAAATATTATAGGCAGTCAGATAGTCAGATAGCCTCAAGATAAAGACAAGATGACCAGACCCACATACTTCCTCAGAGAACAAACTGGGCCTAATGAAGTCTGGGTAGACATCAGCCACCACGGTGGGTGACCAGAGACCTCTACACCCACCATTTCCTAGGAGAAGCTTTGTTAGGGCTGGGGATTTAGTTCAGTGGTTCCACTGCCTGCCTCTCGAGCACAAGGTCCCGAGTTCGATCCCCAGTACCAAAAAAAAAAATTTGTTAGGAGAAGCTTTGTTCTTTCCATCCACGTTTATTACATGACTCATTTCCTAATTGGATCACTATTACCTAAGTGGCTACACTTGTAACCTTACTGGATGATCATCGGTGTGCCCCACATTGTACCCAAGTGGGTTTCAGCCTATAAAACTCCTCTGTAAAGTGGGGTCCCTGGGCTACCCACTCAGGTCCCCTCCTGCCCCTCAGGAGCCTTCCTATCAATAAATATCTTCCTACTCTTAACCTCTGTAGTTCCTAGTACTCATTCTTCGATTTCTAGAGAACAAGAACTTGGCGTATCGTAGTTAACAGGTTGGGAGATATAATATTTCATATTTCATCTCTGGTGTTATTTCCTGTAAAAGTTGCACAGGTTTGTAATCCAAACACTCAGGAGGCTGAGGCAGAAGGATCACTGCAAGTTCAAGGCCAGCGTGGGGTACGTAGGGAGACCTTGTCTCAAAAAACCAACCAAACAAAAATACCCAAAAACCCACTATATGGATATGTGAGTGTCTGAGTGTGTGGAGGGGAATTTTGTGAAATCAGGACATGTCTCTGTTGTTCATCACTGTATCCCTAGCACGACTTTGCAGCACAGAGGTATTCAGTAAACAGTGACCGACTGGGTGTTGACTAAATGTTAGTAAAGGATGGGGAGGAACCATAGAGAAGAGTGGGTAACCAGCGAGTCCTCCACAAGACCAGCTGCTTCTTTCCTTCCTTTGTATCAGCTACTTTTTTTTTTTTTTTAAATAGTGGATCTAGGGATTGAACCCAGGACCTTGGACATGCTAGCCAAGTGCTCTACCACCTGGCCCTTTTGAGACAAGGCCTCACTGGGTGAATTTATTTGTTCTTTTTTTTTGGTACCAGGGATCGAACTCAGGACCTTGCGCTTGCAAGGCAGGCGCCGGAACCACTGAGCTAAATCCCTGGCCCTTACACTGAGTGAATTTATGATCCTCCTGCCTCAGCCTCCCAAGTCATTGAGATTACAGGCATGTACCACCATGCCCAGCTCTTTTTTCTTTTTGCAGTACTGGGGATCAAACCTAGGGCTTCATGTATGCTGGGCAAGTGCTCTGCTACTGAACTACACTTCCCTTTTTAAAAATTTTACTTTGTGACAGGGTCTCACTAAATTGGCCAGGCTGGACTTGAATTTGAGATTCTCCTGCCTCACCCTCCTGAGTAGCTGAGTTTACAGGTGTGGGCCACCACGCCTGGCCAGACTAGCTACATAATTTATATGGCTCAGTGCAAAGTTAAAGAGAGAGCCCCTTGTTCAGAAATTGTTATGAATTTCAGCATGGCCCAGAAAAACATTAAGCCAAGCCCCTGTGAATGGGGAGTCCTGTGTAACTCCAATAAAAGCAGCTCTGGCCTCCACACCCCTGGGGAGCACCCTTACCTGCCCCTGGCACAACTCCTCAGTGTTAGGACAGTACAAGGTAGTGATGGCAAACCTTTTAGAGCATTCAATGGTAAAAGACAGCCTGCTGCAGCACGCGTGCCATAGGTTCGCCACCACTGGTCTGGGGGGACTGCCTAGGGAAGGTTGCTCAGTGTGGGCAGGAAGGAGAAAGCCGGGAGAGGCCCAATGACTAGCAGCCTTGTACCCCAGGAGACTCCTCCAGAGCCAGCCATGCCTGAGACCAGCCCTCCGCCTTCCATCCCCCCAAAAGCTCACCCCCCCACCCCCACCCCCAACCAGGCCACTGGGTGGTCTGGGCACATGTGGTCACATTTAGATGTTGATTGAAGCAAAATTGTTATAAGATTAGAATAGTTAAGGTAACTTTAATTTCCACTGCATTACTGGGATTTTTGAAGATGGAGCTGAGAGATCCCCTGGGGTGGAAGAGGGAAGAATGGTGAGGCCTGCAAAAGGAGTCTCATTTCTCTAGCTCTGAAGGAGAAGCTGCTGGGAACTGCAAAGTAGGAAGGAGGGCTAGACAGAGGGAAGGACTCAGAACCAGAGTCCCATGTGAGGAATCTGGGGTGGGGCCTGATGGAGCAGGAACTTAGTAGCACTACACCCCCTCCCCACACTCTGCAGGCCCCCAAACACACATCTGTGCAAACACCCCTCCCCTCAGCTTGCCAGACAGACAGAAGGATGGCAAGGAGAGGGTCTTGTTCATGTCCTGCCAGGCTCCAATGGGGATGGCAGGAGCCTGAAGATTTTCTTATCTGTAGAGCAAGACAGGAATTTCAAAGGAATGGAAGAATAACGTAATAAAAATAAAGGTTATTAACAACTGTTATTATTAATGATTATTGTTTGATTATTATTGAGCTGTTACTATGTGCTAAGCTTATATTAAGCCTTTTATTATTAACTTTTTTATCAGTGCTAGAGATCAAACTCTGAGCCTTGCATATTCTTTCTTTTTTTTTGAGACAGGGTCTCAGTTTGTAGTTCAAGCTGACCTTGAACTCACTATGTAACCCAGGCTGGCCTTGAACTTTTAGTGACCTGTCTCAGCCTCCTCAGTGTTTTTTTTTAAGCAGTTATTTCTTACATTTATGGAGGTTGGAATTCCAAGAACAGAGTGCTAGCATGGTTAAACTCTTGGTGAGGGCCTCCATTCTGGTTTACAGATGGCTGTCTTCTCCTACCCTCACATGGCAAGCAGAGTTCACTGTCTGTTTTAAGAGGACAGTGCCAAGGTGAGAGACTTGGAGACAGCCCAGCTGTAATTAAATCTCAAGTCACTTACTTCCCAGATGTGTGACCATGCGTGAGTCAGTTAACCTCTCCATTCCTCAGTTTTCCCATCTATAAAACAGGGGCAATGATAATACCAATCTGTTTTTATAAGACTGATGTGCTGCCTACTATGCTAAGGAGGTAGGTCTTTTTATTTTTATTTTTTTAGTGCTGGCAATGGGATTCAGGGCCTTTTACATGCTAGGCAAGTGCCCTATTGCTGAGCTACAACCCCAGCCCTTTTAATTTTATTTATTTATTTATTTTCAAAAATTCTTTTT